>CALNXK010000055.1:2760000-2780000 GCA_942486035.1 Porites lobata
TCCCTAATTTAATATTTCATACTTCTTGTGCCATCTTTTGACTCGAAATCGATTTGTGTAATTTCGCGCCAAAGGTGCGCTGCCCGAGTAAATTTTCCCGCCATATATTTTTTGCATTTTGTAGCCCGAAATGCTCGAACTCCTAACTTGTTTTGTGTGAATATCCTGAAAGATTAAGCCCTCTCAACGAAAAAACACTCAGCTACGTGCAAGCAGAAGCATCTATTTCTATCTACTGGCTTATCAGTTAAACAAATTCCCAAAAAAATGGAAAAATCCGAATGTTGGGTGGTAAGATGGTCATAGAGAAATGAAGGTTTTACAGACAAGAAACGAGGGGTAAGACCGAAAGTCCTGAATAAAACCGCTAAAATAGTTTTAAAGAAGGCCAAGTACAAAACAGGAAACCCACCGGGACAGCTCTTACAACAATTAGCAAGTTAATTCTGGAGCAGGTTCATGAAAAGCAACGTTTGGAGACCCCTGAGATGGCAAAAAAAAAAACTTTACTCCAGGCCAGGGCCGTCTGCCAAGCAACGTTCAGCTCGTCTCAAATTTGTAAAGAAGAACAAAAGCCTTACTGTGGAAAGGGGACGGAATGATCATCTTTCCTTGGATCAATGCCCAAAATACATTGTTTCAGCTGCCTAATGTAAAAAATTATATTGTTTGGGGGCTGAAGGGACTCATGCATACTGGGTGATAAAAAAAAGCTCAAAATGAAACATCTAGGGCTCTACCTGCTACATGGCTTATCTCACTTAATGCCGCAACGACTACAGAGTGTGATAAGAAACAAAGGGGGGATGCCGGTAACTGAACATCTGAACACAAGTACTCGATAGCGTAAGAAACATATTTTAGAAATTTCATGTAAAAATGAAGTTTTTATCAAAAGTTATAGCGCATGAAATTAGAGGAACGAACTTTTGGGACACCCTGTATTAGGTGCGGTTACAAGGGACACTTTTACCGTGGTAAAAAAGGACTCTTTTACCGCGGGAAATTTTGTTAGTGCGTATGACCGGGCTTTTCCAAGGTAAATTTCCCGTGTTAAATACCCATGGATACGTGAAAAAGAATAAAGAAAGCGCGAAAGACATTAACGTGGTACTTAGGAACGGTTTTTTGCTGCCCAAGGTAAGATAGAAGACCACAAAAGCTCCAGTTGACAAAGAATTTTGTTTATCATCAACGGCCTAATTAGCGCCTTTCCTTCCAATATCACCAGAAGACTAACACGTTGCGATCTGTTGTGATAGCCGGATGGCACCGTTGGATAAGTTACTATTTCAAAATTGTCTTCAGATAACATTTGAAATTTTTGGTTACACACCAGACAATTTGAGCAAACGTTTGTTTGTTTGTTTTTTGTTTTTGTTTTTTTTTTTTTGCAGGGTAAAATCGAATTTGGATTCACTCGCTTGTTCACTTGATTCTGAAACATAAGAAATTGAACCTGGACCATCTGGGTTATGTTTTTTTATCCCGGATATCAACAGTTTTTTAAAACCGAAAATCGCGCTCGCTCTGAAAGAGGGTCTCAATGGGGTTAACCGATAGGCGTAAAACGGCCAAAAATTTAGTCGATAGCCGTAAAAATAGAAAAATTTTAACCGTTAGCCGTAAATAGAGTAAAAAAGAGTTAACCGTAAAAGAAACTGTTCCCTAGATTTGCTACTTTTAAGGGAGGTACTAAACTCACTTATGGTTGCGTTTTTTATTTCCCGGCTATTGTGACTCCGTACGCACGTTAGGCGAAGCGCCTTTTAGGTGTTGACCAAGACCTAGGCTCCATTTCCGCCACTCTCTCGGGGAACTAATTTTTTGCATAGCGAAAGTGTGGCTTCTTCCTGGGGATTAATATTTGCGATTTTCAGGAGGTCGTGCCCTCGAAACAATAGTGAAACAACACTCAGAGATGTCACTGTTTGTAAAACTCGTTGCCGATAAACAACATTTCCCTGTTTTTCTCTGACGCTACGGTAGACATTGCCATGCCTAGTCCCTGTACGGCGTCTTCCCACGCAATCTCGGTCAAGGCATTTCGGTGGCGAACTCGCTAGGACCACGTGACCCGAAACGCATTAGCCGTGCGGAATAATGAGGCCTACGGAAAAGGCAATGGCAGACAGTCGTTCCGTACAGTCCTTCGCTATCATTAAAAACACTGGACTCGGGAATTTTGTTATTGGCCGTTTTAACACTAGAGCTAGAAATGGATTATCCGTCTGAGACTAACCTGTGTACAGTCGCGCCCTCCCCACTGACACCCCTTCTCCGATTTTTTCAGAGAGGAGGGGGCGGCTGTACACTGGCTATCTGGAAAGGATAATCCCGTCTTCAAACTGTACGTCGAAATTGACGGATAAAGTCAGGCGGATTGTTCATTCAAAATTAAAACTATTCCATAGTTCAAATAAAGAAGTATTACCTATCTGACGTGAATCATCAAACGGATAACCTGTCTCACACGAATAATCCGTCTCTAATGTGAAAACGGAAATTCTGTTATAACGAATGTCGCGCCTCGGCCTTGAGTTGGGCGTTTGCGTGTCCGCTTTTGCTTTTCCACAAAGATTATTTTTAATTGAGTATTGACATTTCTATGTGTAAAATAATATTAGAAGTGAAACACTTTGTAAAAAGTATGATCTATCAAATGTTAAAATCTTTCAAAAGAATAGCTTGTTTCATTCCGAGATGATCCGAAGACCTTTATTTTCATTTAAAGACACAAAAAATAAAAGTTAATTAATATTTAACTTTTTGAAACAAAAGAAGTTAATTTTTAACTTTTTCGATAACCGTAACTGAAAAAAATTAACCGATAGCCGTAAAAGAGCCAAAATTTTAGCCGATAACCGTAAAAGCCACCACCCCATTCAGACCCTCCTGAAAGTCCTTCAAGTGTTTCCCGGGAGAATAATTGCGTGAAATCAACCATAGTAAATAAATTTACGTGTAACCGCAAGTCACCTTGGTAAAGTTTATCCGAGTAAAAATTACCATGGCAAATTTACCACGGGAAAGCCTGGTGTGTGTAACCGCACCTATTGACTTGGCATATCGAGAACCCCAAAAACCTATGATTGTGAGCGAAATTTGTAATACATGATATCAAGAGAGGATAAAGGGACAGACAAGGCATCCCCCATACACACCCTGCTCCATAGGTAATTCGTCTGGAGCTATTTTTAGAATCGGGATAAACTTTCCTCGCGCGCTGCGTGGATGTTTCGTGGAGGTTTCGCATGACTAAACGCCGTGCAAAACATGTCGGGCGAAAGGCAATGAAAGCGTAAAGAGATCGAGAGCATTTTTGAATATTGAAGCGAAATGAGTCGGCGCTCACCTGGGAAAAGGGAATCACTAGACTCTTTGACAACCCGTGAAATCATTTTAACTCGAAGTTGTCGTAACCGCTGTGCTTTAATAAAATGAGAAATTTCGCCGGTCTATTGAAACCGGTCGTTTGTATAACGAAGCAAGTAGGATGCCAAGTGTTATTTTTGTCGAATAATAAAAGACTAATGAAAGAATAAATATCAAACCAGAAATTGCTCTCTTCAAACTGTAAATTATAAATGATCCTGAGAGAAAATTCATTGTGTTAAGGATTTCCCTGCTGTACTGTTAGCTCTATACAAGAGAGGAAGGGCGATTCTTTTTTAATTTCCGTTTCGCTGACACAGCTTTATCAGAAATCTCTCTTTAGTCGTTTTCGACGACAAAACAAATAGCAATATCGCTCTCCGCGTCTTCTTCCATTTTTTTTCCACGTCAATTCGTGAAGGACGCGCGGCTCTGAGCGTAAGTCATCCACGCCGAACACATTCGTGCTATGTTATTGGCTGTTGTCTAATCCCCCTTGGGATCTATGGTCTTAAAAATAACTCGAGACGAATTACCTATGGAATAGGGTGTGTATCGGGGATGCCTTCTCTGTCCCCTTTATCCTCTCTTGTCAATACAGATATTTGTTCGCGGGGAAAAATTGAACAAAACAGAAAACGAAGGTGAGAAAAAATAATTTGTCCCTTCGCTATTGCTTGCAGCAAATGAATGCCACGGGATAATGGCTAACTTTCGCTGGATAATCTCTTTGATGGTCCAGTATAATGTCCGCCATCTTGTTTTGTCTCTTTGGAAGTACCCAGACCCTTGCATCACATCTAGATCGCTCGACCCCGCTCGTTTCAACGCCCTAGCTTCTTACGCCCTGGACAAGATGTAAAGTGAGAAACAACTTCTATCCATCAATAAAGTCATTGGGAGGTAGCTTTTGCGGTCAGCTGCTTGCTTCGATAATACTGAGAATTAAGGGCAACATCAAATAGAGCCTTAAGAAACATGTTACCATGACCCTAATATCAATGCCGGTTTTAACACAAAGTATCCGGCATAACATTGAATTGGAGGATATACAAGCCTGTCAGATGTGTGAAACATTCACCATAAATTACGCCAATTTGCACCAAAATAAATGCAAATTTTACTATAGAGATTACAATCTCCAAAACAATTTAAGAACGGAAAGGCCGAGCTTTAATTTTTAGAACCAAATGCCGCTGGTAGAACAAGGAGAGCGTCCTACAAAGTATTTCTTTAACTTGGAAAAAACAAATTAAGACAGAACGGTTATATCGGAGGTTGCAAATGAAGACGGGGAACATGTTATAAGTGATAAGTAGAATTTTTGCACTGAACTAGAATCTTACTACGACAACTTATATTCATCCCAAATTATCGAGGCGGAGAATGAATTTCAACATTTTATTCACAATCTGAATATCCCTTGTCTTAGAGAAGGGGGTGATACCCAAGCTGGAAGGCCCTCTGACCTATGAGGAATGCGGCAAAGAGGCTCTAGCGTCTTTTGGTACTGGCAAATCGCCCAGTAACGACGGCTATACCAGCAGAATTCTATACGGTATTTTTCGATATCCTGGGAGCAGACTTTTTTGAAAGTCTTAATATGACTCAGGAAATTAAAGAGTGAACTGTCACTCTCTCAGCGCAGAGGCTTGATAACACTGGTACTAAAAGAAAGCTCTTTGTCAGACCTTTGACGTCCGATAACCCCTCTGAATGTGGACTACAAACTTGCATCGAAAGCCATGGCAGAATGAATGGAACCCGTACTCCCCCAAGGATGAGACTGGATTTATCAAAGGTGGATATATATCAGGCGAGAACATAAGACTTTTTTGCGATTTGCTAGAGCAAAAAAATATATATCAAAGTTCCGGTATATTACTCCAAATAGACTTCCGTAAGGCTTTTGATACACTGTAGAATGGTCAAGTGTACAAAGGGCGCTAGAACTCCATGACTTTGGTGGAAGTTTTAGAAGGAGGGTCCAAACCTTTTACAGAAAACGTATATAGAAAGCGCAGTTTGTGACAATGGTTATGCTTCAGAATGGATTAAACCAAGCAGAGGAGTGAGGCAAGGGTGTCCGATTTCTCCATTCCTTTTTTTTTAACTGCAGAACTCATGTCCAACAAAATTCGCCAAAGCGACGGTGTCAAGGGAGTCTGGCTTTGTGGTGGTGAGGTAAAACTAGGCCAATTCACAGACGACACAGGTTTGCGCTGATATGCCTTCTGTAGAAAACGCTCTGCGTATTATTCTAACAATCTTTCAGAACATCTCGTAATAAAAAAAACCAAGGCCATGCAGCTAGGCAGGTTGTTCAATAGTAAAGATAAACGTTTAGGCCTTAAGTGGATGAAGTGCTCGACAAGATTTTGGGGAATTTACTTATCCTATGATCAAAAGGGGAACGATTATTTAAAATTCACAAACTGCAAACAAACTTTAAAATATTAGTGCGGCGCGCGACTTAACCTTGTTCGAAAGCCGAATTAATTATCAAATCTTTAGGGATATCTCAATTTGTTTACATCTCATCGCACCAAAAGAAGTGATTCCTACTATTAACAGAAAGCTATTCGAGTATTTGTGAAAGAATAAAAAGACAAAATAAAAAGAACTGGTCTTTATCAAGACTACAGCAATGGTCTTAGAGTGCATGATAAAAGCTTTAAGACTAGCATGGATTCCGAGACTTTTAAACGGAGGCCATCAGAACTGGAAGAAAGTTCCAGACCATTTCTTTAAGAGATAGAGAGGCTTAGAGTTCATATTGAATTGTAACTATAATGCGAAATTCTTTGAAAACTTGCCCAAATTTTATGAGGAAATACTTTCATTCTTTAGTGAAAGGTACTTTTCAACGTATTAGTCCATCAGCTAGGGGGGTTGTATGGCTCACTTAAGGGGAACAAACAAAACATGTATAATCTAAATCTTTGAGTAAAAAGCATCACAAAAATGCATGATAGCAAGGATAGAACGGTAGCTTTCACTTTGTAAATCGAATTTTAAATTTGCCACTTAAACCTTCTTGGATTTATAAACAAACCTTTGATTAAACAACTACAGATTTATTTTAGCATTGTTAAGGTCAGTCAAGATGTGAAGTTCCTCTAGTTCACATTTTGCAAAAATTAGCCAACTGTTTTCATCTAAATAAGAAAATTGCCATTAACCTTAATTAAACATACATTGGGCAAACATTACAAACCTTTTTGAATGGGCAAATTTTTGATGAGAAAAAAGGTCAATTCGAAACAAATTGGTAACTTTCTTTAACCCTTTGGTGACGGCCGGCGAGTAGCGAAAAAACCGCATTTTTTCACAAATTCCTCTTGTTTGGATTGGTTTTCGGCTAATTAGCATGGCTAAAAGAATGGCTAAAAATGGTTTTTGCATCAAAAAATGCATATTTTCCGACTAATCGGAAGTAATTAAACGGCTTTTTTGTTTTTCACGCATGCGCACAAGCCAAAATTTTGACTTTATTTGCGAATCTATTCGATCTTGCCTTTCTTGTTTATTAGCAGTTTGCCCACTTTATCGTCTTTGTTTTGCATGGAATTGTGGCTGGCCAACTTTTTAGGAAAGGGAAAAATTTATTCTTCAAAGAGTAGCAGATGAACAGCGACATTGCCAGTGGATTTTTCCTCAAAATGTTACCTTTTTTGTGAGTGTAATGTTGTTAGGATTAGTCAGAATATCCAAAACGAGATATCGCTGGATACCTTTTGTGACGTTATTGCTTACAAATGTATTAACTTGAACTGAAAGCTAAATGGGTTTAGGAAGGAAAACATGCATGATCATGCATCGCTCCATATGGAGTGATAATGGCCAAAGCAGTCGTCGAAGGTTTAAGGCCATCGAAATCACAATGCTAGCGGAACATGTTTAGACCTTTGTAACTTCGTTTTCTAGGGAAAGAAATTCATACCTCTACCAAGAGGCAATAAGGCACAAATAAGAGCAGATAACTTGCTCGGGGGAGGTGGGGGGTGGGTGCACTAAAGGGAAGTCTTAGTATAGCTTTGCCCCCGAGACCTTCAAACCTCTACGCTGTTTAAGATTCTGACATTGATTTTTTTTGTTTTACACAAAGAATCAAATAGTTTATCAAACTAACATCACAGAAATAGATACATTGGAAAAAAATTATTGGTATTGCAACTGTAAACTGCTTATCGCAAGCCTTCACAGTCTTTTTAAGGCTTCCAGCGCAAAAAGACACTGTTCAAGACGCCTTTAAGCGAATTTACTATTATAATAGAATTTTGCCATTAAAATAATAAAATAAATAATTAGAATTTTACTATGAAAATAGTAAAATTCTACACCCTGTTTAATTTTCAAGACATTGTGTTTAGCAGCACATACCTGACCCGTATAAGCGAAATAAGGGAGTGCCCCCTCCCCCCTCGTCGAAACGTGCTTCAGAACTTGTTTTAGAACAAAAAGACTATGATCCCATAACTGACATCATTAGCATAACACCATTCTTCACTGCTGACATTCGCGTTTGGAAAATTTAACATAAACATAGATTCACATGTACAGCATTTTCTGCTCTAACATCATAAGCTGAAGAAAGGTTCATACGCATGAGTTGCAACTACTCTACCGTAACGTGCCAAGGAGCGGAGCAGAACGATGTTTCTTCTTCACATTGAGGCTTGATATTTGCTCCTGTAAGTCGAAAAGATGACTCGCATGGCGGCAGATTTTCCAGCTTGGCCTTGCAGCCTTAAGCTGGGGATGAATCTCGTAGCAGCGCACTATACCACTTCTTTCCGTACAGTTCACATACGCGTGCCTCCGTATCTTGAGTTTAAAGTTCTCATTGGATACTCATCACTCTTTCCCGCAATACTCGCCATAACTCGGACGTACCCTCCATTGGTTGGAGAAGCTGGACTGCTTTCCACTTCCCTTTACTAAAGAAGGCAGAGATGTTATCACAGCCTGTGTTCGAGTTTACACCTGTAAGGGCTCCTCATGAAGCAGTGGTTAACATCGCCTGGGTCAAGTTGCATAGAATGTTCGCGCCTCTTCCGTTTTTCACGTAGCACCTTTTCAAAGTCAAGTTTTCGCTAGGACAAATTAAGACATCAGTCTCAGTGTCAGTGTATAAGAGTGCATCACACTGTCATTCCCACGCGCAAGCCGAGCATACAGAACAATACGCTTATCAGCCTCTTCGTCACGGAACTGTACCTCAGAAACTGGGTCTCTGGTCACCATGTGTCTGCCTGTAGTCGCCCGACTGGTCTTCAGTGGTCACACGGGAGTCCATGATCCAGTTGCCGAGTCTGCTTGTAAATGCTTCAGTTTTGCCGTGTCGGGCACAAGAAATTTGACATTATTTTCAGTCTTTTGACATTTTTGATCAACACCTCGCGCTACACGTCAGCCACTTCGTCTACGCACCTGCTGCGCGAAGTTCGTTACTCTAAGCGACCACATGGAACATTGCTCCAGAGGAGATCTACAACTTCTGTAGCCTGCAGTTTCATCGAAACTGCCGGTTTTGTTCTCAACTTGCTGGAACAGTCCCATAAGTGTTATCCAAGCTCAAGAGGAAGTACTAGATCCATGTCGCGAACCTTATGCACGGCCTTCACCTTGGCTTTCTTCACTGGATCAAAGAAAGCGCGTGATTGGATGAGCAACGGCTCATTACAAAGTTTTTCACTGGCTGCTTTCCCTTGCCAAAGGAGTGCAGTTAGTCATCACTTACCTCTGTGTAGACAAGCTTAGCGAGTTACAAATCTCTCTCGTTGGTGAACTTAGTTCGGCCATTACATTGATGTTGATGAGACGTGCGGGGAATTCACATTCAACTGAAACTTCTAAAACTAATTCCGGTCATGGACGCGTGACTGGATAAGGTTTTCCACTAAGAAATTGTTTTCAAGAGGAGACTCTATTCAATACACTTGCAATGTAAACATATGATTTATTTACTTACTCTTTTCTGAAACAATTTTCTAAACCTTACATTTTTTTCTAGTTGTTAAACAAATAGCGAACTGCCGGTCTTATTGAATGACTAATAACGGGCAATGTTGATTCAATGTTGATTCAAAGGCATAGGACCTCAGGTAGTTATAATTTAAGCACTAGAATAAACGGAAGTCATGTTTTTAGTTCAAATATGATTTAAATCTACGCTAAAACAACATTTGTTTAAGTTAAAAGAATATAAGCAACTTTTAGGCCCTCCCCAAAATTCAAGATGGCGGCCAAAAGGAGATTATGAGGGGCAAATTTAAATTTCGATTTTCAAAGTGAAAGCTACCATTTTATCCTTGCTATCACGCATTTTTGTAATGCTTAATAGTCAAAGATTAATATGTGACATGTTTCGGCTGTTCCCCTCGAGTGAGCCATAAACCCAAATTTTCGGCTCTCAGCTGATGGACTATATGTATGGGATGAAATTTTATTCAACAATAGGGAATTTTTTTATATTGTAGGGTTATATTTTTTTTTAGTATATACACACTCAGTGATCTTGGTGATTTAAGCAATCTGATTGGTTCGCTATCTCGGACTATTCAACAATATTCACCTCCTAGCGAGTGGATAATGTGTGAGCTCGGTGTTTTTCCCGTTTTTTTTAGAGAACGATCTTTTAAAAGTCGACAAAATCCTAGGGCTGACTTTTTTTAAGGCAAGAAAAGACTTGGAAGGATTCAATACGGCGTTTTTCAATTTACTGTAGCAGGAGTTTTGTGCTCGATGGATTGTTTACAACTCCCGTGTATTCGCGTAGAAGAAGCCGTTTCGTGAACTCAGCGTTTTCTAAGAAGAAAATTTTGGCTCAAAAATCGAAGTTTATTTATGACAAACAAATTTAAAAGGAAATGTTTTATACCTGCCAACTCTCACGCCTTAGGCGTGAGTCTCACGCCTGCGGGTTGAAAACTTCGATCTCACGCCCACTCACGCCTGCGGACCAATTTCTCACGCCTGATTCAAAAATGTGAGTTGTTGCCGTCTTGCTTGACACAATTTCCAAAAATATGTTAACTCAGACCCATGTAAGGAACGAAAACCATGTGTAAAATGAATAAATGACAATACCTTCCTCGCGATCTCTGATTTTGTGGATAAGCGTTTTCTCGATAACTTCGCCTTCGGCAGACTTTGGACGTCTTCGGAAGACTTCGGACGTCTTCGGAAGACTTCGGACTTCTTCGGGAATCTTCGGAAATGATCGTGTCGTTTTCAAAAATCCCAGCACTCCCAGGATAAAAATCTCACGCCTACATCTCAGAAAAAGTTGGCAGGTATAATGTTTGCAGAAATTCTACATTTCAAGTAAACAGGAAAAAGAATGATACAGGAAGACGACCTCTTACCTCGAGCAACCGAGCCGCCATTTTCCTTTCTGATTTTGTTGAGATCACTTCGTGTGTATATACTAAAACAATTATTCTTCTCAATCTCGGTGAATAGTGGCTTTGGGAATATTTACCTCGCCGCTTTCGCGGCTCGGTAAATATTTTGCCACTATTCACCTCGATTTCAAAGAATAATTGTTAAATATTGTAGTGGGTTGTTTTCTCCCCTCTCAAAAATAGACCTTTGATTGACCTCATGGAGACAGGTCTTTTCATGAAGCTACGGCTTTTTCATTTTTCCCTGGAAAATAAGGCTAGAAAATAGGGAAAACTGACTTATCAAAAGGAACTGGATTGTCGTGATTCGTCCCCTTTAAAACCAAATGTCTTTTTACACTAGTCTGGATCGTAAAAGCGTTACTTGTCGGATCTGAAAAAAATCAATATAGCCAGCGGGGAGTCTGTAAGAGAAAACGTAAAAAGGCCACTTAGTTTTCCCGATACTTCATCGGCGAAGAGGCACGACTTGACCGTCCGAAATATGGGCAAAGCGGCAAGTCGCCTGTTCCTATTTAACGATTTTATATAAAAAAAACTGCTATTTTGAAACAAATTGGTAACTTTTTTTAAACTCTAAAATATTTTGGTTGAAAAACAAAACAATAGCCTCTTTCGTGTGATCTGAGAGATTTCTGCCTAGCCATCCTATTTAGTTTCATCGAATAATTGCCAATTCTTACAGTCACGCTATTTGCACTTCTCAGCTCTGAATTTTTTTCGCCAAAACAGAAAGTCCACTTTGGTTGTAATAATTCAGGCGTTCTGTCCTTCCTATTAATGGAAAGACCAGAAACCATTACCCTTTCCTCGTAACTAATGATAAGCCCGGCCCTACAGGAGATATATTGACGAAATTTATCTCTAGACGACTGAGGAATGGTAGACCCATACTATGAAAACCAATATGCTCCCCAAGTTGAATCCCATCAATCAGCTATACCAGAAGTCGGGCAATCGGTTCCTCAGTGGCTTTACTCTAGAAATGCAAGATCAACTTCATTCCCAATGAGCAGAAACGTATCGAAGAAAGATGCTCCTCACAGAAATGTACAACAAAGCACCGAAACGCTTTTCGTTCCATCTGAACAGAATCAGAACAGAAATGAGAGCAAACAAAAGCGCCCTACAGCCGTCAAAGAAACTCTCAATCTACCAACGAAGAATGGTCATACTTCAAGATTCCTTGCACTCTAGAACGGCTCTGTCAAAACATTTCTAATACCGATGTACCTAAGGCACTTTTGATAAGAAAGTCCGCTGGTTAGGACATTTTTTCCCAACAAGGCGAGGACAAAACTCGATGACTTTTATGTGACTGAATTGTTTGTTAGTCTATTCTAACGATTTCAACAACCGGACTGTTTAATTAACATATTCGAGTCATCAGTTAAATTCAGGAAGAGTTTTTCTAAGTAGAAATTTCAAGTTACCCGAGATAAAGGTGGCTGACAGTAAATGACTGGCAAACGGGATAACCCAGGGCGGTATGAGCTTGTCCGATTAATATAGTGGTTAGTTGAATTCAACTTAGATTCCATGTGGGAGGTTTAGTTGGTTGCTAGGTTTGGTACATCCTAGTAGAACTTCAAAATAATGATAACTATAGAGACTGAGGCTCATCTTTTTACCAGAATTATTATGTTGCAAAAAAATGTTAGAAAAAAAATTACAACCGACAAACAAACTGAAAACAAAAAATATATTATTCCTTTGCCCTTATTATGACGACAAGTTCTAAAAAGCACACTCACCTCTTTTCGTTGGCAAAACAAGTCACTCAGCTCTCCAGTTGCTTGAAACTGCGCTCCAGAGAAAATGATAAAAGGTGTTGGCGGTAACAAGTTTTATCGGTAACCTAACCATGTCATGGTTGACGACGTGAATTTCCATCCGCTTGAATACCAACACCATTTCGTTGGCAGGTGTAGGTCAAGATTGATGGTCAAGATGAGGTAACTGGACACAATTTTGGGTCAAATCTGGGGTGAAAGCTGGTGATGCGAAACAATGAGAGAGCGTGTTGGCAGACCCCCAACACGACGCCGATTATTAAATGAAGAATAGAGAATCATTTTCTTTATAAAGTTTATAATATATACATATTGTAACATATATCGTTAATAAAAGGAATTAAAGGTTGCAAAAACTCCGATCTCCCTGGGTTCACAGTTCTTTGTACTTTACCTGCATTGATGGATATCATTTGTCCTTTCAACTATGTTGGTTTCGTGCGTATTTTGAGTAATTTGTGGAACAAAGAGAGGGTACGCTGAAAGCGTGCAGTCCTGGTTGTTTTATATCATTTCATATTAAAACTACTCCTCTGTTACTTAAAAATCTCTCATCGATGCAATGTCAGGTTAGGTTCCACCAAAGTTATTTTCGACAGTCTGGCGTAATAAGTTTAAGCTATTCAGAGGGATTCGTGTGGCAAATCATTTCTAGTGTAGCCTATAAAAGGGGCTAAAGAGTTCGACTTTTCATATTGTATTTAACGGAAGTCCCCCAACCCCCGTCAAAAATATATCTAAAAAGTAAAATAACGATCAATATCTTTCCAAGGAAGATTGGAAGGTCTTCCCGCGAGTCTTTGCGAAACGGGTTTTGTCGTGTTGCCACTTTGGGGGAAATTAAGTTTGGCAAGTTGAAAATTTCCAAGATTTTGATGTCGTTTTCCTTCACTTTGTACGCCGCGATGGAGTAGAGAAAAAAGTAGGAAATCTTTATTTTGCTATTATCGTTCTCTCTGTGTATTTTTAATGGAGATATAACGCTCGGAAGATGATAAAAATTCCATTTATTACAAGCACTTATGTCGCTCATTTAGCGCGCCATATTTTACTGCGAAAGACACTCACCAAAAACGATAAAAAAATCATTTCAAAGTGAGAGTTTTTGACGGAAAACTTCACCAGATTAAAGATCAATAATTTTTTCTTAAAAATGATGCAAAGGTCTCCAAAGGTCGCCTAATATTGATTTCAAACAAAGCCGTCGAAAATCCCTTTGTTTGTTGTTATTGCCGTGACCTGTGAAAACGCTGCGCTTATCATTTGTTCGCTGAAAGATCGCACTCGTATCACTTGTGATTAGCATAATGAAACCCATATCATTTATGGAATTAAATTTCCTAAAGGATATTAAGTGCCTTAAAGTTAAAACGAGTGTTAAATTCTTCTCTGGTCAGTGTATCTTCGCAAACAGACAATAAAAGGGGAGAAAAGTCCATCAAGGCAAGAAAACCAAGCTGAGGCGAAGAAAAATCGAGGCCAACAGGATTTATTTTTCTGCAAAACTACCTTGATTACAAAAAAATGTTAACGATAATTCCTTCCCGGGTTCCTAGGATAACGTTAACTGTTCTGCCTGCGTGTTTAAGACAATTCTCCAATGATAAAATAGTGACGGATTAGACTGCAGGCCGTGTAAACGTTTATAATTATACCGCATCGTTATTTACCCCAAATACTTTTTAATCAAAAGATGTGTGGAATGGGCATATTTTTTTAGTATCGAATAAGTTGCAGGGCCCAGGAAAGACAGAGAATTCGAGAATAAGAAAAATCTGCAACGCAGCGTATAAAGGCAACAAAATCCTGCGTACCAAAGGCTTCGACGAATCTACGTTAACTACGCGTACATATAAGTTAATAAATCAAGAAATAAAGGCCAAGGAACTCACATTACTAAATTCCGCTCGTTTGGACATTTTTTCGCAACAAGGCGAGGACAAAAATCAATGACTTTTATGTGACTGAATTGTTTGTTACTCTATTCTAACGATTTCAACAACCGGACTGTTTGATTAATCGAAATTAACATATTCGAGTTATCAGTAAAATTCAGGGATAGTTTCTCTAAGTAGAAATTTCAAGTTACCCGCGATTAAGGTGACCGATAGTAGACCATAGGCAAACGGGATAACCCAGGGTAGGAGTTTGTCTGATTGATATAGTGAGAAGTTCAATTCAACTTCTATGATTCTATGTGGGCGGTTTAGTTGGTTGCTAGGTTTGATAGTGAACCGCCCTAAGAGAACTTCAAAATAATGATGACGAGAGACTGAGGCTCATTTTTTTACCATGCTTCGCCCCACAACCTCCTCAGACAAACTGATAGCAACCAAGAAATAGATTCACTTTCAGACAGAGAGACTGTTCTAAATAAACACTTTCCTACGCTCGAAGAATGATGAATGATGATAAACTACCTTTCTTTCGATTTTTTACGCGAAAGTCAGCGCCGTTTGTGATGCGACCTCGACGAAATGTTTTGATCACGTGTGCCAAAAATTTTGATAATATAAATGCAAAGCAAAAGGATTTTGAGGAGACTTTCCAATCCTCCTTGGACCTGACATACAAACGGCGCATCCAACCGGTACACGTCAGGCCACATGTTAATAAATAATGATCTCACGATAAGCGCTCGGTCATTAAGAAGACCTATGACCTCAGTGAGACACTTCTTTTGTTATGAAGCTACAGGTTTTCATTTTATCTCTAGGAAATAAGGGTAAATAATAGGGAAAACTAACTTACCAAAAGGAACTGGTAATTTGTTTCGTGACCAAAGAACCTTATAAAACCAGATATCTCATTGCTAGTCATCTTAAGAGAGAGTATCCACTAATTTCGAGTCAGAGGCACCCAACTACTGTTTTCTGTAAAATATCTGTTCAAAGAAGCAAAAATTGGCTAAAATTTTCTATAGTCTGAGGCAAGGCTAAAAGATGACCGTTCCATTCATGAAAAATTTTCGAAGCGTATCTTATATTAAATTCCCTACGATTTTCTGAAGTTTAATCGTTCGCAATTCAAGCTATTTCTCCGAGAAAAAGGAATCCTAACATTTTCAAATTCAAAAATGCGATGGAGAAAGGAACCAGAAAAATTCTTACTTTAAGGTATTTTAGTCCATCTGTAGTCCAGAGGATTCATTTTCGAGCCGATGGTGATCTGCCAAAAATCACTAAAATTCGCTTGCCGAAAGTTCTTAATTTGGTGCATTTTTTCAAGAAATAATTTCTTTGCCCGGTAAAACACGGAATCACTTGAAACTTAGAATTTTTGAAAAAGGTATCGTTGAACTAAAACAAGAAATAAGGATTTTCTTCGGGGCTCTTTATTAGCGCTGACTGCTAACGCTCTCAAAATGCCAACAATCACAACTTTTGAACCTGTCAAAAGCTGCAAACAATGGGTATATATTGCGAACACTGGCAAATACCAATAATTTTGGAAATTTCTTCTTGTTTTCCTCGTTATTTCAATGAAAACTACATCCAAATTAATATTATGTGCTTACCTTGAATAAGGTATTGCCTGAACATCAGATTCCGAGTAGTATTTAGGATCGTACATATTTAAATTGTCAAGAGACGCGCATAGACTCGACAAATTGACTGCGGCCGCACTTGGGGACTTCACCGATTTATTTCCAATCAACTAATTAAAGTTAACTCGTTTGAAAAAAACTGGGAGTGCGGCCGGGTCTCCTACAGTCTTAACCGAGTTCTAACCGGGTTATGCAAATCAAGCCAGAACGAAAGATTTTTTTAAGCAGGTTAGGGTTTTTTAAACCACCTCGCCAGGCACTTTAACGCGGGTTAACCTTATCACGATCCAAGTTCAGCTTTTCTTTCTTAACACGATTGAGCTAAGACTTTTAAGAAGTCGACCTCTTTTTATCAGTAAGACGGGGTCAAATTTTGTTAGTCACAGTCACTCTGAGCGACCCAAGCGAGCTATATTAAAAACTGAAAACTTTTTGCTCCGTAAGGACGGGTGGGAGAGAACCGTGGGATCGAAGTTGCTCGACGGTGTATTGCAAAGAGGAGCTCATACATGTACTTTTCTGACAGGAGAGCTCATACCATACCTCTGTTCGTCAGGTCTGGCGTTTTGCCCCTGAATATGCTGTACTTAAATATTCGGCTATTATAGTGCACGATATCTCCAATAACCGGGCTCTGTACCGCCACCGAAATGATCCCCACCATCGAAATGATCTCCGCCACCGAAATGACTCCCAATCACCACCGAAATGGTCCCCACCACCGAAATGATACCGGCGGTCACCACCGAAATGATCCCCGGAATATCGGGAATGGAATTAAGAGGACTAGAAAAACTGGACAACAATTTAGTGCGTGCTTTTTATTTCTTTATATTGCATCTTTTTGCCCATCGAGGTCGAGTACTTTTTGAAGTTATCCGCTGACAAATTACCAGTTTTAAATTATCGCAGCCTCAAGTTTATTTTTTCAATGATTCATACGAAATATGTTGTGTTTATGTCATTATGGCCCAGCACTATTAAAGATTTTGATTTCAAACTGACCTCGGACGCGAAAATTCAGCCAGTTTTTAAAAAATACAGGCAGGGAAGACCTTTTCTTACCATGGTCACGCGTTGGTCACGCTGTACGTCCCATTTTTATGCTCTGATTTGTCAAAATTTGATAGGTGAGTTCATGCGGAAAATTTATGCCGCATCTTGAAAGTTGTTTACTGTTGTTTACTGTTTACTGACAGAGTTTTTAACTGTCTTTTTCCCCTGGATGTACAAAATGAAATACAGCTGCCATCAAGAGTCTTCTGTTATTCATGGCTGGTTTGTTTATTGGGTTTTTGGTTGAGAAATACGTCGCTTGTCAAAATTCGGTAATCCGATTTCGGATGGCATCGTTTTCGTTTTTCACCTTGCTCAATGCGTAAGAGGGTTTAAAAGTCTCAAGCAACTATGGCCTTCCTTGATAGCTTTCAGGAGGTGAATCTCGAATGGTAAGCCTGAGTAATTTTTGTATTTGATGTTTGTTTTTGTTATATCTAATTTCATGAAGTCGAACACAGTTTATTTGGCAGGTTTATGCACGTTTGTAAGATTTGAGTCAATGGTCTGAACTAGTGTTAGGTTTGATATAAGCTTACAGGACTTTAAAATTCTTCAGATATATTTTCTCACCGCAAATAGAAAGAAAACGTTCGGGAGAATATTTAGTTATAAATTTGGCTGTAGAAAGAAACCTTTGAGTGATTTTCTTGCTTCGAGGAGTTCATCTTTGAAAAAAGCAAACACCGGGAGGCCGGCTTAAAGTAAAACATAATTTAAAACTTAATAAATAAATAAATTCGTTATTATGTTGAAACAACTCAGGATTTTTCAAACACTCGACCACACTTACTAGAAGGAAATTTTTTATTGAACGGTTTCTCTAAAAGCCGACGATTGATCGTCCTGAACATTGACTAAGTGTAATTTGTCTTGAAAAATTTTGAAACACCGCATTCTGTCCGCGGTCTGTATGATAAATAGTACTGTTTAAACTCAGATGTGATGTATAAAGAGTATAAAAGGTTGGTTTACACACCCTCAGATTTGTTGGCAAGAATTTGTAAAGTAAACCTGTCGAACGCAAAAACATTCGGCCTGATTTGTTTTCCAAGAATTTGTTTTCGAGGCCTAATTCTACTGTGATCAAGAGCCATTATGGCTCTTGAATGTGATCGAAGATGCTTGCTATTTTTTGGGTGTACAAATAAGGCTATCAACTCGATGTAAGATGTTTCACTCTTTCCCTCATCTTCAGGTTAGAAACTGAGAAAGTGAAAAAGGACATTCTTAGCTGCAGTCAAACCTATAAGAGTTTACCTGGTCTTTTACAATTGCGACCAGATAGCTGGATGGAAGGACGAAATGAAGTATTGTCACGTGCAGTAGGTGCCTTATGTCACAGTGGTATAAAAGATGTGCAGAAAACAGTTGCTGTGGATCAGCTGTATTCTCTTGTGCAACCATCTTATGTTAGTCCATTTTTGTTTAGTGCCAACCTTCTGGTGTATTCAATCACACGTAGCAAACTAGCAATGAATATATACAACAAGTTCTTCCCTGCTGGTGCAAGCTTAATAGCAATACGATAGCTTTGAATACAAAAATCTTGACTGAAATGATGATGGTTGATTAATCACCGTCATGAGACAGTATGCAACAGTGCAAACCAGTTTCCTGCTTATATAATTTTCGATTACTGAATTAAAATGTCAATGCTGACAATATAATAAGAGCATTGTTCATCCCTGGATAACCCTTTCATTTCAATGAAATAAATGTACACAGATTGAGGTACATAAAAAAATGCCTGTGTTTTCGGTTGCTCATATAATTTTTTAATTTATTATTTATTTGTTACTTTACTTTGCCGTAGGTTATGACATGCAAGGTGGAAAATGTGAAGAATGGCTGAAAATACACCTTAAACAGGACACCAAATGATCAATCTTACAAAACTGTTCCATTTTTCATTACAGTCAAACCCCACTGATATGGACACTGAAGGGGCCATAGGAAGTGTCTATATAACGGAGGTGTCCATATCAAGCAGGTCCTGTTATAAAAGTCAAAAATACACTTTTTTATCGAAATACTACAGCATCACACCTAACATCTTTAAACTTCACTAAGCTCTTATTCTGCAGACTGTGTCCATGAAAACACACGGAAGTCTCGAGAAAATCGATCAAAAATGAAGTAAAATTTACCAACTCGATTGATGTCAAAATGGTCTATTATTGTTGTGAAAAGGTTGGTTTACACACCCCCAGATTTGTTGGCAAGAATTTGTTAAGTAAACCTGTCGAACGCAAAAAAATTCGGCCTGATTTGTTTTCCAAGAATTTGTTTTGGAGACTGAATCTACTGTGAGCAAGAGCCATTATGGCTCTTGAATGTGATCGAAGATGCTTAATATTATTTGGGTGTACATATAAGGCTATCAACTCGATGTAAGATGTTTCACTCTTTCCCTCAAAAGTCACATGAATGTGCCCTTAACTTAACTGATTTGCGGATTACAAGTTAATTGTTTGATTTAAATTATAAATTTGTTAATGGAAGCTTCGCTTTTAGCCCTGGCTAAATCTATATATTATATCTTTTTCTAGAAGTGGTGTAAGAAACAAAATTCCGCTTACGTTACTTGAAAGATCATTTCAAGCGTAAATTACATAAATTACTGATCAAGGTTTTGGAAACTAAGAAGGTGTATGTTGATATGAGCACCATTACCAGTTCCTACTACCTGAACTCCTTATTCACTTAAAGTTTTATCCTTCCTTATATATCCATACGTGCTCTCTTTTATTAATTTATTTATTTATTTATTTATTTATTTTTACTACCGTTAACGTTCTTTTGGCGCCTTTATAGGAG
>CALNXK010000055.1:2785000-2897500 GCA_942486035.1 Porites lobata
TGAAACTGGTCTGTTTGACGTTGTGGCGAGAACGTGAGTATTTAACTTTCATGTCAATCAGGTTTGTTGCGTTTAGAAACCAGAATTTTGCAGATTATAGTTCTTAAATTGTCCTTGTTTTCTTTGAGTCACATTTCAAGCTCGATTTCCATGCTCTGTTATCTAAACTTACATGTTTATAATGTTTCTATGTTTCATGTCACAGAGTCAAGATCCAATCTGATGGCAAACAGCAAACAGTAAGTGAGCTTTACATGGACAGAATTATCCTACGGAACAAATGAAAGTATCCAGATAAAACGTATGAACTCTGATATTTTGATTGTGTGTTTTAAGCTCACTTTCAGATGAAACGTATGTATTGAAAATTGTTTAGAATAGTAGGTAATACCACGTACTAACGCGGGAATACTGAAATAAAGTTGTTGTTGTTGCTGCTGTTATTGTTGTTGCATGCCAGCAAATAAGCATCAATTCTCTTAATTCTTTATGTGAAGACATATTTTCCTCTTCGGTAGTCTTCCAAGGCGCCGTCCTCCTGAGTTCACTGCAATCTTAATGTTCGAATTTTGGAGGGAAGCGACGGCTACCTCTGTTCGAGGCTTGCTCTGCCAGTCCGGTCGCCGTCGCCCCGAAAACGTGTCCATCTTAAGTTCCCTAATATCAGTAACACCGTCAGAAACCTTAGCACGCGACTGACTGAACACAAACGAGCGACAAGAAATGGTAATGTCAACAATCACATTGATGAACACCATTTACAATCTTTCAGAAAAAAAAATCACATCGACTGGGACTGCGACATGTGTTACGTATTCTACAGACTACTATCATTGACTTACTTTAGAAAGCTGGTTTACTTGTCATAACTGGGAACAAACGCTACTGAATCGTAGTCAACAATTACCGGCACCTTATTATAAACGACTTATATCTTGATCGCGACTTCATTGACCAATCAGGTCAATAACCAGAGTTTTTAAAATACCACCAACTGACGTGATACAACTCACTTTGACTCTGACTACCGCACAGGTTTTCGAAACGTCACTTAATGTTAACAACGGTTCTATTCAGGACTACGTCATCCGAGTGCCTTCTGAAATGAATACTGGGTTCAAACCTTTCAAAGCTTTTGGCACTTCAAATTCAGTCATAGAAATGGCAGTTTTTTTGTGGGGGAGGGGGGCTTGTGATTAGTAGGTGGAAATAATGTCTACCATCCATTTTAATTGTGTAAAACTAAATGGCACTATGTTAACTGTTTAACGACAGGCTTGTTTTATATATATATAGTACTACGCTTCTTTTAGGGCACACGACAATTTCCGATAGACGCTCGCACTCGCAAAGGTGACTTTGGCTAAAGAACACAACACAACACTCCACACGTATTTAAATCAAGTTTTCTTAGTGAATAGAATAGATATAACTGCCACTTGTAATAAACGACCTCTATGATTACAAAAGAAGACATCAAATCATACAATGGGGATGAAGTTTAACCTTGCAACACATAACTGTGCGAGCGACTATGTGCAATTCTATAACCAGGAAAATTCGTTACTTGACTCGTGAATTCCGCGTTAAATTACACGCGAAAACCGATATCGCACAATCGCGAAGCGATCAGTAAGATATCCGTTTTGGAGTGCAATTTAACGAGGAATGCACGAGTCAGGTAATGGACTTCCTTGAATCGCATAATTGAATAAAAATAAGAAAAAAAGAAAACAGCAATAATCTTGTTTGTTTTTATCGTGAGCGCGCGCCCCAGAAACGCATTTCAAAGTCTGTAATTGCGTTAGCGAATAGGAAGCAAGGTCAGTCGTACACCTTTGAACCTACGACAACTTTATTTGTACCTTGTGCGTGTTTTTACATTTGTTTTCAAACTTTTTAAACAGTTGTTGTGTTACAATTTGACGATAGTTGTTACGTAGGTGCGAAACAATATCACAGCCTCGTTTTCAACTCGCAATTCCACGCTAACTTTCTCGCTTCGTTAACCAATCAGAATGCGAGATTCTATTCAATTATGCAATTCAATTTCAAAAGTTATTAATTTACCAGAATCTTGTAATCATCATTCTTACACGATATTCGATAACATTTTCATGATCAGTTTCTTAACAGAGAAATATTTCATATTACTTAAATTGCTTAAATTTACGTTTCCCGACTTAAACTTCATCAGTCGTACACATAGGCTTTAGTAGATTGTGCTAGCATAATTTTAAGCATAATTCAGCAAAACGAGCATTATTTTAAGCTTCTATTTTAGTTTAGCACTGCTAGATAGATAAAGCACCGACAGATGCCAGCTTTATCTCAGACTTTCTGACCAAACATTTTTTAGTATCCCTCAGCTCTTCTAGATCCTCTTCCGAATTGAGGACGTGTTTCGGGACGTATTTGCCACCGGTTAGTTCTCTTGATGCTATAGTCTCCAGGACACACGCAATGTATTCATCCAAGCCGGGTTGCCTTCCTTGTCTGCTATAAGCATCTTTCAAAAAGAGTTTCGCTATTCCTGCACACTGCCCGGAAGTCAAAGCTGATTTCAGTTTCGCATACATGCTCGGGGGTTCAGGGAAAGTTGCGCCATCATCTGATTCAGATTCAAGATCTTCTTGTTGAGGATCACCTGTGTCTTTCTCAGCAGATGCAGCTTCGCCAGCTTGTTTTACCAGAACAGATCGCTTCACCAAGTTAAATGCTTGGTCCGGTTTGTTGTCTAAGTGCCCGATAACAACAGTGGGTTTTGAGCCTTCTGTCCAGCTATCGTCTTCTTCTTCTGGTTCTGAACCATCATCAGACTCACAGAGTTGGACGGGTACTATAAGCATGGTCGATTGATTGGCCGCGAAGATCAAGTCGTTGATGAATAAGAACACACTGACAATGATGTTAGGAAGGTCCGCGGCCGTCCAGTGTCGTCCAGCGTGTTCATCCAACGCCATCAATGTCATCACCAAGCGCTTGTACATATATGAAGATATATACTCATGACCACCACCATTCTCGCCCAAATCCCTGAATGTTATGTACTGTGCTGGATCTTCAAGGTGATGAACGGTCCAAGGTGGTATTCCCGTTAACAGGTGCAATGACATCAAATTATTCATCAACGACTCACAGTCAAGTTCAAGATCCTCCTCTGTAGCAGTTTTATTCATCTTCCGCTTCTGATAGTCTATGATTTGAGTTACCAAATATCGCGGCATATACCTCGGCAGTGTGAGTGGGATCATGCTGTGTAATATCTTGCATATTCTGATGCTGGTCTTAGCGATGGAGCCAAAGTCATATGTAGATAGCCATGTTTCTTCCGCTGTCGATAAAACTGCACCTTTGTAAGTTCCGCAATCCAGTCGGAACCACACGTCATGTGCATAGTCACTGGACCTCAAGTAATGGTTTACAACATCTTGCTCTGACACCGTTATATTATCTGAACTAAACAGAAGTATCGGGGCAATGTCAACCGAAATCATGAGGGTATCTTGATCATCAGGTCGCTTGTACCCCAATTGTAATGTGTATGCCGGCATGTTCAGTCGCAATCCACTGAAATTTGGCTGATTGAAGCCACCGAACTGCCAATTTAAAGGGAGGGTGTACTCCCGTAAAACTTTGTCAACAGAATTGAAAAAAGCAAAGGCGACCGATTCGGTATTGAGGATGAAACGGTCTCCTCTTTTACCAACTGCACTTCTGTAGCGTGGAGCATCATTCGCCCCGTTGAGTGATAGCATCTCGACAACGTTTCCTTCCTCTATGAAGTGTACAATGTCATGGTTGCGGGGATCGCCATCGAATTGTAGATACAGAATGAATCTCCCTTTCTCTTGCTCAAGACCTTCGAACTTGCCCGCTCCTCTCAGCAAGCTATCTAAGTCCAGCTCTAAGCAAAAGTCATACTCATCAGGAGCCCCAACTTTCAGACCATTGTGCGAACTCCCCATCCTTAAAAGGCGTCCCTTGAAAATTGGAAACTCAGCTGATAACTTTTCAATCACACCTTCAACTATCTTGTGCACATCTTTTGACACTGTGTCGACGAACTCATCAGTGGGGTCAACTCTTCGTCTGACATCAAGTTCCCGCATGTAGTCAATCATAACGGTGCTGCCCAAAGCATGTCCACTATGAAAACATTTTGCGTGCTGCCATCCACACGTTTTGAAATCATTAGCGATGCTTTCTGGATCACACGACGCATTTGGGTGACGACCTCTTGTGTGAGCGTGGTGAAACTCCAGTAATCTTCTTGAGAAACTCCACTTGGCCATGATTTGCTGTTGCAGTTTGTTTTCTTGCAGCTGAAATATATTAAGCATTATATTATTTTCTTGCAGCTGAAATATATTATGCACTATACTGACTGGATTAAATATAAAATGAAATTGTTGATAGGGTTTTACGTGTGTACAGTTTTACACAGAAAGTTTATACACTCAGCCGACCTGACCTGAGATCACGTTAATATGGAGGTGAAGTCACCTGATTTCACGCATTGATTTTGGTGCCAAACAAACATACACATTATGTTTCATTTCGTGTCTGAGACAAAGGGTGTATGTTTGTTTGGCACCAAAATCAATGTGAAATCAGGTGACTTCGCCTCCCTATAGGATCTTTTTAATCAGTGAACGTCAGCCAAATAGTCGTGTGGTAACCGGGAAAAAAACTCTAACAAATTCTGAGATATTGCCAGAGATGGGGAAATGTACATGTACAGACAACGTGACGGATGGACAACAGACGAAACGCAATGACCATATGTCATATCAATCCTGTAGCCAAAGTTCTGACCATTGTTTCTTGAGAGAAAAATGGTCCAAACCTATATGGCAACAAATATGACCTCAATTTTCACCTTTCAAAGTCACCCAATAACAAATTCAGGGTCACCATGTGAAATTCCACATAAGACCTAACACCAGCTTAACAGCTCATTTTAGACAGATGTCCTTTCATTTCCCTATATAAACACAGTTCCTAAAATTCCGTACGATCTGGCTTCTCTATTTAAGTCACCAAATTGTATTCTGATGGCAAGTGCTTTCTCAAGATATTCTTTAGCTTTGTCATATTCACCAACAGATTGAAACACAGCTCCTTAGTTTCGGTACGAGGTGGCCTCTCCTGTTTTGTCACGAATCTCTTTCTTGATAGCAAGTGCTTTCTCAAGATATTCCTTCGCTTTGTCACATTCACCGAGAGATATAAATACAGTTCCTACGTTTCCGTACAAGCGGGCTTCTCCCCTTTTGTCACCAATCCCTTTTTTCGATGACAAGTGTTTTCTCAAGATATTCTTTAGCTTTGTCATATTCACGAAGACGCTTAAACACAGTTCCTAAATTACTGTAAATTGCTGCCTCCCCCTGTTTGTCCACAATTCGTGTTTTGATGGCAAGTGCTTTCTCAAGATACTCTTTAGCTTTGTCATATTCACCAAGAGATATAAATACAGTTCCTAAGTTTTCGTACGAGCTGACTTCTCCCCTTTGACGAGTAAAATCGTCTGGCGTTAGACAGAGTAAAGTCTGCAAGTCATTCTTATTTAGGGAGTAAAGGGTTAATGGAGTTTTTTAAGGGAGATAGTTTTTTAACAATTCTGTGGTTACCTCATGGAGGGGACTTGTTAATGACTGTACAATTGAATATTCTTTGATGGCCTATGTAATTGGGCAATGTACAAAAACATTCAGATTTCACTTCCACTTTGCTGGCAATTGAATTGAAAATGGTCAGAGTAAAACGTGCACTGCAGGCCGGGGTTAAATGCAGACTACAGTTATAACATATATGTACAATGTATCATGTTATTTCCATTATTGGGGGCTGACCATAAACATGATCATTCAGGCTAACTGTAGGGAGTCTGCACTTTGGTTGGATGGAATAGTGCTCCGGTTAGACTGAATATCACTCCAGTTAGCCTGGATACTACACTCAGGTTAGCCTTAATAATGCTTCAGTTAACCTGTTTACGGTGTTGTGAAAAATGGTCATATCATTCACATAAAAAGTCTATAGTCTGCAGTCTGCATTTTAGTACCCTTGGTCTGCAGCCCACATTTCACACACAGTCATTTTGCCCCCCATCTGCAGTCTGTAGTCTGCTGTCCCCAGTGTCGGTGATTTTGTTACCCCTGCGTGCTGCGTCCCTGACGCATAAAAATTCTCAAGGACACATAATAATTCACAGCCTGCATCTCTTAGGAAGCAACGATCAATCGATTCATCGAAAAATCTTTTTGAAGAATACCATGTTCGATTTGAAATGTGTAGTGAAAGCTACCTCCAATCAAAAGAGTAATATTGTTTCCTCATAAAAAAGGTTAACAATAATTTTTGGAACGAATAGACAGAACTATTTCCACGCAAATTCGCCAATACAACTGTTTCTTTTTCAAAAGCGGCCATGTTCATTTTACTGATGGAGTGGTTACTCATTACATGTATATTTGCCATATATGAAAAGCATGTGGCTGAGCAAGAATGACGGACAAGGTTCTTCTAGTTGATTCTTTAAAGATTTAGTAATTAGAAATGCCACCCAAAAAGGACTTATAACCTATACCGAGCCAAAAAATTTTTTTTGTAGAACAGCCGCCAGAAATGGCTTCAAACACGAGTGATCTCGAGACTCAAGAAATGCTGCCAGACCTGGCATCTAATGACAACACCAAAGAAAACAAGATAAGGAAATTCATGCCACACTGGCTAAAATCTAATGGTTGGTTGAAATATGATGAGGAGAAAAACTTTATGTATTGTGATATTTGCACTAAGTTTAACAGAAAAAAATTCCCTCCAGCAAAGTAAAGAATTTTTTGTCTGGAAGACTAGTTTCATGAGAGTTCTGACAGGACTCATTGGGTTTTGAACTGGGACTCATCGATTCTGGACTGGGATGCATGATTTCTCTGAGATAAGTCCCAGGACTCAACAAAATCACTGCAGTCTGCGTTTTACACTAACTGACTCAAAAACCTAGCGTAAAATAAGCTTACTTACACTGTAAAATTGTAGTCAACTCTGTAAGGTCAACGATGAAAAATGAGAAAAAAATATATCAGATGGCTCACCTCTTAACATTTCACGGCATTCAAGTTCGAATTTTTCAACTGCAGGTCTTGCGTTTCGTGTACACGTTGCTTATGATCTGACATGTTTTTAACTGAGCACGAATTTTACCTAGTAAAGAGGGAAAATCACTTGAGACCTGAAAACTCTGTTCAAAATGGTTAAATCCGACGCTCAAAAATATGGCAAAGCAATGTCTTGTTCCCAGTGCTCCCCTTTTGAGTGGGGAGAATCCGCTGATCGATATGAGTGCAGGCGCAGGGCTACGTGAAGGGCGACATGCACATGACAGTCTTTGTTATGTATACCGAGCGTTCGAAGAAATCTAGAAAGCTTGCCAGATAGAAGCCATTGACTAAGGTCATGAAAAAAAAAGTCAACCCTTGAAAAAAAGTGAAAGTCAACCCTTCAACCCACGAACAATCTTGCATAGGGCGGCTGCGCCCGCAGTACGAGCGGCAGTTAAAACTGAGGTGTCCTACAAAAACGACACAATGATTACCATTTTCTTCTCACCTAACAAAACTAAGGACAATGCCAAAGTTGCTTTGGACTCTTTTAATAGTTAACTTGAGAATTCCGGGTTTAATTTGACCAGGAATAAGCATAGTTTGTTCAAAATAACGCAACTATTATCCTGCCTGGCGACACTCGACGAACTACGACCGAGTTGCCATGCCGGACGCCGGCGACCCATTTTTGGCGCCAAATTAGAAGCTGGTAGACAAAAAAAAGTTTCACTTTATACAATCTGACTGATGGCTTTTGGAATTGTAAATCTCTTTTCGTGAATGTTAGGACGGTGCTTACTTTTGTTAGTGCGCACACGTTCTGCGCATCACGCAAGTCGTTGTTCGCCACGCGTGCGTTGGGTCCGCGCAGGGTTGACATCGACGCTATCAAATTTTCCTACTATGACCAAATCAAGTTTAATGAACCTGTACTTAAACCGGGAACACCCGAAAAGCAGCATATCGCTGCCATTAACTGTTTACGTCTTCCTCTCTGGTTTCCCTGAAATCTGCCCATAAATTAAGGGCCAATTTTCGCTTCATTAACACAACATCATAAAGCCCCCGGTCGTATTATTATTATTACAATTATTATTATTATTATTATTATTATTATTATTATTATTATTATTATTATTATTTATGTATTTATTTAGTGCATTACACTGTAATCCATTGCGGATACGGTGCAATTACGTGCCAAAACTACAAAACCGTCCAAAATTTGCCTTACTTGTTGGATTATTATAATTATTAACAACATCCAAATAAATAACTGTTGTTGGAGCTCCGCTTTCAGGCTTGGCTAAATCTATTATACCATTCTTTATCATCTATGGGTGTATTATGAACTCACAAAATGGCCAGCTCCCAGTTGGCAGAGTACTGCATCGGTATCGCAGAGGTCATAGCCCCTTGCAGAAACGTGAGAGTACTGGGACGAGTTTCTTATATTGTATAAATTGAAAATCTAAACATTTCAACTGAAATGTTACTGAATGAAAAGCTACCCTGTCAAGTTTCAGAGTTTTCAGCGGAAAAATTGTTCAAATGGGAGCCTTACAAAAGTTGCAAAATTCCATACAAACTCTTCAAATTTTGTGGCCTGTCTACCCAATCCATACAAACTCTCTACTTTAGGTGATATTTGAAAAGCTATCATTTTGCCATTTTCCTCTTCTAAATACTTCTATTCTTGCTCAAGACTCTCAAATTTAGTTGGTCTTTCATTTGAATATCTTAGTTTTTCAAACAAACGGAAACAACCACACTCTTTCCCAGTCCTCTCACGTTTGTGCAATGGGTTATGGGTTCGAATCCCGTTCCGGCCTGAATTTTTTTCAGGCTTTAATTTCACAACTGCTTAAGTTGTGTGTATAACTGCGATGATCAATCATGTATTCAAATTGAATAATTGCTACTAATCTCGCAATCTGATTGGCTAATTTGCCGTTGTCGGTAAGAGCCCAGACAACGCTGCTTGCGACAATGTGTCACGCCATGCCATTTTCAGCTCGGGCTCTGAAAGAAAAACATTTTCTTTGCCGCTGATATTGTGGTAAAAAACAAATCGAATGTGGTTTAATTAGCGTTGTCTGTACTCTTATCGACAACGCTAAATTAAAATAAGTGAAGTAAAAGTTGTGCAAACTAATCAAATCAAACCATTTAAAATTGAATAGAGGGAATAAGTTTCTAATGAAACTGTGGTCCTGCGTCGGTGGGGACTATAACAAGATAATTTGGTTTTATCAACTGAGTTGATAATGTTAATTGGCCACCGTAAAGAGATTCGAAAGTTGGACGACGTTTCGAGCGTTAGCCCTTCGTCGGAGCGAAGGGCTAACGCTCGAAACGTCAGCTTTCGAATCTCTTTACGGTGGCAATTTCACATTATCAACTTAGTGGATAAAACCAAATTATCCCATTTAAAAGTGAGTCATATTTTTGTTAGCCCCATTATTTGTTAAATACTGATCGTAAAGTCCATTAGCTTTCAAAGTTTGACCATAGCTTACAATCAGTGAAATAGCTATAGTTGTCAATCTAGACAAAGTTCGGCATGTCGTTCGCTCTTGGGCTTAACCATGCATAAAACACAATGGCCTTTGTTAACTCAGTGCTGTGTGACAGTTTAAACAACAGAAATGCTTCGTTTTATGTGACGTGATTAATGCACTGTGTATGATCGCAAAATAAATCTTATCTTTGTTTGCTCTTTGAAGTTTCTCGAGCTTAAAAACCACTCCAGTCTACTATTTAACTCTGTGTTTGCTGATTAATATAACTTACTTTCTAGACCAGTTCGTGTCATAGACAGACTGACTTGCTCTGACGAGGCAACAAATAAAGGCTACTTTAGCCATCGTTCTGTTGTACAATATGGAAGGCCATGAATTAATTTTTTTGCCAGTTTTCACTTAATAATGTATTTTATAATGTATGATTTGATCGATTTGATCGATTTCACACAGACTCTCGTTTTCCCATGGCAACAGCCATCAGAACTGGCAGAGCCAAAAAATTTGTTGTTTACTAGCAAACGATGGAGCTTACAATTGATCACCACTTTATGATTGTTTGAATTTCGAAGCTTTCGTAATCAAGCCATATATTATTCTAACTGGTTAAGATAGAAACCAGACAACGTAAAGTTAGTTAGAGCTGTACTTATCACGGCGGAACTTGCTTTGGAAAGTGAAACAACGAAAATCACTTGAGGTTTTCTAGGTATATACGTATTTCAAGGAAACACTGTTTATCATACAACGTCAGGCATGGAAGATGTATTTGGAAGTTTCTGGAGTGTCAAAACATGAACTTGGCGGGACACGAGAGAAGTTAAAAATCAAAGCAAGAGAACATGATGCGAGATACGGGATGAACATGTCTCGGCCTGTACAGAATATGTTCATTTCAACCAGGAAATACGGGATAAATTTGAAATTGAGGGGCGGGATGCGGGATGAAACACAGCAGATCACGGCTAATTAGTGACTACAGAAACTAATTTACCTTTCGGGAGTTCTTGGAAATATCAATGACCCAAATAGAAAGAGTTTTTAAAACAGCTTGCCAATTGTGTTTCGGTGACACCAGCGTCGTTACCAATAACTAGTTTTATGCTCACCAGCTTTGGCGAGTCACCGGAGAGAAACCAAAACCAATACGCACAATAACAAGACCTTTTCCTCTGAAAAGTAAGCAAAAAGGGAACGTTAAGCGATTTGCTACCATACAAAATGGTGCTTCTAGGCAATCATTGGTCTGACTTATTCTCGCGTGACTCACTGATGGCGCTTACAGCAGGAAGAACATCAGTCACGCGATTCATGAAAACTCTTCCAGTGTAAACTCTAGATCTTGTGTACATCCACGCTATTAGTCACAAATAGCTTACAGTTGATAAACTTACCGTGTTTAGTTTGTCAGTCTTCTCATAAAGTGGAACCCAAAGAGATAGAAACTGAAACAACACTGAGGAAGCTTTCCCTACAAGACAATAGGAGGTCCAATAAGAAGTCAAAACAAATTAAAATTAAGGTCATTCCCCAGTTTTGCATTGCGCATCCCTACTGCGCATAATTTTAAGTGTGATTAGCGCGCGCGCATTAAGAAATGGCGGCTTTTTCTTTTCAGCTGGACTTCGCCATAGAGGTAAATCGTCATCTTCTCGAAAACGAGCACGGTGACCTATCAGTTTTTTTTCTGTTGTTTTGAATTGAGTAATAAACTTCTCTATATAAAATAAATATGGGCTAATTCTCAGTGTTGAGCAAGAAACAATTTCCGAAACCGTGAATTTAGCAAGTAATCATGGTGCTATTATAAGGATTTATATGGTATAAACAGGGTGCTGTTGCTCCTAACCGAGCATGGAGACCCCTCATTTTTATTTCCAAATTTAAGTCCCTATAATATATATAATCAATGGGCAAAGTTTGACAAAAATCTCAGTGTAGGTTCTATTTCATTGGAATGACCTTAAAAATAAGTTTCAAACGTTGAGCAAAACTTCGAATGTAAGTTACATTTTTCTATTCCCGTACTTTGTTGAATATCGACGGTAAAGCTAGTAGTTTTAAAGTGTTTTGAGTTTTTTAACAAAGCTAATATTCAGTAAAATGGTTTTCTAGCTAGAAAAAATTCTTTCAATTCTTGTATGTTGGTGTTCGTTCTTTGGCTTAACAGTGAATAACACACAATTAACAGTTAATGAATGAGGCGCAGTATCTTATGAAGAATTATGGAGATCGAGGAGGGTGTTATCCGTCGAGACCATAGGCCGAGGCGGATAATACCCTACGAGATCTCCATAATTCTTCATATGATACGAAAGCCGAATTCAATAACTGTTTTATTATTCATTCAAAATAATTCCTAGTTTAAAAACATAGCTGAAACATTCTTACCTCTATCGATCCATCGATGTTCAGTTCATCTTCTACAGGGTACGTTTAGGTTTGTCCAGCTGCGCAAATATTCTCCAGATAGCAGGTGTCGCCCTTCGAGTTGTCTTCTTGCTGTTCTTGCCATGTTTTTAGCTATTTTTTTCGCCTAGTTCTTACTCTTGAAGCGAGTGAAATGTCCGCCATTTTTTCAAGTTCACAACCAAAACAACTCAACCTCGTCCCCAGGTCTTCTCGGTTAACGGTGCCTTAACCTGCCAAAACGCTGCATTTTTAACGTCATTTCCTCGTTAAAGTCAAATTTCTTCCAAATTTGGTCATCAGTAACTGGTTATGGTGAATTAAACGTGTGCTTTTAGCCAATCAGAATAGGGGAAATATTTTGAATGAATAATAATAGGTGTTAACTCAGTTCTGTCTGATAGATTAACCAACAGAAACTATCGGCTATGTAATTAATACACTGTGGAAAGATTGTTCACAGTCCTGGACCTTCCCATATCAATGTTGGCATCTCTGTTTGCTTAAAAACCACTCCAGTTTACTATTTAACTCTGTGTTGGCTTATTAATAGAATTTACTTTCCACGCCGGTTCCTCTCATGGAAAGACTGACTTGTTTTGAAGAGCAGGAATAAGACAACTAATGAAAACTACTTTTGCCATCGCTCTGTTTTAAAATATGAAAGACCGTGAATTAATTTTAAATTCGTTTTTACTTTATAGCGTATGCTTTGTACGAATTGATCGATTTCAAACTTTCGTTTTCCATGGCAAAGACATAAGATCTGACAGAGCCAAAAACTACGCTATGTAAAAGCAAACGGTGCAGTTTGCAATCAATCATCACTTTATGATTGTCTGAATGTTATGGCTCAGTATTATAATCGAGCTATATATTATTATTACAGGTAAAGGGAGAAAACAGACGATGCAAAGTTAGCTAGACCTGTACTTACCACGGCGGAACTTGTTATTGAAAGTGAAACTACGAAAATCGCTTGAGGGGTTCTAGATACTTCGAGAAAACACTGATTAACCCAAAACGTCATGCACGGAAGTTGTATTTGGAAGTTTTTGAAGCGTCGAAATATAAGTTTGGCTGGATGCGAGAAAAGCCGAATATCCAGGCCGGATGTGCAGATACGGGATACGGGATGAAAATATCTTTGCTACTCCACGTGCAGAATGTGCACATTTCAACCAGGAATAAAATTTTATATTGATAGGTTTCAGAGGTGGGATGCGAGATGAAAAACAGCAAATCAGGCCTACTAAGTGACTAAACATCTACCTTGGTAACCCTGATGAGACACATGAGCATGAGGTTTTAAAATGGCTTCACAATCGTGCGCACACTTTTTGGGTTTAGTCACAACAGCGTTGTTATCTACAACTGGTTTTGACTAGTCTTTAACTACATGACTTTAGAGTTAAAAGTATAGTTAGTTATTTTGGTCGACATTAAGATGCAAATTCCCGCGGTTTCTTTCTCTCCGTTCAAAAAATAGATTGAATGCGAACAGTTTACTTAAAGAGTTCAGTCTACCATGAATAATGGAGCTATTAAAATTTCGATTTATACTCACTTGTTTTGGTTAGTCGACCCGAATGGAACCAAATTGAATACGCGTCAATAACAAGACCTTTTCCTCTGAAAAGTAGAAGGGAAGGAAAAGTTAAGCATAGTTGTTACTGCACAAACGAAGCTTCAAAACAATTATTCGCGTGGCTTTATTTTACACGTGACTCACTAATAGTTATTACAACATGAATGATACCAGTCACGCGATTCATGCAAACCTCTCCCAGTGTAAATTTAAAGTCTTGAAAATCAGCTGTACTTATTATATGTGCACCCAACGCTATCAGTCAGTGACAGCTTACAGTTTATAAACTTACCGTGTTCAGTTTCTCTGTCTTCTGATGAAAAGAAAACCAAAGTGACTGGAACTGAGACAAAACGACGAACAAACGCTAGACCGCCGACTGGAGATACTTCTTCCACGAAGCGTGCTCAGTAAAACCTCTTCAGAAGGTCGACAGGTATCGACCGGCTAATCAAGGCCTTCTTTCTTGAAGTAAAGCTACAGTGCTCAGTCTTCGAAGAAAAATAGGGCAAAGATGAATGATAAATATTATATCCGTGAAAAGAAGCAACACATTGTACTTTCAAACAGTTCTAATCAAACACCCGGGCCCTAATAACACAACATAAAGTGCCCTCCATAAACACGCTTGAAACAAAGAAGGATCGAGAGACCGAGAAGAGAACGGTAAATGTACAAGTATCACGACCCGTACAAGTCGTCTAGGCCCGTCAACACCACCATTTTACACTGACTGCCATATCGCATTTCTTATTTGCGTAAGTAACGCTCGAGTGTTGCCATACCAGATCCTGGTATACCGGAACGACCTTTCGCGGCGGGGCTAAAGTGCAGGTCACAGGTCACAGGTCACACAAAAAAACAATAGGACAGTGGACAAAACTGTTCTGGACTGATATTTTACTATACAAAAATAAAATAAGCCAAGGAACCTTGATGATATTTTTGTCCTTTAAACAATATTAAATGCCACGCATGTGGTCACAGGCCACAGGTCAGGTCACAGGTCACACAAAAAACAATAGGACAGTGGACAAAACTGTTCTGGACTGATATTTTACTATACAAAAATAAAATAAGCCAAGGAACCTTGATGATATTTTTGTCCTTTAAACAATATTAAATGCCACACAGGGAATAATATTTTCATGCTGATCATACGGCATATCCAAACTTCGTAACGAAATCACAAAGGTGTGCAAAATCATGTGATTTGTAAGAAAAACAAATCACATGTTTTTCACTGAAAACGACGTGTTGTCGTGTTATTAGAATGTCATCTCCAGATAAACCGTGCAGCCAAGATAACTTGGAGCAAGTCATTGAAATGCAGCACTGAAATCCTTTGATACATCAGCGGTTTACAGAGTCAAAGATTCAAGTTGTAATGGCGGAATACTCCCACCTAAGGCCCACGAGGCAATCCAACAGAGGTTTTTCAAGCTGTTGTGCAACAGAGCGTGAGAAAATGGCAAGCTCTTGGGAGAAGAGCCAAGAAATATGGTCCAGCAACTATCCGAGAGGCCCAAATAGCAGTGTCTGATGTTCTTAGCCGACTACACTTTAACACAGCAGTATTTTGTGACTGGTACGAAGCGCGAGCAGCAGGCCGCCATCTTCAAAAGAGATGGAAGACCGATCTAGTGGCAAGAATAGTTTAGGATGAGGAAGGTCTGAAGAAAGTTGCCGTATTTCAGTGGTCAAATAAGTTTTAGACTGTCCTTAAGTTTTTCTTCCGTTTTCCCGTCGAATGCTTTTCAAAACATCCACAAACACGTCATGATATCCTTAACGCAACAACCCTTCGTTTTGAGATTCGTTTTTTCTAACAAATCACGTGATTTTGCGTACATTGGTGATTTCGTTACCAACTTTGGTTACGCTGTAACGCAAGTCCTCCTTGTGTGATCAACATAAATATATTTTCTCATGTGTGGGATTTGGTAAAGTTCAAAGCGGAAAAAATATAATTGAGGTTCCTTGGCTTGTTTTATTTTTGTATAATAAAATGTCAATCAAGAACAGTTTTGTCCAGTGTCCCATTGTTGTGACCTGGAATCACCTCTGACCTTATCCTGTTGACCTACCTAAAAGTTGTGTCGTCCTCAAAAAGTCAATTCGCAACAAAACCTCTACGCATAAATGGTCACAGTACTAAAAGTGCAACAAAACCTCTACGCACGTACTCAAGGAAATATATTTAGACTCAATGGCTCTTTAGCTAGGCAAATGTTTAATAAAAAAGGTTTAAAAGCCGTTTCATATATTCTACAGGTAAAAGCCCTGGAATATTTATTAAGTTTTCAAATATACAATCGACCATCCATCGATCAACAGACTTTGTTTCTACGCGCGTAATTAAACACATACATATTTTTCTAGTTAGAATGATTTGTAAGAATTGAAAGCCTATCTCAATTAGTTCAGTAATTTCCCAACGGCTAATGCAGTTGCTTTGGTAGGTACTTTAAGTCGGGTTATTAAAGAGTATCAAGAATGCATTAACATGTATAGCCTTCTACTACCATGTGTAGCCATGTATTACCATGTATTCCCATGTATTACCATGTATAGCCATGTATTACCATGTATTCCCATGTATAGCTATTTATAGCCATGTATAGCCATGTATTGCCATGTATTCCCACGTATAGCTATTTATAGCCATGTAATGCCATGTATAGCCATGTATTATCATGTATTACCATGTATTGCCATGCATTACCATGTACTACCATGTATACCCATGTATTGCCATGTATTCCCATGTATAGCTATTTATAGCCTTGTAATGCCATGTATAGCCATGTATTACCATGTATTACCACGTATTGCCATGTATAGCCATGTATTACCATGTATAGCCATATATAGCCATGTATTACCATATATAGCCATGTATTACCATGTATAGCCATGTAGAACCATGTATTGCCATGTATTACCATGTATTACTATGTATTACCATGTATAGCTATGTATACCCATGTATTACCATGTACTGCCATGTATATCCATCTATTACAATGCACTGCCATGTATAGTTATGTATTACCATGTGCTTCCATGTATAGCCATGTATTACCATGTTTTGCAATGTATTACCATGTGTTGCCATGTATTACCATGTATAGCCATGTATTACAATGTATAGCCATGTTTTGCAATGTATAACTATGTGTAGCCATGTAATGCCATGTATAGCCATTTATTGCCATGTATTACCGTGTGTTACTAGCTTTTACAATGTATTGCCATGTATTACCGTGTATAGCCATCTATTGCCATGTATTGAACATTATGTATAGTCATGTATTAACATGTACTGCCATTTATAGCCATGTATTTCCATGTATTGCCATGTGTTACTATTTATTACCATGTATTGCCATGTATTACCATGTATAGCCATGTATTGCCATGTATAGCCATGTATTGCCATGTATTGCCATGTATTACTATGTATTACCATGTATCGCCATGTATATCGCCATGTATTACGATGTATTGCGATGTATTGCCTGCATTGCAATGTATTGCCATGTATCGCCATGTATTAGCATGTGCTGCCATGTATCGCCATGTATTACGATGTATTGCTATATATAGCCATGTACTACTATGTACTGCCATGTATATCCATGTATTACCATGTACTACCATGTATAGCCACGTATTGCCATGTATTACTATGTATTACTATATATGTATTGCCATGCATTGCCATGTATTACAATGTATTGCATAGTATCGCCATGTATCGCCATGTATTACCATGTGCTTCCATGTATCACCAAGTATTACCATGTATTGCGATGTATTGCCATGCGTTGCCATGTATTGCCATGTATAGCCATGTATTGCCATGTATTACTATGTATTACCATGTATTACTATGTATTACCATGTATTGCCATGTATTACCATGTGCTGCCATTGTATCGCCATGTATTGCCATGTATTACTATGTATTACCACACTGTAATTTTCAGGGAGTTATAATAACTCCTCTAGTGGGGCTAAGTTAACTCCTGACAGTGGAGTTATTTTTTGTGGAGTTATTTTAACTCCAAAAAGGAGTTTAAAGAACTCTTTTTCAGGAGTAAAAGTGACCCCAGATATTGAGGAGTTAAAATAACCCCAAAAAAGGAGTTATCCTGTACCTAAAATTTTTACTCCACTTTCAGAGTTAAATTAACTCCAAAAAGAGTAAAAACAACCCCTGTAAGGAGTACAAGTAACCCCATTTCGGAGTAGTTTTAACTCCAAGACTGGGAGTAAAAAGAACTCTTTTTCAGGAGTAAAATGACCCCAAATTCGGAGTTAAATTAGGAGTTAAAATAACCCCAAAAAAGGGTTATCCTGTACCTAAAATTTTTACTCCATTTTTGGAGTTATAATAACTCCCTAAAAATTACGGTGTATATTATATATGTCAATTAATTTTATGAAATGTCATTTTTTGTCATAGATATTTTTCATTAAAGAAAACCAGGGAGGAGCAGCGTGGAAGTCAACAGAAGTAAGTTTATTTTTATTTTTTTTCTGTTTTCTTTTCACTCGCGTTAGGAAGGACTTCCGGTTTTTTTTTTTTTGTCCGAGGGGAACCGGTTCTAGTTTTGAAAGGCTCGAGTTTGCGCGGTATCTTTCTCCTTTCAACGGCTCTCTTCGTGAGTGGAGAGGTTTTGATGGGAGCGTGTGCGAAACGGGGACTAATATGGGCCGAGTTTGGCAAGAAATTCTATTTCCACGGTTTGCAAAGTGCCTGGGACATCATAAAGTCCGGGAAGGCTTAAATGGGCGCTCGTTGCTCAAAGAACCTAGCATCGGGCACAATCCGAGAGACCATCCGGTGGATGGTGTATAACGTCTCTGCCCAGCTCTGCACACCGTGGAGAAGTCTCCAGCAGGCAATAAGGGGCAAATTGGTTAGTTTGGACATAAGAAAAGAGGGCCAACGAAGTTTTTGGCTGTGATTTTTGCCTTGCTGGAGACTTATAAATTGTGTTGTTATTGCCAGGATGTAATGTGTCCCGCACGAGTTGAACACGGATTTCCCAGAATGCACTGCGAGAAAGGTTAAAAACATGTTTAATATTTGACCATTACAGTGAGACTGTTCTGTTGTTGTGTTTCAGGTTCTACGACGGAGGTGCTGATCTTTGAATAAGCGAGCAACAACGGTGAGTAGCAGGCTTTTTGCCAGGAAAGGTTATGTTACAAAGTCGTGAAAGTGTAGTTCAAATCAAAGTCTGTGGTTTCGTATAGCGAAGGTTTAATTTTGGTCATGTCGAGCGACTCCGGAAATTTACTGTGTTTTAAAAGAGCCGCCGTCCTACTGCACAGGCTGAATTGTCGTTCATTTTCAATTTATTGTTGGCATTGCAAGCTAAATGCTGATCGGATCGCGGAAGAGTAACTATTTTTCCTCAAAGCATGTTAAAGTTCCCGCGCTATAGCACCGTCGCGACGACGAGCGCCATTTATGCTTGATTCTCCGGAATGTTCGGTACAACGTTTTTAATCTGCTTTATGCACCGGTACGGCGATTATAAAACCATTGCAGGATGAAGCTGATCTAGAGAAAATGATGTAGAAGAGATATATTACTTTTTAAACACGTGTTGAGGAATTTTCTTTAAACAAGGTTTTCCTTTTGTCCTTTTCTTTCAGATTCGGCCGTTGGTTTTACCTGCCCCTCGGAGCTGGAATATTTACTCTCTGAAATGTTTATATTATCTGTGCTCTGCTGTGGTCAAACACGAAGAAAGCGAAGCGAAACGTCTTGTAAGATAACGTTAATTCAAAACTACTTGCTTGACCAGTGATTAGTCTTCGAAAATCGCCTATATTGAAACTACATCTCTGTATTTCTCACCTCCTGACCCGTCTTTTGAAATTCAATCCTACGCTCAGTACGGCGATGTAATTGATATGTAACGCAACGTAATTTGGTATCCTGCCCAGAAGTCCCTCAAACGTTAACCCTCAACAAACCGTACTTCTTGTTTGTAACCTTTATCCTTATTTAACCCTAAGCCTTAGCTCAACTTTAGCTATCACCCTAACCAGCTTAACGTAACACCCTTTTCCTGACAAGGCGAACGTTTAACTCAGTCGATCAACTCATGTGTTATGACCATTGAAATCAGTTGAGACTGCTCGTCTAACCCTAACCCTCCAACCTAACCCTAACCTATTCCTAACCCTAACCCCAGCCTCGACCTAATCTGATTTCTAACCCTAACCCTATCACTAGTCCTTACCCTAACCTAACCCTAACCCCAACCTTAACCTTAACCCTAACCCTAACCCTAACTCTTCTTCCCCTTCCCCCCCCTGCTCTTACATTTAGTAGTATACAGTAACAACTAAGTAATAGGTGCTTTTCGAAGTTAGCCTCAAAAGGCTCTTATAAATTTTCTGTTTCTTGGAAATTAAGCTGTTTAGGTTCTCAAACATTCGAGGTTCTTATTTTCTTAAGGAAAAAAGACTTTTTGGAAGAATGTTGGTGGTTTTAAATGTTTGTACAAAATATGCATGTTGTTATGTCTAAATGACTGCAATTTAGGCCAATAGAAACTTTTTTTGCCATTAGAATGATTAGTTGACTTTAAGAACTCCATAGCGATCTGTTTTAACATTTGTACTTCATCAGGTTCTTTCAAAATCTTAGCCTGAAGAATTCTGGTTTTTATCTGTGCCTCTCCTCTGTGTCACTAACCTGACACAATAACGAGTGACACGTGCATGTTTCACTGTACAGTATTTTTCAGATGAAATAAAATACTGATTTCGATTGTTTTTGTTATATTGGGGGCAATTAAAGTCTTAGTGAAAACTATACACTGTAATTTTCAGGGAGTTATAATAACTCCTCTAGTGGGGCTAAGTTAACTCCTGACAGTGGAGTTATTTTTTGTGGAGTTATTTTAACTCCAAAAAGGAGTTTAAAGAACTCTTTTCAGGAGTAAAAGTGACCCCAGATATTGAGGAGTTAAAATAACCCCAAAAAAAAAAAGTTATCCTGTACCTAAAATTTTTACTCCACTTTCAGAGTTAAATTAACTCCAAAAAGAGTAAAACAACCCCTGTAAGGAGTACAAGTAACCCCATTTCGGAGTAGTTTTAACTCCAAGACTGGGAGTAAAAAGAACTCTTTTCAGGAGTAAAATGACCCCAAATTCGGAGTTAAATTAGGGTTAAAATAACCCCAAAAAGGGGTTATCCTGTACCTAAAATTTTTACTCCATTTTTGGAGTTATAATAACTCCCTAAAAATTACGGTGTATATTATATATGTCAATTAATTTTATGAAATGTCATTTTTTGTCATAGATATTTTTCATTAAAGAAAACCAGGGAGGAGCAGCGTGGAAGTCAACAGAAGTAAGTTTATTTTTTATTTTTTTCTTGTTTTCTTTTCACTCGCGTTAGGAAGGACTTCCGGTTTTTTTTTTGTCCGAGGGGAACCGGTTCTAGTTTTGAAAGGCTCGAGTTTGCGCGGTATCTTTCTCCTTTCAACGGCTCTCTTCGTGAGTGGAGAGGTTTTGATGGGAGCGTGTGCGAAACGGGGACTAATATGGGCCGAGTTTGGCAAGAAATTCTATTTCCACGGTTTGCAAAGTGCCTGGGACATCATAAAGTCCGGGAAGGCTTAAATGGGCGCTCGTTGCTCAAAGAACCTAGCATCGGGCACAATCCGAGAGACCATCCGGTGGATGGTGTATAACGTCTCTGCCCAGCTCTGCACACCGTGGAGAAGTCTCCAGCAGGCAATAAGGGGCAAATTGGTTAGTTTGGACATAAGAAAAGAGGGCCAACGAAGTTTTTGGCTGTGATTTTTGCCTTGCTGGAGACTTATAAATTGTGTTGTTATTGCCAGGATGTAATGTGTCCCGCACGAGTTGAACACGGATTTCCCAGAATGCACTGCGAGAAAGGTTAAAAACATGTTTAATATTTGACCATTACAGTGAGACTGTTCTGTTGTTGTGTTTCAGGTTCTACGACGGAGGTGCTGATCTTTGAATAAGCGAGCAACAACGGTGAGTAGCAGGCTTTTTGCCAGGAAAGGTTATGTTACAAAGTCGTGAAAGTGTAGTTCAAATCAAAGTCTGTGGTTTCGTATAGCGAAGGTTTAATTTTGGTCATGTCGAGCGACTCCGGAAATTTACTGTGTTTTAAAAGAGCCGCCGTCCTACTGCACAGGCTGAATTGTCGTTCATTTTCAATTTATTGTTGGCATTGCAAGCTAAATGCTGATCGGATCGCGGAAGAGTAACTATTTTTCCTCAAAGCATGTTAAAGTTCCCGCGCTATAGCACCGTCGCGACGACGAGCGCCATTTATGCTTGATTCTCCGGAATGTTCGGTACAACGTTTTTAATCTGCTTTATGCACCGGTACGGCGATTATAAAACCATTGCAGGATGAAGCTGATCTAGAGAAATGATGTAGAAGAGATATATTACTTTTTAAACACGTGTTGAGGAATTTTCTTTAAACAAGGTTTTCCTTTTGTCCTTTTCTTTCAGATTCGGCCGTTGGTTTTACCTGCCCCTCGGAGCTGGAATATTTACTCTCTGAAATGTTTATATTATCTGTGCTCTGCTGTGGTCAAACACGAAGAAAGCGAAGCGAAACGTCTTGTAAGATAACGTTAATTCAAAACTACTTGCTTGACCAGTGATTAGTCTTCGAAAATCGCCTATATTGAAACTACATCTCTGTATTTCTCACCTCCTGACCCGTCTTTTGAAATTCAATCCTACGCTCAGTACGGCGATGTAATTGATATGTAACGCAACGTAATTTGGTATCCTGCCCAGAAGTCCCTCAAACGTTAACCCTCAACAAACCGTACTTCTTGTTTGTAACCTTTATCCTTATTTAACCCTAAGCCTTAGCTCAACTTTAGCTATCACCCTAACCAGCTTAACGTAACACCCTTTTCCTGACAAGGCGAACGTTTAACTCAGTCGATCAACTCATGTGTTATGACCATTGAAATCAGTTGAGACTGCTCGTCTAACCCTAACCCTCCAACCTAACCCTAACCTATTCCTAACCCTAACCCCAGCCTCGACCTAATCTGATTTCTAACCCTAACCCTATCACTAGTCCTTACCCTAACCTAACCCTAACCCCAACCTTAACCTTAACCCTAACCCTAACCCTAACTCTTCTTCCCCTTCCCCCCTGCTCTTACATTTAGTAGTATACAGTAACAACTAAGTAATAGGTGCTTTTCGAAGTTAGCCTCAAAAGGCTCTTATAAATTTTCTGTTTCTTGAAATTAAGCTGTTTAGGTTCTCAAACATTCGAGGTTCTTATTTTCTTAAGGAAAAAAAGACTTTTTGAAGAATGTTGGTGGTTTTAAATGTTTGTACAAAATATGCATGTTGTTATGTCTAAATGACTGCAATTTAGGCCAATAGAAACTTTTTTTGCCATTAGAATGATTAGTTGACTTTAAGAACTCCATAGCGATCTGTTTTAACATTTGTACTTCATCAGGTTCTTTCAAAATCTTAGCCTGAAGAATTCTGGTTTTTATCTGTGCCTCTCCTCTGTGTCACTAACCTGACACAATAACGAGTGACACGTGCATGTTTCACTGTACAGTATTTTTCAGATGAAATAAAATACTGATTTCGATTGTTTTTGTTATATTGGGGGCAATTAAAGTCTTAGTGAAAACTATACACTGTAATTTTCAGGGAGTTATAATAACTCCTCTAGTGGGGCTAAGTTAACTCCTGACAGTGGAGTTATTTTTTGTGGAGTTATTTTAACTCCAAAAAGGAGTTTAAAGAACTCTTTTTCAGGAGTAAAAGTGACCCCAGATATTGAGGAGTTAAAATAACCCCAAAAAAGGAGTTATCCTGTACCTAAAATTTTTACTCCACTTTCAGAGTTAAATTAACTCCAAAAAAGAGTAAAAACAACCCCTGTAAGGAGTACAAGTAACCCCATTTCGGAGTAGTTTTAACTCCAAGACTGGGAGTAAAAAGAACTCTTTTTCAGGAGTAAAAATGACCCCAAATTCGGAGTTAAATTAGGAGTTAAAATAACCCCAAAAAAGGGGTTATCCTGTACCTAAAATTTTTACTCCATTTTTGGAGTTATAATAACTCCCTAAAAATTACGGTGTATATTATATATGTCAATTAATTTTATGAAATGTCATTTTTTTGTCATAGATATTTTTCATTAAAGAAAACCAGGGAGGAGCAGCGTGGAAGTCAACAGAAGTAAGTTTATTTTTTATTTTTTTCTTGTTTTCTTTTCACTCGCGTTAGGAAGGACTTCCGGTTTTTTTTTTTTTTCCGAGGGGAACCGGTTCTAGTTTTGAAAGGCTCGAGTTTGCGCGGTATCTTTCTCCTTTCAACGGCTCTCTTCGTGAGTGGAGAGGTTTTGATGGGAGCGTGTGCGAAACGGGGACTAATATGGGCCGAGTTTGGCAAGAAATTCTATTTCCACGGTTTGCAAAGTGCCTGGGACATCATAAAGTCCGGGAAGGCTTAAATGGGCGCTCGTTGCTCAAAGAACCTAGCATCGGGCACAATCCGAGAGACCATCCGGTGGATGGTGTATAACGTCTCTGCCCAGCTCTGCACACCGTGGAGAAGTCTCCAGCAGGCAATAAGGGGCAAATTGGTTAGTTTGGACATAAGAAAAGAGGGCCAACGAAGTTTTTGGCTGTGATTTTTGCCTTGCTGGAGACTTATAAATTGTGTTGTTATTGCCAGGATGTAATGTGTCCCGCACGAGTTGAACACGGATTTCCCAGAATGCACTGCGAGAAAGGTTAAAAACATGTTTAATATTTGACCATTACAGTGAGACTGTTCTGTTGTTGTGTTTCAGGTTCTACGACGGAGGTGCTGATCTTTGAATAAGCGAGCAACAACGGTGAGTAGCAGGCTTTTTGCCAGGAAAGGTTATGTTACAAAGTCGTGAAAGTGTAGTTCAAATCAAAGTCTGTGGTTTCGTATAGCGAAGGTTTAATTTTGGTCATGTCGAGCGACTCCGGAAATTTACTGTGTTTTAAAAGAGCCGCCGTCCTACTGCACAGGCTGAATTGTCGTTCATTTTCAATTTATTGTTGGCATTGCAAGCTAAATGCTGATCGGATCGCGGAAGAGTAACTATTTTTCCTCAAAGCATGTTAAAGTTCCCGCGCTATAGCACCGTCGCGACGACGAGCGCCATTTATGCTTGATTCTCCGGAATGTTCGGTACAACGTTTTTAATCTGCTTTATGCACCGGTACGGCGATTATAAAACCATTGCAGGATGAAGCTGATCTAGAGAAAATGATGTAGAAGAGATATATTACTTTTTAAACACGTGTTGAGGAATTTTCTTTAAACAAGGTTTTCCTTTTGTCCTTTTCTTTCAGATTCGGCCGTTGGTTTTACCTGCCCCCTCGGAGCTGGAATATTTACTCTCTGAAATGTTTATATTATCTGTGCTCTGCTGTGGTCAAACACGAAGAAAGCGAAGCGAAACGTCTTGTAAGATAACGTTAATTCAAAACTACTTGCTTGACCAGTGATTAGTCTTCGAAAATCGCCTATATTGAAACTACATCTCTGTATTTCTCACCTCCTGACCCGTCTTTTGAAATTCAATCCTACGCTCAGTACGGCGATGTAATTGATATGTAACGCAACGTAATTTGGTATCCTGCCCAGAAGTCCCTCAAACGTTAACCCTCAACAAACCGTACTTCTTGTTTGTAACCTTTATCCTTATTTAACCCTAAGCCTTAGCTCAACTTTAGCTATCACCCTAACCAGCTTAACGTAACACCCTTTTCCTGACAAGGCGAACGTTTAACTCAGTCGATCAACTCATGTGTTATGACCATTGAAATCAGTTGAGACTGCTCGTCTAACCCTAACCCTCCAACCTAACCCTAACCTATTCCTAACCCTAACCCCAGCCTCGACCTAATCTGATTTCTAACCCTAACCCTATCACTAGTCCTTACCCTAACCTAACCCTAACCCCAACCTTAACCTTAACCCTAACCCTAACCCTAACTCTTCTTCCCCTTCCCCCCTGCTCTTACATTTAGTAGTATACAGTAACAACTAAGTAATAGGTGCTTTTCGAGTTAGCCTCAAAAGGCTCTTATAAATTTTCTGTTTCTTGGAAATTAAGCTGTTTAGGTTCTCAAACATTCGAGGTTCTTATTTTCTTAAGGAAAAAAGACTTTTTGGAAGAATGTTGGTGGTTTTAAATGTTTGTACAAAATATGCATGTTGTTATGTCTAAATGACTGCAATTTAGGCCAATAGAAACTTTTTTTGCCATTAGAATGATTAGTTGACTTTAAGAACTCCATAGCGATCTGTTTTAACATTTGTACTTCATCAGGTTCTTTCAAAATCTTAGCCTGAAGAATTCTGGTTTTTATCTGTGCCTCTCCTCTGTGTCACTAACCTGACACAATAACGAGTGACACGTGCATGTTTCACTGTACAGTATTTTTCAGATGAAATAAAATACTGATTTCGATTGTTTTTGTTATATTGGGGGCAATTAAAGTCTTAGTGAAAACTATACACTGTAATTTTCAGGGAGTTATAATAACTCCTCTAGTGGGGCTAAGTTAACTCCTGACAGTGGAGTTATTTTTTTTGTGGAGTTATTTTAACTCCAAAAAGGAGTTTAAAGAACTCTTTTCAGGAGTAAAAGTGACCCCAGATATTGAGGAGTTAAAATAACCCCAAAAAAGGAGTTATCCTGTACCTAAAATTTTTACTCCACTTTCAGAGTTAAATTAACTCCAAAAAGAGTAAAAACAACCCCTGTAAGGAGTACAAGTAACCCCATTTCGGAGTAGTTTTAACTCCAAGACTGGGAGTAAAAAGAACTCTTTTTCAGGAGTAAAAATGACCCCAAATTCGGAGTTAAATTAGAGTTAAAATAACCCCAAAAAAGGGGTTATCCTGTACCTAAAATTTTTACTCCATTTTTGGATTATAATAACTCCCTAAAATTATGTATATTATATATGTCAATTAATTTTATGAAATGTCATTTTTGTCATAGATATTTTTCATTAAAGAAAACCAGGGAGGAGCAGCGTGGAAGTCAACAGAAGTAAGTTTATTTTTTTTTTTTTTTTGTTTTTTCTTTTCACTCGCGTTAGGAAGGACTTCCGGTTTTTTTTTTTTGTCCGAGGGGAACCGGTTCTAGTTTTGAAAGGCTCGAGTTTGCGCGGTATCTTTCTCCTTTCAACGGCTCTCTTCGTGAGTGGAGAGGTTTTGATGGGAGCGTGTGCGAAACGGGGACTAATATGGGCCGAGTTTGGCAAGAAATTCTATTTCCACGGTTTGCAAAGTGCCTGGGACATCATAAAGTCCGGGAAGGCTTAAATGGGCGCTCGTTGCTCAAAGAACCTAGCATCGGGCACAATCCGAGAGACCATCCGGTGGATGGTGTATAACGTCTCTGCCCAGCTCTGCACACCGTGGAGAAGTCTCCAGCAGGCAATAAGGGGCAAATTGGTTAGTTTGGACATAAGAAAAGAGGGCCAACGAAGTTTTTGGCTGTGATTTTTGCCTTGCTGGAGACTTATAAATTGTGTTGTTATTGCCAGGATGTAATGTGTCCCGCACGAGTTGAACACGGATTTCCCAGAATGCACTGCGAGAAAGGTTAAAAACATGTTTAATATTTGACCATTACAGTGAGACTGTTCTGTTGTTGTGTTTCAGGTTCTACGACGGAGGTGCTGATCTTTGAATAAGCGAGCAACAACGGTGAGTAGCAGGCTTTTTGCCAGGAAAGGTTATGTTACAAAGTCGTGAAAGTGTAGTTCAAATCAAAGTCTGTGGTTTCGTATAGCGAAGGTTTAATTTTGGTCATGTCGAGCGACTCCGGAAATTTACTGTGTTTTTAAAAGAGCCGCCGTCCTACTGCACAGGCTGAATTGTCGTTCATTTTCAATTTATTGTTGGCATTGCAAGCTAAATGCTGATCGGATCGCGGAAGAGTAACTATTTTTCCTCAAAGCATGTTAAAGTTCCCGCGCTATAGCACCGTCGCGACGACGAGCGCCATTTATGCTTGATTCTCCGGAATGTTCGGTACAACGTTTTTAATCTGCTTTATGCACCGGTACGGCGATTATAAAACCATTGCAGGATGAAGCTGATCTAGAGAAAATGATGTAGAAGAGATATATTACTTTTTAAACACGTGTTGAGGAATTTTCTTTAAACAAGGTTTTCCTTTTGTCCTTTTCTTTCAGATTCGGCCGTTGGTTTTACCTGCCCCCCTCGGAGCTGGAATATTTACTCTCTGAAATGTTTATATTATCTGTGCTCTGCTGTGGTCAAACACGAAGAAAGCGAAGCGAAACGTCTTGTAAGATAACGTTAATTCAAAACTACTTGCTTGACCAGTGATTAGTCTTCGAAAATCGCCTATATTGAAACTACATCTCTGTATTTCTCACCTCCTGACCCGTCTTTTGAAATTCAATCCTACGCTCAGTACGGCGATGTAATTGATATGTAACGCAACGTAATTTGGTATCCTGCCCAGAAGTCCCTCAAACGTTAACCCTCAACAAACCGTACTTCTTGTTTGTAACCTTTATCCTTATTTAACCCTAAGCCTTAGCTCAACTTTAGCTATCACCCTAACCAGCTTAACGTAACACCCTTTTCCTGACAAGGCGAACGTTTAACTCAGTCGATCAACTCATGTGTTATGACCATTGAAATCAGTTGAGACTGCTCGTCTAACCCTAACCCTCCAACCTAACCCTAACCTATTCCTAACCCTAACCCCAGCCTCGACCTAATCTGATTTCTAACCCTAACCCTATCACTAGTCCTTACCCTAACCTAACCCTAACCCCAACCTTAACCTTAACCCCCCTAACTAACCCTAACCCTAACTCTTCTTCCCCCCCCCCCTGCTCTTACATTTAGTAGTATACAGTAACAACTAAGTAATAGGTGCTTTTCGAAGTTAGCCTCAAAAGGCTCTTATAAATTTTCTGTTTCTTGGAAATTAAGCTGTTTAGGTTCTCAAACATTCGAGGTTCTTATTTTCTTAAGGAAAAAAAGACTTTTTGGAAGAATGTTGGTGGTTTTAAATGTTTGTACAAAATATGCATGTTGTTATGTCTAAATGACTGCAATTTAGGCCAATAGAAACTTTTTTTTTGCCATTAGAATGATTAGTTGACTTTAAGAACTCCATAGCGATCTGTTTTAACATTTGTACTTCATCAGGTTCTTTCAAAATCTTAGCCTGAAGAATTCTGGTTTTTATCTGTGCCTCTCCTCTGTGTCACTAACCTGACACAATAACGAGTGACACGTGCATGTTTCACTGTACAGTATTTTTCAGATGAAATAAAATACTGATTTCGATTGTTTTTGTTATATTGGGGGCAATTAAAGTCTTAGTGAAAACTATACACTGTAATTTTCAGGGAGTTATAATAACTCCTCTAGTGGGGCTAAGTTAACTCCTGACAGTGGAGTTATTTTTTGTGGAGTTATTTTAACTCCAAAAAGGAGTTTAAAGAACTCTTTTTCAGGAGTAAAAGTGACCCCAGATATTGAGGAGTTAAAATAACCCCCAAAAGGAGTTATCCTGTACCTAAAATTTTTACTCCACTTTCAGCGTTAAATTAACTCCAAAAAGAGTAAAAACAACCCATGTAAGGAGTACAAGTAACCCCATTTCGGAGTAGTTTTAACTCCAAGACTGGGAGTAAAAAGAACTCTTTTTCAGGAGTAAAAATGACCCCAAATTCGGAGTTAAATTAGGAGTTAAAATAACCCCAAAAAAAGGGGTTATCCTGTACCTAAAATTTTTACTCCATTTTTGGAGTTATAATAACTCCCTAAAAATTACGGTGTATATTATATATGTCAATTAATTTTATGAAATGTCATTTTTTGTCATAGATATTTTTCATTAAAGAAAACCAGGGAGGAGCAGCGTGGAAGTCAACAGAAGTAAGTTTATTTTTTATTTTTTTCTTGTTTTCTTTTCACTCGCGTTAGGAAGGACTTCCGGTTTTTGTCCGAGGGGAACCGGTTCTAGTTTTGAAAGGCTCGAGTTTGCGCGGTATCTTTCTCCTTTCAACGGCTCTCTTCGTGAGTGGAGAGGTTTTGATGGGAGCGTGTGCGAAACGGGGACTAATATGGGCCGAGTTTGGCAAGAAATTCTATTTCCACGGTTTGCAAAGTGCCTGGGACATCATAAAGTCCGGGAAGGCTTAAATGGGCGCTCGTTGCTCAAAGAACCTAGCATCGGGCACAATCCGAGAGACCATCCGGTGGATGGTGTATAACGTCTCTGCCCAGCTCTGCACACCGTGGAGAAGTCTCCAGCAGGCAATAAGGGGCAAATTGGTTAGTTTGGACATAAGAAAAGAGGGCCAACGAAGTTTTTGGCTGTGATTTTTGCCTTGCTGGAGACTTATAAATTGTGTTGTTATTGCCAGGATGTAATGTGTCCCGCACGAGTTGAACACGGATTTCCCAGAATGCACTGCGAGAAAGGTTAAAAACATGTTTAATATTTGACCATTACAGTGAGACTGTTCTGTTGTTGTGTTTCAGGTTCTACGACGGAGGTGCTGATCTTTGAATAAGCGAGCAACAACGGTGAGTAGCAGGCTTTTTGCCAGGAAAGGTTATGTTACAAAGTCGTGAAAGTGTAGTTCAAATCAAAGTCTGTGGTTTCGTATAGCGAAGGTTTAATTTTGGTCATGTCGAGCGACTCCGGAAATTTACTGTGTTTTAAAAGAGCCGCCGTCCTACTGCACAGGCTGAATTGTCGTTCATTTTCAATTTATTGTTGGCATTGCAAGCTAAATGCTGATCGGATCGCGGAAGAGTAACTATTTTTCCTCAAAGCATGTTAAAGTTCCCGCGCTATAGCACCGTCGCGACGACGAGCGCCATTTATGCTTGATTCTCCGGAATGTTCGGTACAACGTTTTTAATCTGCTTTATGCACCGGTACGGCGATTATAAAACCATTGCAGGATGAAGCTGATCTAGAGAAAATGATGTAGAAGAGATATATTACTTTTTAAACACGTGTTGAGGAATTTTCTTTAAACAAGGTTTTCCTTTTGTCCTTTTCTTTCAGATTCGGCCGTTGGTTTTACCTGCCCCCTCGGAGCTGGAATATTTACTCTCTGAAATGTTTATATTATCTGTGCTCTGCTGTGGTCAAACACGAAGAAAGCGAAGCGAAACGTCTTGTAAGATAACGTTAATTCAAAACTACTTGCTTGACCAGTGATTAGTCTTCGAAAATCGCCTATATTGAAACTACATCTCTGTATTTCTCACCTCCTGACCCGTCTTTTGAAATTCAATCCTACGCTCAGTACGGCGATGTAATTGATATGTAACGCAACGTAATTTGGTATCCTGCCCAGAAGTCCCTCAAACGTTAACCCTCAACAAACCGTACTTCTTGTTTGTAACCTTTATCCTTATTTAACCCTAAGCCTTAGCTCAACTTTAGCTATCACCCTAACCAGCTTAACGTAACACCTTTTCCTGACAAGGCGAACGTTTAACTCAGTCGATCAACTCATGTGTTATGACCATTGAAATCAGTTGAGACTGCTCGTCTAACCCTAACCCTCCAACCTAACCCTAACCTATTCCTAACCCTAACCCCAGCCTCGACCTAATCTGATTTCTAACCCTAACCCTATCACTAGTCCTTACCCTAACCTAACCCTAACCCCAACCTTAACCTTAACCCTAACCCTAACCCTAACTCTTCTTCCCCTTCCCCCCCTGCTCTTACATTTAGTAGTATACAGTAACAACTAAGTAATAGGTGCTTTTCGAAGTTAGCCTCAAAAAGGCTCTTATAAATTTTCTGTTTCTTGGAAATTAAGCTGTTTAGGTTCTCAAACATTCGAGGTTCTTATTTTCTTAAGGAAAAAAAGACTTTTTGGAAGAATGTTGGTGGTTTTAAATGTTTGTACAAAATATGCATGTTGTTATGTCTAAATGACTGCAATTTAGGCCAATAGAAACTTTTTTTGCCATTAGAATGATTAGTTGACTTTAAGAACTCCATAGCGATCTGTTTTAACATTTGTACTTCATCAGGTTCTTTCAAAATCTTAGCCTGAAGAATTCTGGTTTTTATCTGTGCCTCTCCTCTGTGTCACTAACCTGACACAATAACGAGTGACACGTGCATGTTTCACTGTACAGTATTTTTCAGATGAAATAAAATACTGATTTCGATTGTTTTTGTTATATTGGGGGCAATTAAAGTCTTAGTGAAAACTATACACTGTAATTTTCAGGGAGTTATAATAACTCCTCTAGTGGGGCTAAGTTAACTCCTGACAGTGGAGTTATTTTTTGTGGAGTTATTTTAACTCCAAAAAGGAGTTTAAAGAACTCTTTTTCAGGAGTAAAAGTGACCCCAGATATTGAGGAGTTAAAATAACCCCAAAAAAGGAGTTATCCTGTACCTAAAATTTTTACTCCACTTTCAGAGTTAAATTAACTCCAAAAAGAGTAAAAACAACCCCTGTAAGGAGTACAAGTAACCCCATTTCGGAGTAGTTTTAACTCCAAGACTGGGAGTAAAAAGAACTCTTTTTCAGGAGTAAAAATGACCCCAAATTCGGAGTTAAATTAGGAGTTAAAATAACCCCAAAAAAGGGGTTATCCTGTACCTAAAATTTTTACTCCATTTTTGGAGTTATAATAACTCCCTAAAAATTACGGTGTATATTATATATGTCAATTAATTTTATGAAATGTCATTTTTTGTCATAGATATTTTTCATTAAAGAAAACCAGGGAGGAGCAGCGTGGAAGTCAACAGAAGTAAGTTTATTTTTTATTTTTTTCTTGTTTTCTTTTCACTCGCGTTAGGAAGGACTTCCGGTTTTTTTTTTTTTTGTCCGAGGGGAACCGGTTCTAGTTTTGAAAGGCTCGAGTTTGCGCGGTATCTTTCTCCTTTCAACGGCTCTCTTCGTGAGTGGAGAGGTTTTGATGGGAGCGTGTGCGAAACGGGGACTAATATGGGCCGAGTTTGGCAAGAAATTCTATTTCCACGGTTTGCAAAGTGCCTGGGACATCATAAAGTCCGGGAAGGCTTAAATGGGCGCTCGTTGCTCAAAGAACCTAGCATCGGGCACAATCCGAGAGACCATCCGGTGGATGGTGTATAACGTCTCTGCCCAGCTCTGCACACCGTGGAGAAGTCTCCAGCAGGCAATAAGGGGCAAATTGGTTAGTTTGGACATAAGAAAAGAGGGCCAACGAAGTTTTTGGCTGTGATTTTTGCCTTGCTGGAGACTTATAAATTGTGTTGTTATTGCCAGGATGTAATGTGTCCCGCACGAGTTGAACACGGATTTCCCAGAATGCACTGCGAGAAAGGTTAAAAACATGTTTAATATTTGACCATTACAGTGAGACTGTTCTGTTGTTGTGTTTCAGGTTCTACGACGGAGGTGCTGATCTTTGAATAAGCGAGCAACAACGGTGAGTAGCAGGCTTTTTTGCCAGGAAAGGTTATGTTACAAAGTCGTGAAAGTGTAGTTCAAATCAAAGTCTGTGGTTTCGTATAGCGAAGGTTTAATTTTGGTCATGTCGAGCGACTCCGGAAATTTACTGTGTTTTAAAAGAGCCGCCGTCCTACTGCACAGGCTGAATTGTCGTTCATTTTCAATTTATTGTTGGCATTGCAAGCTAAATGCTGATCGGATCGCGGAAGAGTAACTATTTTTCCTCAAAGCATGTTAAAGTTCCCGCGCTATAGCACCGTCGCGACGACGAGCGCCATTTATGCTTGATTCTCCGGAATGTTCGGTACAACGTTTTTAATCTGCTTTATGCACCGGTACGGCGATTATAAAACCATTGCAGGATGAAGCTGATCTAGAGAAAATGATGTAGAAGAGATATATTACTTTTTAAACACGTGTTGAGGAATTTTCTTTAAACAAGGTTTTCCTTTTGTCCTTTTCTTTCAGATTCGGCCGTTGGTTTTACCTGCCCCCTCGGAGCTGGAATATTTACTCTCTGAAATGTTTATATTATCTGTGCTCTGCTGTGGTCAAACACGAAGAAAGCGAAGCGAAACGTCTTGTAAGATAACGTTAATTCAAAACTACTTGCTTGACCAGTGATTAGTCTTCGAAAATCGCCTATATTGAAACTACATCTCTGTATTTCTCACCTCCTGACCCGTCTTTTGAAATTCAATCCTACGCTCAGTACGGCGATGTAATTGATATGTAACGCAACGTAATTTGGTATCCTGCCCAGAAGTCCCTCAAACGTTAACCCTCAACAAACCGTACTTCTTGTTTGTAACCTTTATCCTTATTTAACCCTAAGCCTTAGCTCAACTTTAGCTATCACCCTAACCAGCTTAACGTAACACCCTTTTCCTGACAAGGCGAACGTTTAACTCAGTCGATCAACTCATGTGTTATGACCATTGAAATCAGTTGAGACTGCTCGTCTAACCCTAACCCTCCAACCTAACCCTAACCTATTCCTAACCCTAACCCCAGCCTCGACCTAATCTGATTTCTAACCCTAACCCTATCACTAGTCCTTACCCTAACCTAACCCTAACCCCAACCTTAACCTTAACCCTAACCCTAACCCTAACTCTTCTTCCCCTTCCCCCCTGCTCTTACATTTAGTAGTATACAGTAACAACTAAGTAATAGGTGCTTTTCGAAGTTAGCCTCAAAAGGCTCTTATAAATTTTCTGTTTCTTGGAAATTAAGCTGTTTAGGTTCTCAAACATTCGAGGTTCTTATTTTCTTAAGGAAAAAAGACTTTTTGGAAGAATGTTGGTGGTTTTAAATGTTTGTACAAAATATGCATGTTGTTATGTCTAAATGACTGCAATTTAGGCCAATAGAAACTTTTTTTGCCATTAGAATGATTAGTTGACTTTAAGAACTCCATAGCGATCTGTTTTAACATTTGTACTTCATCAGGTTCTTTCAAAATCTTAGCCTGAAGAATTCTGGTTTTTATCTGTGCCTCTCCTCTGTGTCACTAACCTGACACAATAACGAGTGACACGTGCATGTTTCACTGTACAGTATTTTTCAGATGAAATAAAATACTGATTTCGATTGTTTTTGTTATATTGGGGGCAATTAAAGTCTTAGTGAAAACTATACACTGTAATTTTCAGGGAGTTATAATAACTCCTCTAGTGGGGCTAAGTTAACTCCTGACAGTGGAGTTATTTTTTGTGGAGTTATTTTAACTCCAAAAAGGAGTTTAAAGAACTCTTTTTCAGGAGTAAAAGTGACCCCAGATATTGAGGAGTTAAAATAACCCCAAAAAAGGAGTTATCCTGTACCTAAAATTTTTACTCCACTTTCAGAGTTAAATTAACTCCAAAAAGAGTAAAAACAACCCCTGTAAGGAGTACAAGTAACCCCATTTCGGAGTAGTTTTAACTCCAAGACTGGGAGTAAAAAGAACTCTTTTTCAGGAGTAAAAATGACCCCAAATTCGGAGTTAAATTAGGAGTTAAAATAACCCCAAAAAAGGGGTTATCCTGTACCTAAAATTTTTACTCCATTTTTGGAGTTATAATAACTCCCTAAAAATTACGGTGTATATTATATATGTCAATTAATTTTATGAAATGTCATTTTTTGTCATAGATATTTTTCATTAAAGAAAACCAGGGAGGAGCAGCGTGGAAGTCAACAGAAGTAAGTTTATTTTTTATTTTTTTCTTGTTTTCTTTTCACTCGCGTTAGGAAGGACTTCCGGTTTTTTTTTGTCCGAGGGGAACCGGTTCTAGTTTTGAAAGGCTCGAGTTTGCGCGGTATCTTTCTCCTTTCAACGGCTCTCTTCGTGAGTGGAGAGGTTTTGATGGGAGCGTGTGCGAAACGGGGACTAATATGGGCCGAGTTTGGCAAGAAATTCTATTTCCACGGTTTGCAAAGTGCCTGGGACATCATAAAGTCCGGGAAGGCTTAAATGGGCGCTCGTTGCTCAAAGAACCTAGCATCGGGCACAATCCGAGAGACCATCCGGTGGATGGTGTATAACGTCTCTGCCCAGCTCTGCACACCGTGGAGAAGTCTCCAGCAGGCAATAAGGGGCAAATTGGTTAGTTTGGACATAAGAAAAGAGGGCCAACGAAGTTTTTGGCTGTGATTTTTGCCTTGCTGGAGACTTATAAATTGTGTTGTTATTGCCAGGATGTAATGTGTCCCGCACGAGTTGAACACGGATTTCCCAGAATGCACTGCGAGAAAGGTTAAAAACATGTTTAATATTTGACCATTACAGTGAGACTGTTCTGTTGTTGTGTTTCAGGTTCTACGACGGAGGTGCTGATCTTTGAATAAGCGAGCAACAACGGTGAGTAGCAGGCTTTTTGCCAGGAAAGGTTATGTTACAAAGTCGTGAAAGTGTAGTTCAAATCAAAGTCTGTGGTTTCGTATAGCGAAGGTTTAATTTTGGTCATGTCGAGCGACTCCGGAAATTTACTGTGTTTTAAAAGAGCCGCCGTCCTACTGCACAGGCTGAATTGTCGTTCATTTTCAATTTATTGTTGGCATTGCAAGCTAAATGCTGATCGGATCGCGGAAGAGTAACTATTTTTCCTCAAAGCATGTTAAAGTTCCCGCGCTATAGCACCGTCGCGACGACGAGCGCCATTTATGCTTGATTCTCCGGAATGTTCGGTACAACGTTTTTAATCTGCTTTATGCACCGGTACGGCGATTATAAAACCATTGCAGGATGAAGCTGATCTAGAGAAAATGATGTAGAAGAGATATATTACTTTTTAAACACGTGTTGAGGAATTTTCTTTAAACAAGGTTTTCCTTTTGTCCTTTTCTTTCAGATTCGGCCGTTGGTTTTACCTGCCCCCTCGGAGCTGGAATATTTACTCTCTGAAATGTTTATATTATCTGTGCTCTGCTGTGGTCAAACACGAAGAAAGCGAAGCGAAACGTCTTGTAAGATAACGTTAATTCAAAACTACTTGCTTGACCAGTGATTAGTCTTCGAAAATCGCCTATATTGAAACTACATCTCTGTATTTCTCACCTCCTGACCCGTCTTTTGAAATTCAATCCTACGCTCAGTACGGCGATGTAATTGATATGTAACGCAACGTAATTTGGTATCCTGCCCAGAAGTCCCTCAAACGTTAACCCTCAACAAACCGTACTTCTTGTTTGTAACCTTTATCCTTATTTAACCCTAAGCCTTAGCTCAACTTTAGCTATCACCCTAACCAGCTTAACGTAACACCCTTTTCCTGACAAGGCGAACGTTTAACTCAGTCGATCAACTCATGTGTTATGACCATTGAAATCAGTTGAGACTGCTCGTCTAACCCTAACCCTCCAACCTAACCCTAACCTATTCCTAACCCTAACCCCAGCCTCGACCTAATCTGATTTCTAACCCTAACCCTATCACTAGTCCTTACCCTAACCTAACCCTAACCCCAACCTTAACCTTAACCCTAACCCTAACCCTAACTCTTCTTCCCCCTTCCCCCCCCTGCTCTTACATTTAGTAGTATACAGTAACAACTAAGTAATAGGTGCTTTTCGAAGTTAGCCTCAAAAGGCTCTTATAAATTTTCTGTTTCTTGGAAATTAAGCTGTTTAGGTTCTCAAACATTCGAGGTTCTTATTTTCTTAAGGAAAAAGACTTTTTGGAAGAATGTTGGTGGTTTTAAATGTTTGTACAAAATATGCATGTTGTTATGTCTAAATGACTGCAATTTAGGCCAATAGAAACTTTTTTTGCCATTAGAATGATTAGTTGACTTTAAGAACTCCATAGCGATCTGTTTTAACATTTGTACTTCATCAGGTTCTTTCAAAATCTTAGCCTGAAGAATTCTGGTTTTTATCTGTGCCTCTCCTCTGTGTCACTAACCTGACACAATAACGAGTGACACGTGCATGTTTCACTGTACAGTATTTTTCAGATGAAATAAAATACTGATTTCGATTGTTTTTGTTATATTGGGGGCAATTAAAGTCTTAGTGAAAACTATATATATTATATATGTCAATTAATTTTATGAAATGTCATTTTTTGTCATAGATATTTTTCATTAAAGAAAACCAGGGAGGAGCAGCGTGGAAGTCAACAGAAGTAAGTTTATTTTTTATTTTTTTCTTGTTTTCTTTTCACTCGCGTTAGGAAGGACTTCCGGTTTTTTTTTGTCCGAGGGGAACCGGTTCTAGTTTTGAAAGGCTCGAGTTTGCGCGGTATCTTTCTCCTTTCAACGGCTCTCTTCGTGAGTGGAGAGGTTTTGATGGGAGCGTGTGCGAAACGGGGACTAATATGGGCCGAGTTTGGCAAGAAATTCTATTTCCACGGTTTGCAAAGTGCCTGGGACATCATAAAGTCCGGGAAGGCTTAAATGGGCGCTCGTTGCTCAAAGAACCTAGCATCGGGCACAATCCGAGAGACCATCCGGTGGATGGTGTATAACGTCTCTGCCCAGCTCTGCACACCGTGGAGAAGTCTCCAGCAGGCAATAAGGGGCAAATTGGTTAGTTTGGACATAAGAAAAGAGGGCCAACGAAGTTTTTGGCTGTGATTTTTGCCTTGCTGGAGACTTATAAATTGTGTTGTTATTGCCAGGATGTAATGTGTCCCGCACGAGTTGAACACGGATTTCCCAGAATGCACTGCGAGAAAGGTTAAAAACATGTTTAATATTTGACCATTACAGTGAGACTGTTCTGTTGTTGTGTTTCAGGTTCTACGACGGAGGTGCTGATCTTTGAATAAGCGAGCAACAACGGTGAGTAGCAGGCTTTTTGCCAGGAAAGGTTATGTTACAAAGTCGTGAAAGTGTAGTTCAAATCAAAGTCTGTGGTTTCGTATAGCGAAGGTTTAATTTTGGTCATGTCGAGCGACTCCGGAAATTTACTGTGTTTTAAAAGAGCCGCCGTCCTACTGCACAGGCTGAATTGTCGTTCATTTTCAATTTATTGTTGGCATTGCAAGCTAAATGCTGATCGGATCGCGGAAGAGTAACTATTTTTCCTCAAAGCATGTTAAAGTTCCCGCGCTATAGCACCGTCGCGACGACGAGCGCCATTTATGCTTGATTCTCCGGAATGTTCGGTACAACGTTTTTAATCTGCTTTATGCACCGGTACGGCGATTATAAAACCATTGCAGGATGAAGCTGATCTAGAGAAAATGATGTAGAAGAGATATATTACTTTTTAAACACGTGTTGAGGAATTTTCTTTAAACAAGGTTTTCCTTTTGTCCTTTTCTTTCAGATTCGGCCGTTGGTTTTACCTGCCCCCTCGGAGCTGGAATATTTACTCTCTGAAATGTTTATATTATCTGTGCTCTGCTGTGGTCAAACACGAAGAAAGCGAAGCGAAACGTCTTGTAAGATAACGTTAATTCAAAACTACTTGCTTGACCAGTGATTAGTCTTCGAAAATCGCCTATATTGAAACTACATCTCTGTATTTCTCACCTCCTGACCCGTCTTTTGAAATTCAATCCTACGCTCAGTACGGCGATGTAATTGATATGTAACGCAACGTAATTTGGTATCCTGCCCAGAAGTCCCTCAAACGTTAACCCTCAACAAACCGTACTTCTTGTTTGTAACCTTTATCCTTATTTAACCCTAAGCCTTAGCTCAACTTTAGCTATCACCCTAACCAGCTTAACGTAACACCCTTTTCCTGACAAGGCGAACGTTTAACTCAGTCGATCAACTCATGTGTTATGACCATTGAAATCAGTTGAGACTGCTCGTCTAACCCTAACCCTCCAACCTAACCCTAACCTATTCCTAACCCTAACCCCAGCCTCGACCTAATCTGATTTCTAACCCTAACCCTATCACTAGTCCTTACCCTAACCTAACCCTAACCCCAACCTTAACCTTAACCCTAACCCTAACCCTAACTCTTCTTCCCCCCCCCCTGCTCTTACATTTAGTAGTATACAGTAAAAACTAAGTAATAGGTGCTTTTCGAAGTTAGCCTCAAAAGGCTCTTATAAATTTTCTGTTTCTTGGAAATTAAGCTGTTTAGGTTCTCAAACATTCGAGGTTCTTATTTTCTTAAGGAAAAAAGACTTTTTGGAAGAATGTTGGTGGTTTTAAATGTTTGTACAAAATATGAATGTTGTTATGTCTAAATGACTGCAATTTAGGCCAATAGAAACTTTTTTTTGCCATTAGAATGATTAGTTGACTTTAAGAACTCCATAGCGATCTGTTTTAACATTTGTACTTCATCAGGTTCTTTCAAAATCTTAGCCTGAAGAATTCTGGTTTTTATCTGTGCCTCTCCTCTGTGTCACTAACCTGACACAATAACGAGTGACACGTGCATGTTTCACTGTACAGTATTTTTCAGATGAAATAAAATACTGATTTCGATTGTTTTTGTTATATTGGGGGCAATTAAAGTCTTAGTGAAAACTATATATATATTATATATGTCAATTAATTTTATGAAATGTCATTTTTGTCATAGATATTTTTCATTAAAGAAAACCAGGGAGGAGCAGCGTGGAAGTCAACAGAAGTAAGTTTATTTTTTATTTTTTCTTGTTTTCTTTTCACTCGCGTTAGGAAGGACTTCGGTTTTTTTTGTCCGAGGGGAACCGGTTCTAGTTTTGAAAGGCTCGAGTTTGCGCGGTATCTTTCTCCTTTCAACGGCTCTCTTCGTGAGTGGAGAGGTTTTGATGGGAGCGTGTGCGAAACGGGGACTAATATGGGCCGAGTTTGGCAAGAAATTCTATTTCCACGGTTTGCAAAGTGCCTGGGACATCATAAAGTCCGGGAAGGCTTAAATGGGCGCTCGTTGCTCAAAGAACCTAGCATCGGGCACAATCCGAGAGACCATCCGGTGGATGGTGTATAACGTCTCTGCCCAGCTCTGCACACCGTGGAGAAGTCTCCAGCAGGCAATAAGGGGCAAATTGGTTAGTTTGGACATAAGAAAAGAGGGCCAACGAAGTTTTTGGCTGTGATTTTTGCCTTGCTGGAGACTTATAAATTGTGTTGTTATTGCCAGGATGTAATGTGTCCCGCACGAGTTGAACACGGATTTCCCAGAATGCACTGCGAGAAAGGTTAAAAACATGTTTAATATTTGACCATTACAGTGAGACTGTTCTGTTGTTGTGTTTCAGGTTCTACGACGGAGGTGCTGATCTTTGAATAAGCGAGCAACAACGGTGAGTAGCAGGCTTTTTGCCAGGAAAGGTTATGTTACAAAGTCGTGAAAGTGTAGTTCAAATCAAAGTCTGTGGTTTCGTATAGCGAAGGTTTAATTTTGGTCATGTCGAGCGACTCCGGAAATTTACTGTGTTTTAAAAGAGCCGCCGTCCTACTGCACAGGCTGAATTGTCGTTCATTTTCAATTTATTGTTGGCATTGCAAGCTAAATGCTGATCGGATCGCGGAAGAGTAACTATTTTTCCTCAAAGCATGTTAAAGTTCCCGCGCTATAGCACCGTCGCGACGACGAGCGCCATTTATGCTTGATTCTCCGGAATGTTCGGTACAACGTTTTTAATCTGCTTTATGCACCGGTACGGCGATTATAAAACCATTGCAGGATGAAGCTGATCTAGAGAAAATGATGTAGAAGAGATATATTACTTTTTAAACACGTGTTGAGGAATTTTCTTTAAACAAGGTTTTCCTTTTGTCCTTTTCTTTCAGATTCGGCCGTTGGTTTTACCTGCCCCTCGGAGCTGGAATATTTACTCTCTGAAATGTTTATATTATCTGTGCTCTGCTGTGGTCAAACACGAAGAAAGCGAAGCGAAACGTCTTGTAAGATAACGTTAATTCAAAACTACTTGCTTGACCAGTGATTAGTCTTCGAAAATCGCCTATATTGAAACTACATCTCTGTATTTCTCACCTCCTGACCCGTCTTTTGAAATTCAATCCTACGCTCAGTACGGCGATGTAATTGATATGTAACGCAACGTAATTTGGTATCCTGCCCAGAAGTCCCTCAAACGTTAACCCTCAACAAACCGTACTTCTTGTTTGTAACCTTTATCCTTATTTAACCCTAAGCCTTAGCTCAACTTTAGCTATCACCCTAACCAGCTTAACGTAACACCCTTTTCCTGACAAGGCGAACGTTTAACTCAGTCGATCAACTCATGTGTTATGACCATTGAAATCAGTTGAGACTGCTCGTCTAACCCTAACCCTCCAACCTAACCCTAACCTATTCCTAACCCTAACCCCAGCCTCGACCTAATCTGATTTCTAACCCTAACCCTATCACTAGTCCTTACCCTAACCTAACCCTAACCCCAACCTTAACCTTAACCCCAACCCTAACCCTAACCCTTCTTCCCCCTTCCCCCCCCTGCTCTTACATTTAGTAGTATACAGTAACAACTAAGTAATAGGTGCTTTTCGAAGTTAGCCTCAAAAGGCTCTTATAAATTTTCTGTTTCTTGGAAATTAAGCTGTTTAGGTTCTCAAACATTCGAGGTTCTTATTTTCTTAAGGAAAAAAGACTTTTTGGAAGAATGTTGGTGGTTTTAAATGTTTGTACAAAATATGCATGTTGTTATGTCTAAATGACTGCAATTTAGGCCAATAGAAACTTTTTTTGCCATTAGAATGATTAGTTGACTTTAAGAACTCCATAGCGATCTGTTTTAACATTTGTACTTCATCAGGTTCTTTCAAAATCTTAGCCTGAAGAATTCTGGTTTTTATCTGTGCCTCTCCTCTGTGTCACTAACCTGACACAATAACGAGTGACACGTGCATGTTTCACTGTACAGTATTTTTCAGATGAAATAAAATACTGATTTCGATTGTTTTTGTTATATTGGGGGCAATTAAAGTCTTAGTGAAAACTATACACTGTAATTTTCAGGGAGTTATAATAACTCCTCTAGTGGGGCTAAGTTAACTCCTGACAGTGGAGTTATTTTTTGTGGAGTTATTTTAACTCCAAAAGGAGTTTAAAGAACTCTTTTTCAGGAGTAAAAGTGACCCCAGATATTGAGGAGTTAAAATAACCCAAAAAAGGAGTTATCCTGTACCTAAAATTTTTACTCCACTTTCAGAGTTAAATTAACTCCAAAAAGAGTAAAAACAACCCCTGTAAGGAGTACAAGTAACCCCATTTCGGAGTAGTTTTAACTCCAAGACTGGGAGTAAAAAGAACTCTTTTTCAGGAGTAAAAATGACCCCAAATTCGGAGTTAAATTAGGAGTTAAAATAACCCCAAAAAAGGGGTTATCCTGTACCTAAAATTTTTACTCCATTTTTGGAGTTATAATAACTCCCTAAAAATTACGGTGTATGTCAATCATTCTCGCTTTCAACCGTGACTGAATGACTGAAACTTATTTTGAAGCTTTGATTTGGCGATACGAGCAAATTTTCTAACTATGGTGTTTAGTCTTTCTGTTCGCACAAACATTGAGCGATTTCCACGAAACTTAAAATTCTTGAGTTTAAGACTGTTTATTTCATCTGCCAAGTTTGAGGAAATTTGTTCAATAAACTGTGATCTGCGCTACAAGATCGGTTTGAGAAACGACCATGAAAACACAACATTAACTTGGCCAACCATGTCACGAATCAAACATCAATTTAAACAATTTTGGAGGGCAGTTATGTTCAATTTTTGATAAATGCATGACACATAAATTTCAAGCTCGTAGCTCTAATGCTGCTTGTGTGATTCCCTCTTAGAACAGAAGGAAATTTGCTTGGAAAATAGTAAAGGCTGCGGCTATATGGCCGGTAACCGGTCAAGATTTTCAAAACACTAAATGACCGGCAGTCCGATATTTTTTTCAATAATTTTTTTCAAATCGAAGAATCCCAGCCAGACCAAACTATCATACGTCAAGTAAGAATAGACTGTGAGAGACTTAGTTTGTGATCAACAAATGTTGTCAAAGTGTAAGTCTCTTCAGTTTTAAAGGGAAAAAAAATTCACTGTAATATGAGCGGATTCGATCCCGGAGCTTATAGGGTCTGCATACCACTATTCTAACCACTAGACCATCGTGGTTTCTCTGCAAGATGGCAATTTTATTCAAAGGTAATACCGTAAACCCCAACCCAAAATAGAAGCTAACTGCCAACCCTAATCACCATTCTCAAGGCTTAACCCTAATCAGTTTGGTTAGTGCTTCAGTTAGTATTTTCAGTGCTTAACCCTAATGCTCAGAGCAGTTCTTGGAGTTTCCTGGAAGGAGCATAAAACCAACAAAGAACTGTACGGCAGCCTTTCTAAGATTACAGATAGCTACAGATACACTGATGATCAGGAGGCTGCAAGTTATAGGACACTGTTGGAGAAAAATGGATGAGGTGATAAGTGATCTACTACTCTGGGAACCAAAGCACGGCGCAAGAAAGAGAGGAAGACCAGCATTAACATATGTAGACCAGCTGCAAAATGATACTGGTTTGAGCATTGTTGAACTGAAGAACATCATGGAAAACCGGAAGGAATGGATGAAGCTAGTTAATGGAGTTCGAGTTCGCTCGAAATAAAAAAAAAATAAGCAACCCTAATCACTATAGTCAAAATATTGGACTTATAGAATATTGCATTTTGTGAAAATATCCTTGAAAGATATTAAACGGCTGCTTGCTCCATGCAGTGATGCTATTTCTTTGTCCATATGCTACGCTATTTTGCTGGTCTTAGCGTGTTCTGTTTTCCGAAAGCCAACCCAAATATATAGAGGTTTCGAACTTTTCTTCCATTCTGCCTTGGCATCGACTATGATAAATTTATCATGAATGCTTTCGATTCTCGGTCGACGAGTGTCGGCCAACTGCAAAAGTATGCAGCACTTGCAAAGATTTTTTGTTTTCTAATTAGACCTGTTGTTTCTTTGCTTTAACGAGATTGCAGATTATTCAAATTGCAGTTGAAAATCAGTGTAAGAAGTAAGCACGTGGTAATCCACTGCGCATTCTAAATCTCCCATTCGAGCATAGCCACAATTCCTTGCGAGTCTACTGCGCATCCCAAATCTTCCATTTACACTTAACCACAATTCCTTGCGAGTCCATTGGGCATCCCAAATCTTTGAGTCGCGCATAACCACAATTCCTTGCGTTTGGTAAGAAAAAGTGATTGAATGCCCCTATAATGTAATTTTTTTGCCGATTAGAGAGCTGCCTCGTTCGCTCGCTTCAGGCTCGCTCACTGCGGCAGCAACAACAAAAGACTGCTAAATACACTAATTAAATTACATACACTTTTTTGTTTTTTTTAATTGTTTGAGGTAATTTTAGCGTTGATTTACTCTTATTGCAACAACAAGAAGAAAAAAGAAATAGGCTTAATCTATTTATTCTTTACTTACGGAAGAGTGAATTGAAAAAGAGGGATGAAGAAGAAACCGGATGCTAGAATGACTTTCCAGGCATCAAAAGTGTATCATTATTATTATTATTATTATTATTATTATCATTATCATTATCATTATTATTATTATTATTATTATTATTGTTATATTATATTTCTTTTATTCCACTTTATTAGTAAGTTAAATGACCGCAGATGGCTACTATTTACACGACTCATGTGTCGTGCTACAATTGTGCAAAACAAGTTGTTGCAGATATAGTTGGGGTGTGTTTTACCTGTTTTGGATGAAAGATAGTGAAACGTCAATAGCGCTTTTCAAGAAGTTTGATATAACTTGCGTACCCTTTGGAGGGCGAGACGAAGTACTAAAGGATTTTAACATGCCAGTTTTCCTTACAAAACGCAACATTTTTGAGGGAAGGACTGTTGCGCAAACATCCATAGAACCCAGTCAATACTTTTTGGATTGTAGAGACAATGGGGATAAGCACTTGAAAGAAGCTGAAGACTATAAATGTAAGTTGTCTTGAGTTCTAGGGCAATAGCATTTGATCCATGATAATGATAATGATAATGATAATGATAACAGTTTTATTTTACGGGGGGAGCGCTTTACTGTAAACACTGACGAACCTGTGCCCCTTGCCTAAATTAGAATAGAAACTAATTTTAATTACAAGTTTTACTCTGTGCAATTTTTGGAATCTGGAAAAAATCGATTTGCTTCACAAAAAACGATTTCCTAAATTACTATTCGTTCCATTTGGTGAATGGACTACGCCTATCTCGAAAAACAACTACAGCTAGCATCAAAATTGTTTGAAGTAACTTTAGCGTTGATTTACTCTTATTGCAACTACAGGAAGAAACAAGAAAATATGCTTAATTTATTTATTCTTTACTTAGGGGCGAAATTGGATTTAACCACTCAGGAGAGGGACGAAGAAGAAACCAGATGTAACGATGACTTTCCAGACAACTCTGACGTTATGTGGATGAAAATGGCCTTGATGGCTGCCAGTAGGGTCGAGATAACGAGGGAGACTGAGGACATGCCAAGTGTTGGCTGCGTAATTCGTCGCGCAAGAACTCGTGGTTCTCCAGCAGTGCTAGCAGTTGGTTGGAACGGGTTCCTTCCCAATACACCTGAAAAGGAGCTAAATGAAATAAAGGGGCACTCCTTTAAGAAGCCAAATGAACAACAGAAACGGAACAACGCACTGACTGCGGAACTCGGCCTACATGCTGAGACAAACGCCTTGCAGTACTGCTCTGAGACTCCAGAGAAGGCCCCCGTTTACGTCACTCATATGCCGTGCTATAAGTGTGCAAAATAACTTGTTGCACATAAAGTTGGGCGTGTGTTTTACATGTACGGGATGACTTACCCGGACGCTGATTCGGAAACAACATCTCATGCATAGCCTTTAGCAAACGTAATAAGGTCCTGGAAGATTTTGGCGCGAATTTCCTAGGGCTTCGAGGTATTGTTTGGGGAAACACTGATGACAAAACGCCTCCAGAAAGCTGTCTGTCCTTCTTAGATTCAAGAGACCGCAAGCAAACTACGTGGAATTGCATTATAGTTTAAGCTTACTACAACAGCTATATTCAGTAGAAATTGTTGAAATCGTTCTAAGGCGGAATTATATTCTATCAAAGTATATAAGGCAAATTTCAAAACTACCATAACATTCTTTAAACTACAGGTTTAAGTACTGCATCATCTAGGCTTGCTTTTGCAATTGGTGCTGAGCATGCACGAATCGAAGTTTTTATGAATCAACGACGACGCTAAGTACGTCAGTTTCCATTCCTTTATACATAAAAGTGACGGCAACAGCAACTCTTTTAAGTTCAAGCCTAAGTTAATGGAAAAAAATTTATCTTCAGAAGACAATCTCGTGTACCCCAAGTTAAGGCCGCCGTTTTATGGGTCACCTCTCATTTCGTTACATGTAAATGAGATTCATTTTTTTGTTCTTACACCGTTTATATTTTTTACTTCTGCATATGACACCGACGTCTTTTATGCACACATAAAAAATCTTAAGGAATTTCTCTTCTGTAAATCCTCGATGTTGCCATATTTAACATATTGTCACCTTACATGGCACTGTAAATCCTCCGACGCCACAAAAGTTGAAAGAGTACAGAAACAGGCCCTGACAATCAACCGGGCCAATCTACCAAGCCTACAAAATAGGTGCTTACAAGATTTTGCTATCTTAATGTGTAAAGTCAAACATTGTATGGTACCCAGCAATGTCAGCGACATTTTCAGTGTTACGTCATCAAAGGGTCATCCAAGGATCACTTAAGATTTTCATATACCCAGATTTAAAACTGCACATTATGGGAAACCTTCTATGAGGTACTTTGGACCATACATATGGTCTAGATTGGACAGCAAAGTCAAAGACAAACCTAGCTTACAATCTTTTAAGTCTAGCATACGACATATTAATCTTGTAGCTCTTATAAGCGACAATTGTGGCTCATGTATAATTTGTAGCTCAAGGAATTTCAGTTATATTTTCAGCATTTTCCTGTGTAGTTTACTAGGGTTAACTCTCTAATTTTAAATTTCAAATTTTTATAAATTTCAGATTTTTAGGGAATTGAAGAATAAACAAATAAACACATCGAAACTTAAATAAAGTTGTTATGTTATGTAATTAGTGAATTGCCATAACCTGACTTACACATGTACGCATTGCGTACATGTGTCTAGTGCGAATTTATATCATTGGAAAATGTGGTCATAATGGAAAGAGTTAGCTTGGAACCAGGCTCCACAGTGGTGGAAAAGGAAAAAACTGGGTGAAATAGCAAAAATATCGGCGAGCGAAGCGAGTTGAGCGGTACCCTGGAGAGGGGGAAAGGGCGCCACCATTTCCCCTCCCCAGACTACCTCTTGGCTCGCTTCGCTCGCCGTTTTTTTCTCCTTTTTCCCACAATGCGGAGCCTGGTCCCAGGCTAGGAAAGGGTTAGTTTGGTCGGTGCTCTGTTACTCTTGTTGAAATGCCTTTTTTCTGTTTTCAAAGTGTATTACAAAGAGAGTTTGATTGAGCCTATAGCCTCTCCATCTACGGTGTCTTTTTCGAAATTTTCTTTAGCTAGTGGAATTGGCTCTGAGTAGCCGGAGCTTTGTCTTTGCCTTTGATGATGCTATTCTTTACCCCTAACTCTTGGGTGGCAAGATGAAAAGTGTGTATTCTGAAATAATCCAGCTAGCGCTGGCTTGAAATGTGTTCCTAGATCCGAGAATTTACATGTTTCAACACTTATCCCCTTGGACACAATTATATCTTGAAACAAAAATTTGATTTGTAGAGATTTGCTTCGTAAATTTAAAATTACTAGCGTGATGATTATCTGCTTGTTCAATGTATTCCAGAAAGTCGTATCAGGAACCTAAATCAAAGGCTTCTGTTTGCATACCTCTTTCAAAAGACTGGCTTTATAGCTTATAATAGCGCTCAAGTCCAAGTGCCCTTTCAAGGGACTGTTTGCAGTAAGAATTCAGATACGTTTTGCATCTACATAGTGTAGAATAAAAACAATAAGAAGAATCAAAGAAACCAAATGAAATAAGATAGCCATTAAATCAAATGGATTCGCCAAATATGATACTCTTGTTGACTTTCTTAAAAGGTTAAATTACAACTCACAAATTGCTCTTGAGAATTGTCACAGAAATTTTGAAGTTTTCTCTCTCTTTGTAGTGCTCGTTTATCTTCTAACTTAAATTGGTTCCGATTAGTATTTTCTTAGGCCCTTCTATCGAATCCACTTTTGATTGAATATCCTAAACCTCCTCAAGATTAGCCGAAAAGTCTTTACGATTATATGCACATAGTGCACGTAGTTGCATGGTCCCAGATGTTTTTTTTTTTATAGTCTTTTATATATTTCTCTTCGCGACTGAGAGAGCGAGCGAGCCGCGAAGCGGCGACAACGAGTCAAGAAAAATGTCAAGAAAAATATCTGGAACCAGGGTAAACAGCGACGTATAGGTTAGAAAGATTATTTCTATTTAAGAGTTGTCTGTATATATTAGACTTGTCCGCAGGTTTACAAACAATTAAATCGCACGATCTATTTCGCGAAAAAAAAGCACTGCACATTTAAAACCAAAAAATGACAATAGAGTATTACCGAAACAATATGCTGCAAAAGGCCTTCATGGGGGGGGGAGAAGGCGGGTGGGAGGGGGGGGGGGAGCGATAACAAAAACCCGGCACAGACAAGTCAACCTGCCGAAACACTTCAATGTACAAGAGTGCTTATACAGACAATTACAGACAATTCTTAATTAAAATAAAATACATTTGTGACAGTGGGTCACTGTCCTTTAATTTTGGCGTTTCCAAAATCGATGTAGAGCAGACTAGCAACGATAAAGGAAAACCAGGAAATGTAACAGAGCATAGTATCAAACGAATAACAACAGAAACGTCTCAAACTTTCTTCTTGCTAAATCACTCAAGATGAATGTTCTTCTTACTCGCTGTGAATCGCTCTGTGAATTGCTCCCTTTTTAATGTTCAAACCCCGGGGGGTACTCCTTTACAAGAGGCTAATGGGGATGTGCCACTGGATGGGTCGCATTTTCACGACTGGAGTGACTATGATGGGGTCGCATTTTCAACAGATTTACTAGAATGGGGTCGCAAATTTTTCGGATTTTGGGGGTAAGTAGGGATTCAAAATGGGAAGATTCTCGGTTAAAAAATCAGAAAGTTGTTGTTTATTAAATTTAACAATAAGTTCGCATTGACCGCATTACATTCCGCCGCTTGAAACCACATTGATAAGGTCAGGATGCATAAATAGAAAGTGCCCAAGTTGGGATCGCGAAAATTACATTTTCCAAAAAGTGACTACCATGGGGTCTATAATTGGCCAAAAAATAGACTATGATGGGGTAGGGGCTCTGAGAGGCCAGCGGCACATACCCAGCAAACATTAACCCAAGTAAAGTGAAGTAATAGAATCTACGTGCGCGGTGGTTATTAGTCTCGAGGCAGCAAACTGCTGCGGTGCCTCGGATTTCAGATCAGGAATGCCTATACCCCTTGACCTGTTGCTAAGGTAGCAAGTCTGCGCACCTCGTTAGGGAGAGGCTCTGATTGACCGAACAAAGTTGGGAGTAGTAAATCTTCAATCACTTCCTGGATTGGATCGACATAAACTTCAAACGATTCAATCGTGCGCATGAAGTAGGTGAACTTCGACTTGTAGCCTTTTGTGAAAGCAATATACGCCGCATGGGGCTGGCTCTTCGCTATTTCAGAGAGACGTTCGATTTCCTCTTTCCATGCACGAACCTTCTCCTCACAATACTGATCTTTGTATTCTTGCGACGCAATAACTGCTCACAGATGGCGCTGACCTTCAGTAGTTATGTTGACTTCCTCTCCAAACACCCTCTTTGCTTCCCCCGCGAGTTCCCTAGACTTCACAATAAGCCAGCTCTTTGTCCCATTCACAAGGTAACCAAACTTTTGACCTTCCTTAGTCAATTGCCTGTACCAGTTGTATAACTGCACTATACTCCCTCCTCCAGCTGAGTCGTCTGCAAGCCACACCTGTTTAACCGATGGGCAATGATCCCTCAAATTCTGTATCATTATGGATGTATTAAGTGCGTACCATGGCGTCGCTAGCGGGTCTCCTTGTGTGGTGCCTTCTCGAGAAAGTATTTCACCTCCCCCACAAATAAACAGTCTAGATGGGCTTCTGTATGTGTTAATAACATAGAGCGCCATTTCTTTGCACATGATCTGGATATTGTGTAAGGCCGCTGACCTATTCATTTGGTTAAAAGCGTTACTAGCATCAATTAGCAATATTCCATCTGTTCCTTCTTCAACAAACACTTGACTCATTGCATGGATCGCAGCCTCCGCTCCTGCATTATGACCAGCGCCAACTTGTAGGGGACCCGCCGCTTCTTTTATTTTCTCCTTTAAGAAACCGCTGACCGTTTTCCCCACTATTCTCCTTAGTACCTCTCCAACACCAATTGGTCTGATTTTCGGGTTCTTGTCAAGCGGAATAAGCCTGCACGACGTAAAAGCTTCAAGTAGGGATGGGTGGTACGATTTCCTTAGCAGATTTCTTGTGAACACGGCTAGCTCTTCTCTCAATATTTTGCCCTCGGTCTTGAAATTCTTGAAATTCTTCTTAATAATAATAATGATGATAATAATAACAACAATAACAATAATAACAATGATAAGAAGAATAATCAAAGAATAACAATAATAATAATAATAATAATAACAATAATAATCAAAAGGATATTGGTACTACTTGCACAAATCCCGGGTTAAATCGGTTCAGCTTAATTTGGAAAAACCGTATTTGTTCTCTCATAATGAATGTGAGTAAAAGGTATGCCTATTGTTATTCATTCAAAACACTTCGACGTTTCTAATTGCTCCAATCCCCCTGCTTTTCTTTAGTAAGCAGCCTCGTCTCCAGGCAGTTGAAAGACCGTGAAGAGAAACAGACAAATGTTTTGTAACCTGAGATCAGGCCCAATTTTAGCGGTTCTCATACATTCTCTGTAACGGCTACCGCTAAAAAATTGGCATGTTATTTACAAAACGAAGCGAAAATAGAGCCTGATCCCCAATAAAGCTGATCTCAGGTTAAATGTTTTGAAGCAAGTCTACCAGGACGTAAGGTGTTTAAAAACTTGGAAATATTTTGAACGAATAAAAATACAATTATGGGGTTCGGCTTTCGTATGGTATAAAGTACCAGGTGAAGAAGTGTGAAGAATTAATATGCAGATCTCCTCCTCCATTTTTCCCCCACCCTCCGACTTCGCAAAGTACTCCACTATATACAGGAGCCCATCAAATGGAGCCTCCATCCCCGGGCCTCCATCTCTCTGACACTGCTATTGTACTTCATCAAACAACAGGAAATTCGCTGTTGACAGGCCAAACACAATCATAAGCTAGTGAAACGTGACTTTAGCGTTTTCATCCCTCAGAGATTTTCTTTCTTTTCCTTCTAGCCGGTAGATTATACTGTGGAGAGTTTTAAACTCTGACTATTTTAATCTTAGTTTTGGCTGCTTGTCTCACATTAAGAGACCATGAAGCTGATCTGTTTAGATGCATAATGATTAACTACTACCTGCAGTCTGTAGTTCTGACAGGATTCGTTTCCTTTAGCCAATTTTTAAGCGTTAAGGTTATTATTTCGGCTAAATGACTCAATATTAATCAAATTTCTAGTTTTTCAAGGTTTTTTTTCCCGAAATCTGTTTATCTGAAAAAATACTGGTAGTCCTTGTGGTTGTTTTGTCTGTCAGCTAGTGTGATGATTCCCTGCTATGTTTTGTAACGCCGGACCCAGCCATTGTTTTCTCACAAAAAAGTGATCTACAGATGCGAATTCGAAGGAAAGAATTGAGCCTAAACTTCTACATTAACTGCTGAGAATTGTCCTGTCAGTCAGTCATAATTCTTTTGTCGCAGATACAATCCATTTTGTTTTTCTTGAGACAAGTGGGTCTTTGGGCTGGAGCGCGATGTCACAATTTCCTCCGTTAGCAAATTACTTTTGAGTTAGCTTCACGGTCGAGCAACTGTTCTCTTCTGTTTAACTTTTCAAGTGCCAGTTTTATGAGGAAACTCTCATGGTGATGCGAGTCAGTTGTAGAGGAAGACTGCAATTTCTCAAATTTCGGAAATAAAGCATTCCTCGTTAGTTGCTACTTAGGTCATCGCTTTTGCACGCGGTGCTTAACTGGCGAAATCCATCCTGGCACTTTTTCGGCGCTAATCGTCGAAAAGTTCCAAATCGTCAACAGAACGCTTAATCGTAGACTCTTTTCGAAGTGCATGCGTACATGTTAAATGTATGACGACAAATAAAAATACTCGCAGAGATAACCTTTCAGTGATCCTCAGTTCGCTGCCTTTGTCTCATCGCTTCATGCTCAGTCTCAGTCGGGTAATTCATTAACTTTTATTTCATGATACCCAGATCCCAGCGGCTGTAAAATCATAAAAATGGACGTATAGTAAAAAGGAAAACGGTCGAAGGATGGGCTTCTGAGTTCGACTTCATCCAACTTCATTTTCCTCACGGTGACATACGAGACTCACGGAAATATGACACTTTTCGCGGGAAACAAGCCGTTCTATTTATAAATCTACTCGGGAAAGGGTTGACTCAAGAAATTAATGGAGATATATTAACAACCCCGGCTGAACACTTGAAGCAAGCTACAACTAAACTAGAATATAAACTCCGAATCGGCTCCTAACAGGATGCATCAACCTCGGAGAGAGAACCTGGGAACGAGGTTGCAGGATACATTTCTCGGTCATTTCCGGGGTAACCCATTTCCGGTCACAATCATGAAACTTTTCCGGTCCCTTCCCATTCTCGTCCCCAGAGCCCGTCGTTTCTTGGTCACGTGGTAGTACAAATTAAGCCGAGTGGCTCTGGGGACGAGAATGGTCAACCTCGTCCCCAGGGTCTTCTCGCTTTCCAATATGGCGGCGGCAGGAGAGAAGACCCTGGCACACAGCGAACTAAAACGATCGCTGATTGGTGCATTCCACTACGCGTTCATACGTGCGCTCTCATTGGTTCATTCCTTCCAAAACAAAGATGGTTACCCTTTGAGGGCTTCGTAGAGGCTTAGAAGTGCTTTCTTCAGTGTTTGAGACCCAAAAGGTGGACAGAATTCAGATCTGATTGTTCGGAAAACTGTGACTGTACCGTTGGAAGGCAAAGATTCGAATATAGTGATATCTGAAATGGTAATCGCTGGGAATATTACAACGCGTAGAGGTATTTTTGTTGCTCGTGCTGTTTGGTTTTTGTGTTCTAAATTACTAAAGATTTGCTTCTTTAATTCCCGATTTGTCAAAGAATACTTGCAAGGCTTCAGCTTATCAATAAATTTAGCTGTCCGTTTGCAAAGGTTTAGTGTTGTTGTGCTTTTTGTTTTCTTTGATGTATGGGGTTATACGGAAATCTTGCATAATCTGTGCTTTGTCTCAGCAGTTTTTTTGTCTAGTGAAACATTTTTTTTCATTTGATCGTAACATGCATGGGCCTAACCTGGCCTTCTTGTAATTTTTTCCACTGTGATTTTGAAGGGGGATGAGCAGCGACAGAGGCAGATGTCGAAACAAAACTAAAAATTGAAGCCAAACATAGTGTCGCTATCCTTTGATATTTTTAATCCTGACTTTTCATTTATTCAGTTTTCAGTGTCACAATAATGATAATTTATTATTATTTGCTCATTTCAGTGGCAGTAAAATACAGCTAAATACAGAGACATTGGGAAAATAAACTGTTTCCTTTTCTCAGAAATGAAAAACCCCGCTTCAGAGGTCTGTTCTCGAAATTCCTAAGATCAAATAAATTGCGCTAACGGTTAAAAAAAGCTCCCCCTTTCACGAAAGAAGAAAACTGAACCTCTGGCACTCAGGGTAGGCAAAAAAAGAAAACAGTGAAGAAAGGTCGGTATCGAGAAATTAAGTTGTAGACAGTTGTTAAGTGCCGTGTACGCTAGAACGTTCACGCTTAAAACTAAACCCAGGTCATTGAACAGAAAATAAGATCGCTATATCATTCTACCGTATTCCTGTGGCTTGTAAGTGCATTCATTCATATTTTTAGCTTCTTTGAGTTTGCCTCTGCCGCCATTTTGTTTGTTTTTCACCAGGTCTCAAGACCTCGTACCCAGATCCTCTCACTCTTTAGCTTGGCCGCCATTTTGAATAAATTTCCACTCTCCGTGGACAAATCAGTCACGTGATTTCTGCTGTGTGCCAGGGTCTTCTCTCCTGCCGCCGCCATATTGGAAAGCGAGAAGACCCTGGGGACGAGGTTGCACCCCAACTAACTGACTAAGCTCGTCCCCAGGCTACAAATGGGAGGTGTTCACACTGCACGTGTGACTCTGCTGTCAGACTTTGAAGGTGTGATAAACTGAACATGTCCTGTTATAACTCAAACTGTCATCAAAGCGGCGATTTAAAGCGCTGTTCTGGATGTCAGCATGCATTCTACTGCTCAAGAGACTGCCAGAGGATCCACTGGAAGAGCCGGGGGGGGGGGGGTACTTGGGTTAATGTTTGCTGGGTATGTGCCGCTGGCCTCTCAGAGCCCCCACCCCATTTTAGTCTATTTTTTGGCCAATTATAGACCCCATCTTAGTCACTTTTTGGAAAATGTAATTTTTGCGATCCCAACTTAGTCACTTTCTATTTATTCATCTACCTTGCCAATCCTTTAAAAAGCCGGGTCATCCAAAAACGAATTGACACAATTTTTAAACTGAATAAAGAATACTTTACTTTCACCTACAATACAAGCATTCTGGTACGTTTCCTAACCGTAAATATTTACAAACGTACCGTCATAAATAGTTGAAAAGAAAAACATTCTTCTTCAAACGGGAACGTTATGATAGAATTTTGAATACGGATAAAAGCAATTTGATTATAATAAAATTAAAGATGAGAAGATTCCTAATCCCAATGAGCATATATGGGCAATAGCTTTTTATCAGCAATTGTATAACTGTTTAAATATTATTGTCACAACACTCGTCCAAACTTTTATGCAACTTATTCAAGGACTTTTAGAAAAGGATCTAGCGAAGAAACCTATTTTTCAATCTAGTTCTACAAACAATTATTTATAGCAACTTCTTAGCTGTGTTAAAAAACTGATGTTTCGGTGGACTTTGTTCTGGACCCGTGGTTTTGTGCTATTGAGTAACTGGTTAATATTTAAGTTGTGGTTTCAAGAACGGAATGCAATGCGGTCAATGCAAGCTTATTGTTCAATTTAATAAACAACTTTCTGATCTTTTTAACTGAGAATCTTCCCATTTTGATTCCCTACTTACCCCCAAAATTCGAGAATTTGCGACCCCATTCTAGTAACTCTATTGAAAATGCGACCCCATTATAGTCACTCCAGTCGTGAAAATGCGACCCCATCCAGCGGCACATCCCCATTAGGCTCTTGTAAGGGAGTACCCCCGGGTGGAAGAGATACAAGGCAAACTGCATTCTGCCGAATTCAAGTTTACACGACTTGTTCGACGCGTGCGAGCAGGACGTGATGCCAGTGCCTCAGCACGCTGTGATTATGGCTTCGATAATTTGCGAATGTACCATAGGAATGTTCCAGCTGATGTGGAGAGCATTTTACTTGGTATATACCAAGCTATCTGGCGAGACATCTTGCAGTCTGAATATGGGGACCCAACAGAAGCACTTCTGCATCCGCTGCTGAATGATTTTGGCACCTCGAAACAAATGATCCTTGAAGCGTACGAAAGTAATTCCCTGGATGCTTTCATACAGCGTTTTGTCAGAAATGCGTTACAACGACGCGGAGATGCATGTCCTCGCTATTTCTCTGACTGGCTGCACTACAGACTGATCATTGGTCCTACAAGATTGTTACTGAGCGAAAAGGAGGTGCTTTCAGCACGCGATATTGCACGGATGAGAGATGAAATCCACCGCACTTACCATGAGTAGTATCAAACTTTCGTCCTCGTTGTGTTGACATAGAACATTTTTAAAAAGTTACTGTTTTACAGTAATAGGGTTCAACGTGAGGATATGCCGTATCACTCTTTTTACTTTAGATACATAACACTTTGCTGCTGGTTCGAAAACTGACGAAATATAAGTTTCAACCCAACCCATTGAAAGTTGCGTTCCAAAATAGACATTTCAAATCCCGCCAGGCAGCTTACGAGAAACAAGAAGATGTCCCTTGCAGGAAATGTTGTAGTCGACACTTAATTTCTGTTGCAGTTTTTGGCATTAACCCTTTACGTCCCATGAGTGAGCAACATCAATTTCCTCCTGACAAATTTTATATCAATACATAGCCAAGGAAACGTTATGAGAAGTAGGGGGGCAGAGGTAATAAATAATTATTTGTATGTGGATGTTGTAGTTAATTTTTATCTCAGGTAATTTTTATTTTTCTTTTGTTTCAACTTCATTAACAGACCTTGTTATACCCAAAAACAAAAGAAAAACAAAAATTACCCGAGATAAAAAATTAACTACAACATAGATATTGGGGCTTAAGAGGTTAACGATACATTTTTTTTTTTCAAATATATTTAAGGGAATTAAACACCGATTTTTTGAAAAATGTAAAGCATCTCCATTAATACTGTAAAGTGTGTTCTGCAAATTATTAAAATTTGTTGTGGGAAGGAATATACCAAGACACTGTGCTTAGTAAGGGTTTCTTTCATTTGAGTATTGTTCTCTGATTGATTATAATAAAATTAATACTTGTTGGAAATTTTTTTGGCGAGACTGTTTATCCTCAAAAGAGCTGTTGTTTTGTCCCGGTAGAGCTGTTGTTTGGTCCCTATTAAGGCTATATGGGGAGGCTCTGCCCAAAAAGGGGTACCTTTTTCAGGTTTCAGATATATGAAAGGCTAGGGGTTTCACTAGTTGAAGTATATGAAAGAGGTGGGAAATCTGTCATTTTCGTCTGTAAAAGACACAACAGGGTTAGGAGATGCATTTTGTGGCTGTGAAAAAGTTGAGAAAACGTTCTAGTTTTGGGATTTATCCATATTTTAAAGACAATGCAGTTTCAGCAGTTTAAAGGGATGAAAATCTCTTAAATACATCATTTGCCTGATACAAGTATACAAAAGGGTACCTTTTCTGTCAAAAGTGGTATATAAAAGGGTATAGGGTTAGACCTAGGGGCGGAGCCTCCTTCTATAAAGCTTTGTTGAATACTCTCCACCCTGGTTGTTCTGTTTTACAAAATTGTTTCTTGCTCCAGAAGAGGGAAAAAAAAAATGAACAAAAGACATGCAGTGGAAGTTCTCCGAAGGGACGCTCTCGAAAGCGGACAGCTCTTCTTATGGCCACCTTGACAAAACCCCATTTCTCTCAACTTCTATACAAACTCTGTTTTTTTACATTCCTGTAAGCGGCCAGCTCCAGTTAGACACCTTTTTGGCGTCCTGAAGGTGTCCGCTAATGAGAGCTTCCACTGTTTAGAGATCAGATATAGGTAGGGCATGATCGCAGGCTTCACGAGAATCAGATTCCATTAAATCACCCACCTAAGGCAACTTATTATAAATTGAACTCATTATCTGCCTTCTCATTGGCTAAGAGCCTAAAGTTAATTTTGGAAATCAGTGCAACCTGCAGATTAGTCACTGTCTGCTGGCAGACAACTGACTTGCCTGTAGAAGTCAAACTGTGTTCTATATTACAGTGTGTCATTACTTTCTATGACAGTGTGTTCTTCAAGGCAATCTATAATAAAGCAATGGTTATTAGATTCGGGTTTTACGATATCCAGATGAATGGAGGTCTTCATGAGTGTTATCAGCCTCTGCCTTTAGCCTTGGGCTGCTAACACTTACTTCAACCTGATCTAATTAACCAAATCTAATAAATAACTAGGCGTAATCAGAGCTTAGGAGAGTGCGGAAGGTTGGATGGTTCTTGCAATAGATAAATGTGATTATGGCATATTTTGAACGTAAGGGTTGTGTACAGCGAAACCTCTATTTATACTGTGTATCATTATAAGATTTTGAAAAGATATCGTTGTTTATTAGTACCGTGGAGATCTGCTGATTATAATTCTAGCGGTTATTGCATCATTGGCCTGTGGGTACCATCCCCCTTCATCCTTCCACATCAATTTGAATGGGGCCTAAAAGAACCCAAAGAAAAGCAAATATTTCCCAGTGGTGTGTTCCATCCTTAGGTGGTGCAAGGAGTTAAAAATTATTACATTACGTTTTTCTCAGCCTGTCCAGAACCATGTCACTTTCAATTCACATACTCACAGGTCTCTAGACTCGGCTAGCTATGATCACATCACTTGGCCGAGATATTAACTTGTAGGCATCGCCCACTTAAGCTTTCCTCGATAGTTCCCAGCAGTGTGTTCCATCTTAAATTAAGCAGGTATTAAGAAAAACGGCCAAGCCAATCAATCTATCCTCCACCTATTATGTAACATGGGATAAACAACATGACAGTAACGAAAGGGAGGTCATGTGGAAAATGACCCTCCCTTGAATACATGTTACTCAGAAAAGGGAGAAATACTTAAAAGGAATCACTACCCTTGAATGAACCCCATATGGCCATCTAAAAAATGCAGTGAAAACCGGAGGTCAAGACCTCACACTGCTACTCAAAGTTTTTTCCAGAACATATATAAATAATGTGTTTTGCTCAGTTTAAATATTAGACTTTTAAGTACCAACAATGACCAATCTCAATTTTCTTCTAACAAAATTACAGTCTCAATACATAATCATGAGAAAAGGTTTAGATCATAAAATGCAACTGTAGGGGATAGTCAAGTTGCCCTGATGGGCTCTTTACCAAACCAAAAATTGTGTTTTATCAGTTGAGTAAAGTAAACTCAAACTTTAGCTTTCAGTAAACATAATTCCTTCGAATGATGCTGTATATACTCAAATACATAACAGAGAAATGAACCGAGAATATTTTATTCAAGTGCACCCATGGGTAAAGTACTAATAGAGTCATTAGGGATGAGCTTTGGTTTGATTCCATCTTCCTGGCAGTCACATCACAGCAAGATTGTTCCTTTCTGGAAAGCTAAGTAGGTAAGCTAACATGATCAGCTATTTAAAAGAAAAGTGTCATTTTCAAAACGGGTGGTGAAAACACTTAAATGCAAGCGTACTGACTCCTGCATGGATATGCAGAGCCTAATTGTCACTCACACATCACAAGTAAGGTTTGATAGTCACAACAAAATTACGATATAGGCTCTCAGAGTCCCAGTGGGCATCCCACCCCTTTCACTGGGTGACCCCTTCTGCAGAGAAAAGGAGAGAATTAATGATGGGCCAAAGGTTGATTCTGGAACTGTGATCTTAAATACAGTGAGTGAGATCATGGATCAGAAGGGGAATAAAGTACTCTGGGGGTGGGATTGGGGAAGGAAAGAGCCAAAAAAGCCACTTTAACCCAAGCCTCATAAACTAAAAATAAGAAGGAAGAGCCAAATATAGCCTCTATAATTCAACCCCCATAACCCAAAATGGAAGTTCCACAAATCAACTTAAACTTAAGCTCACAGATCATATGGACTGAGCACAGTTTTGAATTGCAACATTGTGAGTATTAAACATATTTGAAAGCTTTAAGAAGAAATTAGCTGCTAATCACTTTAGTGGTTTAGAAAATAAACCAAATAATTGTGATGTAACTATATTTCAACAACAATGTAGAATTTTTTCGAAAATTTCCTCTGTTCCTTTCAACTTGAATACATGACCAGCTTATCTACTTGATGAAGGTGACGCTAACATCTTGACAGTGGGGTAAAGATCAGTTTAACACACATGGCTACATCTTGGAGGAACCACTCTGCAATAGATTATAACAGATAAAAGGGGACCTCAGATGAAGGCCATATGCTTGCTAAAATCAAAATAATGGTAGTCTTTACACTAGAGCCTAAATAAGCTAAGAAATATTTCAAGACAAGTAAATTTTAACTACATCAAGTAAAATAAAGCTTCACACACAACCAATTCTTTTTTACTTCAGGTTAGCTTAAGGCTATTTTCCCACGCAACATAATTAATGTTTCGCCTTTCTCAAACCTCAACAAACCGCAAGTCAGTTAAGTCAATATTAAGGATGGTTTTCAAGTTGCTTGAAACTTTCTTGAATCGTTTCAACTTTCCGACTTTAATGAGATGCAAAGTAAAGTTACTTGAGATTTTACTAAGGCCTTCACACACGAAATTTTTGGTTAAGTAAAACTTAGCAGCTCTTAAGTCTTACTTAACAGCCTAGTGTAAAGACAGCCAATAAGCCATAAAATCCTACACTGAAAAACCTAATCATGAGATTAAAAATTTGATAGGCTAAAATTTGAGGATTGAGACCCTTTTTCAAAAGGACTGGATGAGGTTAAAATTTTTAACAAGTTCTTCCCCAGAAAATCAAGAAAAAAAAATACACAAGTATAAAGGTACTCTACAACTGCCAAACTAACTGCAAAAAAGCCTAATATTTATTTTGTATGCCACACAATTGACAAACAATTATACTGTTCTTCAAACTTAGTGCTACACTCAGAGTGAGGTTTCAATGTACATAATAGGTCTGTTGCAACTCAGGGTCACATGACTTACCTTTCCCCAAAATTAGAGTAACCATCACTACAAATAGCAGAATTTGAATGGGCATAAAACAAATGATGGGTCTGCCAATTTTTAGTTTTTACACCCTTAACAGTGCGATATTAGGGTACCAAATGTATCATTAATTAGTAATGAATTGTCAATGTCATCCATACCTCAAGAAGTAAACTTTTGTTATTCTATCCTTTCAAAGAAGACATTCCTGCTCTCATAATTTCATCAACTAGTAGAAGGTTGCTCGCAATAACAGTACTGAAATGTAACCAGAGAAAATCCAAGTACCAGTAAATATTAGCAACATGAAGGTTCTGAAACCTTAGGGCCATATTTTATTGGAACTTGATAAATCATGAAAGTAGACACTAAAGAGACTTCTTCATAACAGATGTGCAAAAAACAAACTATAACCTTTCCAATCAATAGTTTCAGAGCTTGTGAGGGTTTTATATTAGCTGTTCTTTTAAACTTTCTTTTAACAAACACATTTTCAAGGAAACTGTAGTGTGAGTACAGCCTGGTAATGAGCAAGGATGCACGTGCAAATTGCATAAGAGACTGTGTGTTTGATTGTGTTTGCTCTAAGCTTGCTGGAGTTACCCTGTTTTTGTTTTCGCTTGAAGCAGTACCTGAGTCCTTACAAGACACTGTCAGAAATAGAAAAATTCCTCATAGTGCCTGTGAGTTTTGTTTGGCCATGAATTATAGCTGAACAACCATGCAACCCATTAGACGCTCTCAGTTCAAAACTAAACTTAATGTTAGTGACACAAGTAAAATACTAAATGAGTCATTCAAAAGCTAACTAGATCAAAGAATTCTGTTTAAGTTATGATCATTGATCTTGAATTAAAAGTGAGTTTCATACTAACCATGAATGAAGCAGTTGTCTTTTAACTCTGTAGTTATCCCAGATACCTGCATCAGCTGGTACTAATGCCTCCCCGCTAGCAAGATCAATACCTACTGGTGTCTTTGCATCAGCATACTCCTCCTGCAATCCAGAAAAATCAACTCTTCTTAGTTAATTCCACAAGGAGGATAAAACAGAGGACGCAACAAACTTTTAGATCAAAGTACATTGCTGAAAGAGTGAGATGTTCAGTACATCAATAGCTCTGACAAAGAAAAACTTCAATAGATGCCTAGTGTGATTGTGCCTGACATCCCTAGTACCAGCCAGGTTCTCATCATACTGAGCTAAAGTGTGCTGTTGAGAATTAAAGCAAGCTTAGCTCTTTTCTTCTCGAATGCACAACAATAAAATTATTTTAACGGTAATGGATACATTGTAACCATAGACAATAGATGTAAAAAAGATGGTGAATATTTTAGTGTTACAGATTACAAACCATGTTGGAAATTCTGATTTTGTTTGTAATCCCATGCTCTTGAAGTGACAAGCATTATATAATGTCTTTCTCACTCCTTATCCAAGGTAAAAAATGAAACAACTTTCTGTATCAATTTTACTACCTACAGTTCGGATACTTTCAACTTTACTTATTGACCCTAGTTCACTGAAAGTGAAATTTCTTTGAAGCCCAGTGGCTAGAGGGCCCAGTAACCACCCAAGCTTAAAGAAAAATTGAATTTCAGCTTAGGATAAGCTTTGCTCCAGTTTGGCTTGCCCAGGGCCATTTCTTCCTTGTTTAAGTTTACAATTTAATTAGAATAATTCTTTTCTAGGCCTCTGCTGATCAGGCAAACAAGCATAAAACTTAACTTGCCAGATAGGAAAATCTGCTTGTCCTGGTGACCAGAAAGGACATTTTTTTAGGCTAGCACTCTAAGGTGTCAAGATTTGAATCACAATTTCTCCTTAGTTCCAGGCTCAGAACATGAACAGGACATTTTGCTATCTTTTTCATTCCATTTCATAGCTTTCAAACTAAAAGTCTTTCTATAACTAACACAAACAAGACATTTTCAACATTAAAGAGCTCAGCGAGTTTGGTTATTACCGTCCCAGAGTGATAAGAAAGCTTTAACATCAGTCATTGTAAATATCCTTAAGTCCTTTTTTTTAACTACCAATAAAATAAGACTTGACTCAAAATATTCTGAAGTAAAGACAGCATAGGTCGAGGTAGTTTCAGCACTTCAAATCATGTTTACCTGAAGCTTGACAATTGTCTCTTGTGGATCATAACCCGAGTTTTGCGCTAAAATCTTTGGAATAACAAGAAGTGCATCTGCATAGGCCTGCAAAAACAAAGGAAACCATTAATTAAACAAGCAAAACCTTGGTGCAGTGACTCATTTGAAAAAAATGCAAGTTAAGTTATCAGTGAGAACTTGTGGGAAAAAACTTGTTGATTAACTAAATTATCATTTGAATTTACATGTTTGAAAGTCACCTTTGGCAAAATCTGTAATTTTCATTACAAGTATTTTCACAAGTGGATGGTCAGATAACAAACCTGAACGCCAAGCCGTGCCCTCCCCTTAACAGTCTTTTTGAACTCTGTAAGAGCTGCATTAACTGCAACCTCAAATGCTCCTGCACCTGGGACAACACTTCCTGCAAAGGACAGAATGTGAATCGTTATTATTTTTAGTAGCTACCACGAAAGTCACATGTTACCTCCTCCACAAAGAGAAGCCTTCACAATTAGTTTTAGTCAATGAATAGCACAAGACTTATAGAAATATTTTAGTTTCTCCCCCAAGCTGTGGTGGAGAAATAAATAACTGGAAAACAAGAATAAACAGTTGCAATGATGAAATACCACATAGACTGTACAGTAACTAGTTTTTAAGTACATTACACTTCATAATAACAGTAGTATGAAAATAAACACACTTAAGAGGGTGCTAAAGATCAGTAGAAGTTTATTTTTAGTATGTCACTCATTAACAAGTCACAATGCTTATTCCAAGGGGGTTGCAGTTGGTTTTGTTCTGTTCACCAGATTGCAAGAGTCTTATCCTGGTTAGTGGAATTGAAACTCTAAATCATCACAACATCATTGCGCTCTGTGTTCCTCATGATGCTAACTCTGTTGCTAGTGAAAAGCAACCTTTAAAGGGAGTACTTATTAGAAAGAAGTTACTTAAGGTCTCGGTAAATGAAAATTTTAGTACATTGCTCGATTTTGTTTTTTTGGGATTTTTGGCATGAGTGGGTCCTAAATTTTATTTTGGAAGAAAAAGAAAATCAGAAAGTGCTTTTTAACCCTTCTAAAATGAGCCTTTTCTGAGCTAACCAGCCAAGCGTGGACCTCGCGCTAAATCTTTAGAGCTGATTTTCTGTCACTCTATTTTAGACGCAAAAATCAAAATTCTCCGACCTCCAGTCGGGACAGGTTTTAAGCTATCGCTTTGAAACTTTCAGATATGATGGATAATGATATAGACTCAAAAAGGGTGTGAGGAATTTTCCGATTTCCCTTTGCAACTCATTTTATGCCAGTTTCTTTGCGTAAATTGCGCTCGAGATTCGACTTTTTAGTTTGAAATGCAATAATTCCGCTAATACGAGACATATGCAAATTTCCTCACACCCTTTTTTAGGTCTTTTATCTGTCGATCAGATGCAATAAAAAGGAAGTGAATATTTAACAACGCGAAAGGGTTGGAGCTTCAGCAGTAAACTCGATACCTCTGAGTTCGAGAGCAAAAAACTTAAGCGCCTTTTGAAATTCGATGAAATAAAATCTTTCATAAGGTAATTTAGTCTTTTAGCTTTAATTTGATATATAACTTGCCTTTGTAGCGAAAATACTCGCGCGACTATAATTTTTTTCTGTGGGCACCTCGTTTTCCTTTACAGAGACCTTAATCCGAAAAGTACAAAGCCAAAGCATGTGTTAGGGTCTTTTTCATTGCTTACCATCTTCAATGGCATTTTTTACTGATCTCAAGCCATCACGTGCTGCATCCTTTATCTGTGTCAGTGTGTGTTTGTTTGGGCCTGAAATGCAGCAAAAACAGCATAAGCTATAGGGAATACCACACTTAAACAAATCACCCATTTCCCATGGACTGAAGTACCTACAGCTGAAAAGATGAAATGTAGGATTTTGATTTGGGAAGGGAAGGGGTGGGGGAGTCACCTGAGATACAAAGTTAGTCTGAGGTGAGAAGCAGCTACTTATGGCAAAAAGAGGAAGTACATGTATGTCTGGGGTCCTCCATTATGGTCTACAATCTAGGGGGGCTTCCAGCAACAACTTCATTGACCAATCAAATATTAGAGATGGCTCCACAAGAACCCCCAGTCACCACAGCCAAGAAAGGGAAAGGAGGAAAGCTAAACAAATATAGTCAACTTCTTTTATAGCGCACACTGTAGGAACCTTGAGTTAGTGTCCTCATTAGCGAGAGTCTGTAATAATTGGAGTTTTTTTCAGTCAAACATCTGTAATGTATTTTTAGCCTGGGATTTAGCTGCTGGCCATATTATCAAAGTGTCCGTTATAGCAGGGTGTCTGCAAAGCGAGAGTTGGCTGTAGTTGCAGGTGAAAAAAAATTTGAAGTAGTACATATACATGTGTAGTGTCTGGGGTGAGGAGGAAGCAAGATAGGATGGGGTAAGAAGAGTGAAGTCTACATGTATATACGAAGGAAGAGTTTATGTGGGCTAATTAGAAAGAGGGTTCACAAGCACCAAGGGCTCTTCCGTGTAAGAGTTGATGCACCCTCATTTTATGCACTGCTGGTCCATTGGAAAAATGACAAGTGACCAAAGCATAATTATTCAATTAACCCATTCGCCCCTGAACCGCCCGTAACCGCCCGTGCGGATCCAGGTCCTTTCTACCCTTTGTGACGTCATCAGTTTTAACGGTCAAGGACAACTTTCTTCGCTAACTTGTGCAGAGTGAAGAGATCTTTCAAACCGTACCAGAATGAGCACAATTCAGTCAAGGACACCGGAGAAAGAAGCAAAAAACCACGTGACATTGACCTGAAAATCTCCATGAAAATCTTGTTCCATTGCTCTCCTACCTTTCCTTTCACCCAATCCTAAGATCCTAAAAGCTTTCCTAAGAACTCTTCCCACCAAAATGAAGCCTACTAAATGCCCAGCAAGAGACAAAAAAATGAGGCAAGAAAAGCAAAAAAAGAAGGGAGGAGAGAAAGCGAAAAGTTAAAAGTCAAGACTGCTGAGTCACTTTTAAACCCAAAAACTATCTTGAAATGTTGCTTTATGCGCATGCCCGAACTTCGCAAGCTGATATTTTGCATCTGGATCAGAAGGCCGCGAAGTGTATGACCTGTAAACCGGTTTGTGGTAAGTTTTAGCTCTTTATAGCACGACAGTGACCACTCGACTAGCTTCAAAATGCGTTCTTCGGCAAAATCTCCAGGAGCGAATGGGTTAAATAAAATAGAATATCATAAATGCACGTTACAGTTATGACTCACCTTTGATAAGGATGGTAACCGAAAGAGGATTTTTCAGTTCTTCAATAAATGTGTATTTACTCTCTCCCTACAGTAACAAAAAAGCAATATTTTTACTGAAAAAGAAAACTTATTTTTTCCTGAAGATGACAGACATAAAATAAAAAACTGTATAAAATGACAGAGGCAGGTGTACTTTTTACATAATTCTCACCAATACATGTTCATAAACCAGCCCAGCATGGCCCAGGCACTCAGGTGTCAGATCATCAAAGGAATTCATGGCAATTCCACCACAAGCAAGAGTCAGTCGCTCCATGTTCCTTCTTTTTGCACGACGAAGTCCAACTATACCTTCCTTCGCCAGCATGTCCAGTGACAAAGGATCAATTCCCTGTGGGGAAAATATTACCGAAAAGTTAATAGGGTTCAAAAGCACCAAAAACATTTACGTTTCTTTAGTTTTAGTTGAATTCTGGGACCAAAGACTTGTAAAAGTCATCTATCTAAGACTTGTTTCTAAAAAATAAAGACAATGTGTTACTGGTAGTTCAGTGATCCTCATAAAATGTAGTCATGACAAGGCTTACCTAAATATTTATTCTATGGGTTTCTGGATTACCTATGTCAATATTCTTGTACATGTAGCATAAAGAAGGAGGCACACTTGTAGTGTAAGGTTCTAATAAATGTTTACAACTACATAAGTACTAATTACCTTCTGGTTTATCACTACAAATCCTTTATCAGTTCCTTCACAAACCTGGTAAATTAATAAAAATTTTGTTAGTATGACAATTTACCAGTCTCTTCAAACAAAAACAAGTAATGGATCAAATGCCCAGACCTTGAACAACCAAAATATTTGACATTCTTTTCTCACCTTTCTTTTCAGGTCAATAACTTTCTGTACTTTGTCATCTGTAAATTTTCTTTCAGCAGCGACAAGCTTTTCCCTTTCGGCAGCACTTTTGTAGTAAAAGCCAGAATTTACTTCACTGCAAAGCAAGAAAGGAAACAGGCTGTTAATAGACTAGCCTTATTTGCAGGTAAAAGGAAGAGAAGTTCTATGTAGCATTGTTTGTATCTGGAGTGGAAGATGAGCCCGAAGAAGGTCTACAAATGAGGCCATTTTCTTCACACTGGGCACAGTACTGATATTACTTTACCTGCAAAAGATTGGGGTGTTTCATATCCATATCTAAACTCCTTCCATCAAGGGTTCATTGGCTGGAGCCCCTCAGTGAAAATTCCACTTACCCTATGTTAAATTTTGGTTTTCAAGATCCCCTCCCCCTAGCAATAATCACTGATACTCCATGAGGTCAATATGGATATTTTCTATCAAACATTCTTAGAAACAATACCAGCAGGTATTTGGAGATACCACTGTATTATGACTGACTGACCTCTTTTCATATTCCATGGACACATTACAAGTAAGTATGTAAGCATCTGTGACTTTCTTGGACATGTCAGGATGACGTGCTCCATGGTCCATCACAAGTCCTTTAACCAAACTATGGACAAGCAAGTGAATGTATTTAATACAATGCAAGGCATCTGATCACAAATGTATACATACTTACATTCTAATTTCTGCTTAAGAAACAATGTGAACTAACTCCCTCATACCTACAACTGCCCACAAAACAATTGAGATATTGTCCTCAAATAGGGTAACTTCAGAGAACAAAAGTATCCACACTCCTCCTCTGTCCCCTCCATTCAAAGTTAGGATGTTTGTTGTTTTCTATAAGTAGCTCGAACAGCAGCACAACATTGCATGGAGGGGATGGGGGAGGAAAAGTTATATTTCCCCCTTTTGAAGTCAGTAAAACGTAAGAAAGCCCAGTTTAGGGCGAAGTGTCTCAACTCATTTTGTCGCTGATTGTAGACACTATGGGAGCAGCTCTTCCTACTTAACTGTCACAGGTTTAGTTCTTTTGGTAGGGGGATAGTCTGCAGGGTAGGTTGTAGTTTTGATCATCAAGGTTGGAAAAATACTCAAATACTTAGCATTACTAAGGAAGAAGGTCTGCCTTTTCCAAGCAAATGGCTAGACCTTCACTTAGCTTGCATGACCATCATAGAAATGGCAATTCTGCATCAGTAGGATAAGTAAAACAGTGTCCTCAATTAGTACTTACATGCTATAATGATTGTTGTAGGTCAAAATAAAATTCAGGTTAAAAATAATGGTTTCAACCTTGGAACCAATTTCAACTCAATTTCATTTTGACCTACAGCATAATCATACACTGGCACATGAATAAAAATAGGTTTTATTAACAAGGAGCAGTGTCTTTTTTTGATAAAGTTCAGTTGTGAACAATTCAGGGACATTTAGCTGGAAGTGAAGCACTTTTCATGGTGACAAGACATCTGACCCAGGGTTTAAACTTCTTAACTCACCATAGTAACTGTGTACATGACTGCTAAGGTAAATACATGTGCCTATCATCACTTTTAGGGGACCATCGCTTTGTAGAGGAAAAACCTTACTGAATGCACGAACAAAATGACAAGTTTTTGTGACAACGTGAGGAGTGTATATTTTGCAGGTTAATTTGTTTCTTAGGTCAATCTATTTTTAACCTAGATCAGTTTATTTCAACCTAAGTCAATTTTTTCCAGACCAGGTTAATTAGATCTAAAGGTGTGTTTGCTATCACCCCACATTAGGCCAATTAGTTTTGACATTTTAAATGACCTGTTAAGTTATTATTTGAGTTATGTGTCATTATAGTTCCTTACGTTGTATCTGTTCCAGATTTGTGCATCATCTCCATTATTTCTACCATGTGAAGATCAATTGGTTTGTCTGGTGCCTGAATAGCTAATACAGCATCTACAACAACCTGCCAACAAAACATTAGTACGTTAATGAGAATGCTGCTATTGTGACTACATAATGTACACCAACCGTATGTTTACAAGTGAGCGTCTTCATTATTCACTGGCATTGTTTTCAAGTTTCATATACACGTGCACATTTAGCAAAAAGACAGAATTTGCATCAAAAAGGACCCTCGGTTAAATCTTCGGGATATGCTAATTACCGGGTAAAGAGATTAATGATACATTATAACATCAGAGCAACTCTTTGTGATAGTTTCTGTGATGTTATAACCCGAGTAAGATAATTAAGTATTCCATCCTACGCGATGAGCCGTGACATTCACCGTTTCGGCTCTCACTGCTATCTGTGACGACAAGCCAACTATTAGCATATTCCTGATATTTCTTTGGAAAGTAATCGAGAGTTCTTTATTATGCAAATTTATATCTTTTGCTGGTTGTGCACGTGCATATGAAACTTGAAAACAATGCCAGTGAATAATGAGGACGCTCACTTGTAAACACAAAATCTGGGGGGAAAATTGGTTATATTTGAGGCCCTATTTAAAAGCCTTCCCTATTTTCAATGTTCTTGAAACTTGCAGGGAATATTTCTTGACGATGGATCTCGGGATTGTCGAATTTATAAAAAAATTTATCGAGAGGTTTTTGGAAAAATGCGAAATTCTTAGTCATGGACCAAATTACGTCCAAAAACTGTATCAAAAGCAGCTGAATGCAAGTTAATAAAATTCTTCTTACTCGCGATCGCCCAGAGCAATTCCCCTCTTTTTTTGGATGCAGTTTCCAATGGAGTCAAACCACTATGAGATGAAGCCTCGTTCCCAAGGCTTATCATTTTCTTAAAATATTAGCGAATTGTGTGGCTAGCATGCTATTTCACTGTTTTTATCATTCTTAAAACTACATTCCAAAATATTTCGAAAACGCTCTCATAGAATTTGTTCAAACTACGCCATAATGGAGGCAATTATAGCAGGTACATACTCCCTTAAGCAATTTCATCAAAAAACTCTTGGAACAGAGAAACACAAAGATAAATGAAAAACATAAAGGCGTCATTACGTTGTCATGGCGACTCCGATTGCAATATAACCCAGATCATAAGAAATTTTCATCTTTATATAATACAGTTGTGGTAACCTTTTTTCCATATCTTTACTCATGCCGACGTAGTTAATGCTCAAAGTTGGGAGGTATCATCCCCAAAAAATCCAGTCGAGCCACCTTAAATGTTTATATATGTTAGTTTACAATATTTATTACATTGTAAATAGTTGTGTATTTTATGAGGGCCACAAGTTTATTAGCCTTTGGCTATTAGGTGCCACCCTCTTTAACCCATTCGCTCCTGGAGATTTTGCCGAAAAACGCGTTTTGAAGCTAGTCGAGTGGTTTTCTGCTCACTGTCGTTCTATAAAGAGCTAAAACTTACCACAAACTGGTTTACAGGTCGAACACTTCGTGGCCTTGTGATCCAGATGCAAAATATCAACTTGCGAAGTTCGGGCATGCGCAGAAAGCAAAATTTCGAGATAGTTTTTGGGTTTAAAAGTGACACAGCAGTCTTGACTTTTACTTTTCGCTTTCTCTCCTCCCTTCTTTTTTCGCTTTTCTTGCCTCATTTTTTTTTCTCTTGTTGGGCATTTAGTAGGCTTCATTTTGGTGGGAAGAGTTTTTAGGAAAGCTTTTAGGATCTTAGGATTAGGTGAAAGGAAAGGTAGGTGGGTAATGGAACAAGATTTTCATGGAAATTTTCAGGTCAATGTCACGTGGTTTTCTGCTTGTTTCACCGGTGTCCTTGACTGAATTGTGCTCATTCTGGTATGGTTTGAAAGATCTCTTCACTCTGCACAAGTTAGTGAAGAAAGTTGTCCTTGACCGTTAAAACTGATGACGTCACAATGGGTAGAAAGGACCTGGATCCGCACGGGAGGTTACGGGCGGTTCAGGGGCGAATGGGTTAAATAAAGGCTTTACTTACTTACTAGCAATTTTGAACATTCAAACACAAATTTTTTAAAATACTTTTCAGTCATTTTTGGAACATTACTTTCATTGGATGTACTATTCCTTTGGTGCACACCAGTTCACCTTGTTGTTAATACAAATGCCTGATACCCAGCTAATGCAAATATTATCTATGCTAAGGAAATTTTTCTTCCACCCTACCAATACACACTTTCACTTGTATTAAGGACATTACATCTTAGTCATGGTCCCGACTGTAATGATCCTTCTCACCTCTGTCAGCAAGTCTGCAAGTTCAGAGTGTAACTTTGTCCTCAGGGAGGTTCTTGCTACATTTATAAGTGTATCTCTGTCCATTTTCTTGGTAACTTTTATATCCTCTAAAACCTTAAATAAATAATGAAACAAGATCAGCATGTTGCTTATTATTCTTACCACACCACTAAGTGTTCACAAATTACTGGAAGGTATGTACATTTAATTCTCACTTTTGAGTCTGTGGATAAAATAATGATATTCAAACAAATCAGCCCAGGAATACATATCAGCCATAAATAATGAAAAGTGAAAAATTACCAACAGAGATTCTGGCCAGTTTTTGTTTTTGTGAACATTTATCTTTTGTTAAAACCGTCAAAGCAGACAATTTCTGTTTAGTCATACTGTACACTGTAAGGTAAACTGAAAAAATAAAAACAAATTGTTATTGAGTGGTTTTTGTTGTATTTTGAAAGATTCTTGGCACAATTCCAATTCTTGGAATTTAGTTAATGCAAAGAGACTCTTGTTTTTCAAAGAGATATCAAATAGCACCAGATAGCCCCTCAAAGGAAGGAAAGAGAGCAGAGATTATGACTAAAAATGTAACCCTCATCTCCTTTAAACTTTCTTTCCAAAATATCCACTTGTGCTCAAAAGAACAGTCTGGTCCAATCCTGAAAGTTATTTATTTTAATCCAATCCAATCCAACTTTTGACAGTCCAATCGAATCTGGTCCCATCCAGTTTTTGTCAATTGGCATGACACAAATCATGAACTTGTAAGATTCTTGACACTAGATTCTTACAAGATCACACAAGATTCTTGACACAAGATTCTTACAAGGTCTTGTAAGTTTCTTGACACAAGACTCTTGCCATAGGATTGTTACTAGATCCTGAGAATCTGGAAAAGATTCTTTCAAGATCTTGCAACATTCTCTACACAAGACAGGGCTGTCAATAGGTTGAACATATCACTCTTAGCTGGGTAATACATGGTAATTGTCCAGGTTTTGAAGGCCCATAGGGTCATAGCATCTAGGGGGTCTAAGCACATGCACCCCTCCAGCAGCATGCTAAATGACACGCTTCATAGCATGTTAAAGTCATGTTATACGGCATGGTAGCGCAAAGAGAGTTTTTAAGCAAATGAAGAGGTTAAGCAAGATTGAGCCTTTTAAAAGTTACATGAACATTTACTGGTCATGAAAAAGGCGCCTGATGTAAAAAGTTCCTCCCAGCACAAATGTTACAATAGCCTGTTCTATGTGTTCACGGTGGTGAGATTGTGGGGTACAATTAAATTCAGGGCCTTGCCGAGATTTCCGTCCAAGATTCCCGGCCGCATTTCCTGCCAAGATCCTTGCCAAGATTCCTGCCAGGCTTCTTACCAAGATTCTTGCCAAGATTCATGTCAAGATTCTTGCCAAGATTCCTGCCAAGATTCTTGCCAAGATCCTGGCCAAGATTCTTGATAAGATTCCTGCCAAGATCCCTGCCAAGATTGTTACCAAGATTCCTGTCAAGATTCTTGCCAAGATTCCTTCCAAGATTCCTGCCAAGAATCTTAACAAGATTCCTGCCAAGATTCATGCCAAGATTCTTGCCAAGATTCTTGCCAAGATTTCTGCCAAGATTTTTGCCACGATTCTTGCCAAGATTGTTCCCAAGATCCATGCCAAGATTCTTGCCAAGATTCTGGCCAAGATTCATGCCAAGATCTCTGCCAAGATTCCTGCCAAGATTCTTAACAAGATTCCTGCCAAGATCTCTGCCAAGATTCCTGCCAAGATTCTTACCAAGATTCATGCCAAGATTTTTGCCAAGACTCCTGCCAAGATTCTTGCCAAGATTGCTGCCAAGATTGCTGCCAAGATTCTTACCAAGATTCCTGCCAAGATTCTTAACAAGCTTCTTGCCAAGATTCCTGCCAAGATTTCTGCCAAGATTCCTGCCAAGATTGCTGCCAAGATTCTTATCAAGATCCATGCCAAGATTCTCGCCAAGATTCTGGCCAAGATTCATGCCAAGATCTCTGCCAAGATTGCTGCCAAGATTGCTGCCAAGATTCTTATCAAGATTCCTGCCAAGATTCCTGCCAAGATTCTTACCAAGATTCATGCCAAGATTCTTACCAAGATTCCTGCCAAGATTCTTACCAAGATTCATGCCAAGATTCTTTCCAAGATTCTTGCCAAGATCCCTGCCAAGATTCTTACCAAGATTCTTGCCAAGATTCCTGCCAAGATCTCTGCCAAGATTCATGCCAAGATTTTTGCCAAGATTCTTGCCAAGATTTCTGCCAAGATTCTGGCCAAGATTCATGCCAAGATTCTTGCCAAGATTCCTGCCAAGATCTCTGCCAAGATTCCTGCCACGATTGCTGCCAAGATTCTTACTAAGATTCCTGCCAAGATTCTTACCAAGATTCATGCCAAGATTCTTTCCAAGATTCTTGCCAAGATCCCTGCCAAGATTCTTACCAAGATTCTTGCCAAGATTCCTGCCAAGATCCCTGCCAAGAATCTTGCCAAGATTTCTGCCAAGGTTCTTACCAAGATTCATGCCAAGATTCCTGCCAAGATTGCTGCCAAGATTCTTACCAAGATTCCTGCCAAAATTCTTACCAAGATTCATGCCAAGATTCTTTCCAAGATCCCTGCCAAGATTCTTACCAAGATTCCTGCCAAGATCCCTGCCAAGATTCTTGCCAAGATTTCTGCCAAGGTTCTTGACAAGATTCTTACCAAGATTTTTGCCAAGATCCCTGCCAAGATTCTTACTAATATCCCTGCGAAGATTCTTACCAAGATTCTTGCCAACATTCTTGTCAAGATGCTTGCCAAGATCCCTGCCAAGATTCTTACCGAGATTCTTGGCTAGAATCTTGGTCTTGGCAGGAATCCTGCCAAGGGGGTGGGGGTATACAAGACCCCCTGGATAGGAAATTCCACATAGGCTGGGGGTCTATCTGAAAGACCATCTATGGTGGGGGGGGGGGAGGATATTTTCAGGAATGACACAATACTAACCTCTAGAGCTTTTTTCTTTGCTAATTCAAATCCTTCTGTTACAAGACGAGGATGCAAACCCTGAAGAGAAAGATGAACTATAGTGGTTTCACTGTATCCATTGAAAACTCAGCAAGAATAGAAATCAATGACACTAACAAATGCATACCTCGGATATGTATAGATCAGCCTAAGGGGACAGACAAAACCAATATGAGTCACACTTCAGACCATTCAATACAGAAATACAAAAATAATGATATCTTAATAATACATTATCTAATGAAAACAGAGAACAATGATGATTTAGATATAATGTTGTAGATGATGACGATGATTAATATTTTATTAAAGTTTCAAAGCTTTTAAATCTGTCCTTTCTTATCCCTGATGATGCTGTCGATCGCCGTAAGCTCAGATTTAAACTTTTATTTTTAATCACAGCAGTTAAAGGCCTCATCCATTATCTTACTTTTAAATATGTTGCTGAAGGATGACATGCACAGATTATTATCTGGCACAAGTGCTAATCATGAGGCTAAATGTACATGGTCCAGTTAATTTTTTATCTCAGGTAATTTTTGTTTTTCTTTTGTTTTTGGTTATGGTAATATATGATAATGAAGTTGAAACAAAGGAAAAATATAAATTACCTGAGATAAAAAATTAACTACAACATATGCTTTGTTCACGAAGTACCAGATCCCCTCTAACTGAGTTGGATACACAGCTTACAGTCTTAAGAATTTTAAATAAAGTAAGTTACAAAACTTAAGTTAGCTAATTTACTTAAAAATTTAACATAGATGTACATGTAATAATATAATGTTATCTCATACCCATAGGTTTAACATAAAAGTTAAAATAATATAAATTGTCCTGGAAATGACCAACCTGTTTTAATAATTCTCCTATTATTAGCACATTCGATGTCGTGCCATCTCCAGTTATATCATCCTGGAATACAATAAATTACGAAGAAGCTGAAAACCACAATTTACTTTGAGCTTTAACTCATTTCCCCTGGGTCAGATCGATAAGGAAAAATTCTGAAAAATTTGTGTTAATTTTGATCGCTGCCAAATGTGCCACACAGGGAGTAGACTGTTTGAGCCATTTACCTGACTAGTTTCAGTTTGTTCCTGAAAACGGTAAAAAATGGCTGGCAAATGGCTGAAAAGGTTACAATGCTTTTAGTGATCAAGAAATGCTTTTGGCAACGAATTTGGACTATTGGTACGCTTTACAATAGATTTGGATGTCATTTGGCTTCTCAGCTTTTGAATGACCGCAAAAATTGAGGCAAACCATCAGTGAAAATCTTAGTGTCTCAAAAAAGTGTTGCCAGCCATGTGCTTTTTAAATGTAATAAAATAGGTCTCAGTTTGGCTTTTAATCACAAAAAGCCCGTTTTTTCTCCTGAAATCTGTCTTTGAACAGATGTTCCTGAGTTCAGAGATTGAAATTTCTAAAAAAGAAGTTGCTAATATTACAGTTTTTGTCATCTCACTCCATAATAAACAAATCACGCTTAGAGTAGAATTGCACTGTGTAAATGAGTATTTATTTAACTAATTTGCATAACCTGATAGTATCACGAAAAAAAATTGTAACACATAAGCAGATTGTTTTGCTCAGACATCAAAGAAGAACGTCTGTTTTTAAGTTTTTTCCTCAAGCCAAATACTACTGTGCAAAACTTAATTTTTCAATCAGAATGATTCCATAATTTTAATAAATACAAATGTTTGTTAATTTTTCCGTGAAATATTATGAGTTGGTATAAAGTAAAAAAATTTTTCGGGAAAGTATGCTTTCTGCCCTTTCAAAAGAGGTATAGCATTCTAAGCTGATGTAAATACCTGCTGAGATATTTTTTATTTGAACACCATAAACTCTGCTGATTTTGGACCAGGGGGAAATGAGTTGTAGGCAAAAATTGACAATAACATAATATAATGAAATATATTATTTATATTGGTATTATTATTTACCATCATTTTGTCTCATGATAGTCATTTTACTATTGATTGCAATGTTTCAACCACGAATTGTGGGTCTTCATCAGGTGACGTTGCTGATTTACTGAGCTACAATGTGTTAACTATTAGCAACACCATGGTTAATTGTGATTGGGGTATTATGAACCTCACTTAAGGGTGGTATGTTCAATACTCAGTTTGCATTACTACATGGAGTGTATAAAACCGTTCCCTCAGTGGTGTGCTGTGTAGCACAGCTCAGTAAATCTTCACCATCGCCTAAGCAGGATGCAGTCAAAACATAACAATCAAAAACAAGGGGGACTATTGAGAGACAAGTGACATCCAACCCTACCGGAAAAAATTGACAAGGATTGAGCAATGGGTGGAATTCATAAGCATTTTTCATAATTTTAGATCTTTGTACATTAAACTGTAATAAAGTTGATAACAGAAAGCAGACAATACCTGAGCAGTAGCAACTCTGGCAATTAAGGATGCTGTTGGATGTTGAATTTGCTATAAAGAAAAACAATGACATTATTCAGAGTTACAGAGCGGTACAAATAATAACATAACTGTTTGGGATCCTTATACTGTAGATCAATCTCTGTTAAAAACTCATGACTGATTTGCTAACTCTATACTCTCTTCGACTCAAGTAAAATGGTTAGTGCAGTATTACTAAATGAAAACTGTTTTGAAATATTTCAGTCAAAAGCCATCCTTCATCATACAATTTCCATAGCAATAATAAATAATTGAATAGTTAATTGCCAAAAGGCCATATTCAGTTTCCACCCACCATTTCATGAAGAAGAACATTTCCATCTTTAGTTAATTTTATGTCTCCTGCTCCTGACACTAACCTACCATAAAAAGAGAACAATTTTATTTAATCAGTGAAAAAACAACAAAATGGGATTGTATATGTTACAGGTTGAATTTGATTTCACGTCAAGTTTGATTTAAATTTGGTTGATTCTCAATTTCCAAAATAAAACATTTTTAAGAGCTTTCTCTGCCGCCAGCTGAATGCCACATCATGCAAAAGCCTGGAAATTCAAACATCCTCTATCCCAAAATGAAGAACTTGTTCAAACCGAAAATTTGATTAAATAAAGGTGTGTAGGTGCTGTAATACCTCATGAAAGTAGAAACTTAGATGAATCAAGAGTTTCTTAGTTTGAACTTTGGTGATGTCATGTGAAAACCAAGAATACATGTACATTGCATAGACCGTAGACTTGACAACCAGTTTTGGGAACACCTGCTTTAAATCAAGAAGATACTGGTGCAGCAATGGCTGCCCATTTTGCGAGGAGAGACCTCAAGTTAAACGATACGTAAGTGGCAGCATAAGAGCCGGTCTCCCTGAACAACAGCAAAATGCAAGGAGATATACCCTATCAATAAGTTTGACACTTTATAGACAGGTGGACTCAACCAAGAGTTCACTTTCATATGACTTGTGGTCACACACTCCTCTCTATTTTTACATGCACATTTTGAAAAGTTAAAGTCTTCTCGCAAGTTACGTGATAAGGGATTGACATACATTTTCCATGACCAAGGCAGCATTGCCGAAACATCGCGTGTACACGTCAATTAACTATCTTTTATCTATGATTTTTTGTCATGTTATTACATGGGACAGTGTGTTGAAATATTATGCAATCATACATGCAGAACCTTAAAGTATTTCCTCTTTTCTGTTCATTTGTCACATTTCTTTGTATGCCTGTTTCACTGTTAATGTTTGTTTTTGCATTCAAGGTACGAGAACGCAACCCCTAATTTGTGTTGGGTGTTCTGTGCATTATTGGCTGTCCTTAGGTCACTTGTCTTAAATTGATAGTTAATTATTGCATAAAACATTGAGCACTTTACATAAATAACCTTCAAATTCTCTACGCTACTTTATATTCTGTCTTGGACAACCAAAACGCACCAAAAAACACTTTCCAGGCCACTACATTCAAAGTTGAACAAAATTCAAGGACTTTTCAAGAACTTGCACAGAAATTTAAGGAGTTTTCAAGGAAAAATGGAATTCAACGACTTTTTAAGGCCTTCCCCTAAAATTCAAGGACTTTTCAAGACTGTGAAAACCCTGGATCAGGAGTTCGGGGATGGGGAATTGTTTCTCTTTGTGTGCCTGGGGGTGGGGAATAGACCACCAAGAAAGAAAAAATTTGCAAATCCCCAGGAATGTGCCTGGGGGGGCATGGCAAGAGGACAAATTGAACTATGCATTAACAGAGAGAGAAGAAAAGGTGTTGCTGTCAAGCAAATCACACAGCTGACACCGATTAGTCGGTAGCATAGAATTCCATTGCTCATATCTAAATTCAGTATTCTAAAACGAGAAAAGCGACATTACAAATACAGGAGACGCTAAAGGCCCTGCTACAGTTCATAACCCTGCTAAAAAGCTAGGACATGGGAAAACATGTTTTAAAAATTCAAACCTTTGCATCGCACTTGGAAAGTTCACCTGACACTCCCTTTTTAATATTTACAAGGAGGAAAAACGTCATTGACCTTTATCGAGAACGACGAAAAGGAAATCAATTAAAAGAACTTTTTTCAATGGCAACATTTTTCTGCACAACACAACTCTTTGCACGCTTGACGACCCCTCGAGAGTTGACATGTAAAAGCACGTGTCTTAAAGTTAAATTAGAGGCAAGCAAGCGAGTTTTTACTTACATTTTCATTGTCCCTTTGGGACCCAAATTTGTTTTAAGAACATCCTGAAGACCTCTAGCTGCTGTAATGTTAAGATGCAAAGCAGCGGCCGATCTTGCAACTTCTGCTTTCGGATTTAGTGCCTTGATTGCCGCCATGTTGGTTTGTCAAAGCGGCGGAATTTTTCAACCTCGCTTCAGCCCTTCAGCCTCGTTCATATGGTATCCTTCCCAGTGTCCTCTCAATAGCGGGAATGCCATTATCCCGCGGGATTCTGCACCCGAAGTTCTTCCCGTGATCACCTGGTTACAAAGCAATTTGCATGCAATCTGTTTTCGGTGTTTGCATAATGTGAAGCTTCGGTTTACATTTCCTCATCCCCTTATTTTGAACTTTGCTGAGCAGGCTGATTTGCCCCGGAGCAATATCCGGTTCCGTTTAGATCAGGCCTACGTATTTTCAAGCAACGTGTGCAGGTTTAAAACTGTGAAATCACTGAGTGTTTTGGACATTTTTTCACCATGTCTTCAGCTACTGTCACGGAGAAACCCCTGGTTGGCACAATCGACATCGTTCTATTTGCTTCTTTTGTCGGTGTTGTGCTTTACTGGTTCTGTGGGCGAAGGAAAAAAACAGAGACTGTTCTTTCACAGAAACTCGTGTTAGCGTAAGTATGTTTTCGCTTTAATAATTGTTGTGTCGCTATTTCGCTTGTTCGACATTGATTTGACTACTGCATTTTGCGTTTTAGTATTATGCAATAAACTTTAGATTACAGATAGCTTAAGATTAATCACGATCACTGCAATATATTCATCCTGCATTACAGTAAGTTACACTGAGTTATCGAAATTTCTAGTTTTGCTAGTTTTTTCTGTGCTAATCGTAAGTCAGCCTTGATGCTCACCTGTACTTTGTGCATGTATGATGTGCCGGGGCCAGTGTTTGCAGAGAATGCAAATCAGCCGCTTCTTTAATCTTTATTTGGCTTTAACGGTTAGAAACTATCACTGTAAGTTTTATGTTTTGGTTGATCAACCACATATTTATAAGTGAACCAACACCTGATGGTTCTTATGAACAACTAATCGCCTCCTATTCTCACCTTTTGGTTAATTAATTAATTTAATATGAGGAATTAACACTGGAACTGACTGACAGCTACTACATAATTATTAATCTTGAAAACTTTTATATGTTTTCATATTGCGTATGTAGTCCTGGGAGACCAAGGGACAATCATTCTGGTCGAGGGAAATGGTGCAACAAAAGTTTTCAAGCTCAAGCAGATGTTCCCTTTGGTCCGTCTCAAAATGATTCTCTCACATGAATGTCTGGACCAAAATTCTTCAAATTTAGGAACTGAGGGATATCAATCTAGACTGTGCACAATACTTCATAGGCAGTGGAGAAGGAGGGCCGGGGGGCTGTGTAGCCTGCCCCTAAACAAAGTCTCGGGGAGCAGAATCCCCCAGGTTTTGGTGCCGATAAACAGTTTTATCATCCATTCTGTAAAGTTAAACCTCCACCTCATGCCTAGTTCTACCTAGCAGCTGCGCATATTGTCTGACACTTCTGCATTGTTGTTGTTGTTGTTGTTAAAAGTATCGTATAGTTGTTTAGTAAGTCCTGTTCACTCAACAGGCCTACGACTAGAGTTGCTCAAGAAGACACAAGTTTTATTGGAAAAATGAAAAAATCTGTAAGTCCAATGTCAGCCATTTGTTATTTTTTATACCTTCTAAATCCCCAAAGTGCAAAATTTAAACCCTTTGCTGAAGTTGATATTAACCTTTGTGGTATTGTGCTATTGGCACCTATACTTGGGTTTAAAGTGCTATTGTGAAGGAAAAAAAAGTCTTACAGCTGCATTGTAGACCTTTTGAAATACACCATAATACTCTTTTGAGTACAGACTTGGATGATGCATTCATCCTACACAGGGGGCAGTGGGGACACTGCCATTTATGGACCAATTGTAGCTACACTGAAACCATGGCTGTGCTCTAAAGAAAACTGAAGGGAGCTTGGTGCACTCAACCTGTAAAATATAGGGTTCCCAGCATATAATTTGTATGAAAAAACTAAGATTTTTTAGTCACCCGAGGGCAAACATTAGGAACCATGAGCTACTAGGCACTGCTAGAGTACAGCCCTGAAAACAATTTAAAAAAAGCGAAGCACAAGGCCACAAGCTCAAACTGTTGCCATTACATGAAGGCAAACTCGCTACGAAGCAACTTTTGAATGGTTAAGTAACATACTTTTACTTGGGTTTTAAAATATGCATATGTACTTAATTCTATTACCTGTTCAATAACAAAGGTATTCATAGTACTTTTCAGATGATATGTGGACCCACATTATTATCACTCATTGTTTTTAGTGCCAGCTTGCTGTCATTGCTGCCTGTGGCATTTCTTTTGCAGGGAAAATGTATTGCAATATTCTATGGGTCTCAAACAGGAACAGCAGAAGAGTTTGCTGGTCGCTTGGCAAAGGATGCTCAGCGTTATGGGTTGAAAGCTCTAGTACTAGATCCAGAAGAGTGTGATATGGTGAGTTAGTGTACAGCTGTACATGTATTTGTTAGCAGATCTTTTCAGGATTTTGTGAAATGGGTTTTAGAATAATTTATTGGAACATACAAATGATGCAAACAAATGTCACAAATTCATCGGGATGTAAAGAATGTATCGTCCCACTTGTGTGTACATATATGAATATTGTTTTTATACTGCTGTATGAAAATACCAATATTCTTCCAGCAATGAAAACATTTTTTCTAAAGAAAACGAGTACCTTTTCAAGAACTGTAATACTGTACAGGTAGTCGAAGCCTACATATAATTTTCAATAAACCACAATAACTGTAACTGGTGTTTACTGGGAAATTACAGTGTAGGCCTTGGTAAGCTTGGAAAAGTGTAGGTTATTTACAGTGTACAGGCAGGTTTTTAATGTAGTGTAAAACTATAAAATAAATAACAAAAGTTGGTAATTTATATTGTCAGTCCATTTTCTCCTCTTTTGTGTGCCATGCTACATTATTGTAATCACTCTCTGCCTAGTTTGTTACCCAATGTTTAATTTCCTTTCTTGCCGAGGGAGTGAGAGAGTAAAACCAAAAAATTTTGACCGAGTTTAAAAAAATAATATTGTCACCTATTCAGAAAACTCTGAACACCTGGCTGAAGTATTGAAGGAAAGTTTGTTGTCTTATGACTTGTCACAACAAAGATCAGGACGTAGTAGCAAACCTCAAACCACAAACTAATTACTGTTGCTGCTCCCTTCTTCAGTTTTCTTGCACCTGGTTGGCTTTTTTCTTGCAACACAGTAACATTACCGTATTTCTTCACCTATAAGCCGAGCGATTTTTTCAGTTTTCGATCCAAAATTTTGGGAGATTTTTCACGGAGAACGGGGTTCGGCTTATAGCCGAGGGTTTTACATTTTAAAAATATACAGTTGCTGAATAACTTTACCCCCCCGGCTTGTAGTCAAGTTAGCAATGAAGCAGAAGTAATAAAACACAACAAAAATAACTTCTGAATATTGGTTATTCACTTTTATGAAATTGGTGGCTCCGAAAGGAGCCGTTTGACGGATACATGCAAGGGCTTTCAACCCAATGGTTTACTCGCCATCCGTTTCGTTTTCGCTGTCTGTCTCGAACTCGTTCTCTTCTATGTCTTCATCGTCTACTTCTGGGGTTTCCTCAGAGTAGACCACATCGTCCTCTGTTCCGTCCAAGGCATTGGAAATACCGCAGGTCTTGAAGGATTTGACAACCATCTCTTGTGGTATCTCTGCCCATGCTTCCTTGATCCACCTGAGGACAAGATTTCTGCTTTCTGATTTCTGATTTCTTAAATGGCTTGTTTAGGCACTTATCCAAGGGCTGTACAACCGGGGTTAGGCCACCAGGGATAACTGCGACGTCAATGTTTCGCTGCTTCAGGTCATCTTTCACGGAATCGGTCAAGTGAGCTCGGAATGAGTCCCACACCAAAAGGGAACGCTCGGCACGGGGCAAACTCTGTCGAATCCATTCTCGGATGCCCTGTTCATCCATCCACCCTTTCTTATGGAAGAAAACACGAAGAGGACGCGGCACAACCAGATCTCTCGGTGTACGGACGCCTTTGAAGATGACTTTCGGTGGCATCTTTGCTCCATCGGCAGCAACAGCAAGAACGACTGTGAAGCTCCGCTTTTCCGCTGCGCAAGATTTTACTGGCACTGTTCGGCTTCCACTGAATTCCAGTGTTCGGTTCGATGGCAGCTCAAAACGCATGGGTGTCTCATCCATGTTGTAGATGCGGGATAAAGGGTAGTCGGCGCGTCTTCTTGCTGCAATGACGAAGCGATGAAACCGCACAATGTTCTCTTCGAGATCGGCGGGCAATCGTTGGGCCAGAGTTGTTTTGGTTCGCATGCTGACCGAGTGGCGTCGTTTCCATTTCTCGTACCATCCACAGGAAGCTTTGAAAGCAGGATCATCGGAGAGCTCTTTAGCTTTAAGGTGAAGCATCAATCCACTCACAGCAATACCTACGAAAAATAAAATAACAATCTTATTTTGCTGCGAGATAACCGTAGATTCGTGACTGCAGCATTCTTTTCGTGACATGTTGTGAAATTGTCATGACAACAACATATTTCTGACCAATCAGTCTCTGTTTCCCACGCACTGAAAGACAATATCATTCAACTCTTCAAAAACTCTTAAAATTTCAGACAAAAAAGTAAATACCAACCTTGTTCTCTTTGCTGTGAAAACCACTCCATCACTTGCTGGTCTACTTCGGGATATTTCGGAGTGAAACGGCCCATCGTCGCACGTTTTGCAGACATCTTCAGCTCTCCGGAAAGAATAGTCACCTGGTCTCTTCTCCAGCGTCGTCCCATGGACTTGCTTAGTCCATGTTCTCGAGCAATTTCCAAGTTGTTTTCTACCGCCTCAGCTTCCGTGATAACTTTTATCTTGAAAGCCATACTATACGAGGAACGGTGAGCTTTAGGCATGATGATAAAAGGTAACAGCGACGAAAGGGATACTCGATCGACTGATACTTTGAAACGTTTAACTGAGATTATTATTGTTGTTGTGGTTAATCTGTTGTCGCGTGGTAGTATTTATACAGTTCGTTGGATCAATTGATATTCATATCTCTTGATTGGTTCGCTTTTTTTCTTTTGTGTTTATTGTAATTCATTAGGTTTTGTGTTTAGTGAGTCAATTTCTTATGTTCTCCGTGAGGTTCGCTTGCTCAAATGGCCAGTTACAATTGATAATTTCGCTCTCGGCTTATAGCCGATGGTTTTACCTTTTTTTTGGGGCAGCTTGAGTCTAGCGTAAAGACCCTGAAAGTCAGGGTCTCGGCTTATAGCCGAGATCGGCTTATAGGTGAAGAAATACGGTAACAATTATTTCTGGCATTCATGGTTTTCAGAGTTTCACAGGAACATACAGTTTCATATTACCAAGCATCAATTTATATCAAACCATTTGACTTAGGTTACTTTGCAACTGTAAGAAATGATGTATCACAAAAACAAGCCATCTATTGCCGTTTTTTTTTAAAGGAAGAACTCACTCGCATGGGTGAAATTGAGAACTCTCTGACGATCTTTGTAATGGCTACTTATGGTGAAGGTGATCCTACAGACAATGCACAAGAGTTCTATGAATGGCTTCAGAATGACCGGGATGATTTAGATTGCCTTAATTACACAGTAAGCATGTACTTGCATATGTAGAAATTAATAAATTATATAAACCAAGCCAAGCTTTTAAGGAGACATTCTGCTAAAATACTAGGTATTCACATAAAGCAATAAACTTTTTTATTATATAGATACTGATGAAATACCAGGATTTTTCCTTTTACTAAAAAATCATATCTTCATCGCGTGCAGTGAAGATACTAATTTTATCTCTCATGTGTGAGAATATTGGTGTCGCCATGGTTACTAACACACTTTTGACTTTTTGGAACAGAAAATATAAGTATTATTGTCTTTATTTCTCCTTTATAACTTTATATCCGAGTTTCATAACACTTTTGTGACAGGCATTTTGCGATATGTGACCACTTTAATTACAATATTTTGCTCTTTCAAAAATGAATAAAGAAAGTCGTGTTTTATGTAGGAATTTCATCAGTATCTATTAAATAAACAAACATTACACGGCCGCTTGAGGATACAAATTTTATCTTCTCGTGCTGAAAGTATTTCTCATATTTCTCACTCGTCAGCTTCGCTCACTTGTGAGAGATACTTTCAGCACTCGAAGATAACATTCGTATCCCCGTGTGGCCATGTAATATCCTCTATATCCATTGCAATTGTGGTAAATACCTCTGACACAAAAATCTAAGACCTTGAGTTTGTGATCCAGTGAAAAAGTATCAAGTGGTGTGCAGTCTATTTCATATCACTAGGGATATGTGTTTCCTGGGTAGGGGAACACATATCACTAGGGATATGTGTTTCATAGGGGAACACATATTACTAGGGATATGTGTTTCCTGGGTAGGGGAACACATATTACTCGGGATATGTGTTTCCTTGGTAGGGGAACACATATCACTAGAGATATGTGTTTCCTAGATAGGGGAAGACATAACACTAGGGATATGTGTTTCCTAGATAGGGGAAGACATATCACTAGTGATATGGCTTAGGTTACATGTCACTGATCACCAAAGCCACGCGAACAACAGACCATACCGCTATGCTGATTGATCACTAGGGATATGTGTTTCCTGGGTAGGGGAACACATATCACTTGGGATATGTGTTTCCTGGGTAGAGGAACACAAATCACTAGGGATACGTGTTTCCTGGATAGGGGAACACATATTACTAGGGATATGTGTTTCCTGGGTAGGGGAACACATATCACTAAGGATATGTGTTTCTCATGTAGGGGAACATGTATCGCTAAGGATATGCATTTCCTTGCTAGGGGAAGCAAGTTTAACTAACGATATTGTGTTTCTTGGGTAGGGGAACACATATCACCAGTTACGTGTGGCTCCCAGACCCTTCGCCTGGTGCTGGGCCTTTGTCTTCCTTGCCAGCTACTTTCTCTTATTCTCCTGCTATGTGAACCATTTTTGACAATCCTGCTTAATATGTATAACCTAAGGGAGGTGGGTTTTCTATGGTTTATAGGTTTGATTCCTAGGAATGGTTTTTATATGGCAGCTTGTAGTTGTTTAAGCAGCATGAATTTACTCTCATATTGATCTAAGAGTATTATTTTGGTCTGTATTTTTAGGTATTTGGACTTGGGAACAAAACTTATGAACACTACAATGCTATGGGCAGATTTGTAGACAAAAGGCTTGAAGAAATGGGGGCAAACCGGGTGTTTGAAAAAGGAGAAGGAGACGATGATGGAAAGTGAGTTTAGTCTTTTTTTTCTAGCCACATTAGCTAGTACAGGCATTTATTTGTTCTTGCCTTGTCCAAACTAGAACATGATAGCACCTACACTTATCCCTTTACGTCTCAGGAGTGACAAAAATCTATTTTCTCTTATGTCAATATGTAATCAAGAGGAAATATCATGAGAATTGATAAGTTGATCACTTAAGTGAAAATGCTTTGTTAACCAAATAATTCTCTTAACTGGTTCTTCAAGCAAATTTATGGACTGAGATGAATGTGGAGAATTTTTGTGTGGATATTGGGGCTTAAGTTATAATGGATACATGTATGGCCACATGCATTCGACGCATGCGTAATAACAACCTGGAGATTAGGATTGTGGGCTCCTCTTGTCACCTGCAAAAACTTATCTGGAACAAAAGTAATATGTGTTGGAAATGCCACCTGGTGTTGGCATCTATTTTTGACAGGCCTTCTAATCGAAATAAATGTCAATTTCACAAGAATTAAGATTGTACAGGTAAAATTCTAAAAATTTCATGTGTAAGATGTAATTTTGTGAAATTTGACATTCATTTTCGTGGGCTCCCATGAGAAATTTTTTTTGGTGTTGCTACAAATGATTTGTTACATCTTTAGCCCTTGAAAAATGTAAGAACGAATGCAATATGCTTTAACTTATTCTGGTACAAGATTTTTGTCCACTGAAAATCAAAATTACTCAATGTCCTGATGGATTCTGTCTTAAAGTCATTTGAACTTAAATGCAGCATTATTCACCAAGTTATGATAAGAAACTATATTGTTTTGTCATTTTTTTTAATCCTCATTGTTCATGTAGCCCTTTTTCTAAAATAATGGTGCTCTGATCCAAGATTGTGGATCAAAGAGAGTGGTTGTTTGGATTCAGAAAATGGTTGCATAATTCCCTTTGTAAATAAGGAAAATGTTTTCATGTTTCAGCTTAGAGGAAGATTTTGTAAGATGGCGAGAGCAATTCTGGCCAGCAGTACTGAGTAAATACAACATCGATATCCGAGAAATTAAGAGGTAAGTAATCTACCGGTACATCAATTGGGCTGTTATTCTGGGCTGTCATTAAAATTTCGACTTGCCAGGCTAGTGATACAAGTAGATGGGGAATCAAACAGCTAAGGATTTTTAGTTTTGTTCTATTTGTCTTCTATTTTCCTACAACAGTAAGTGGGGGTCACGCTCATAACAGCCGGGGAAAATCCCTGGCCCCTGGCCCTTAATGACAGCCCTGGCTACTCATAGTCAAAGACCACACATATTAAGGTTTAGTATTTTTTGCTTGAAAAAGCCTAGTAGCCTTCAGTAAATGGTCTGATTTGTTGTTGTAGCACTCATTTGAGGGCAGTGCTAATTCGAGTGTAAATAAGCACAGTCCAAGTAATTATTACTTGGACTGTGTGTGTTGTTTTCTTGTGTATTAACACTTACGTATCTGATACTCACCTCTAAATTTTTGCAGGAGACTGTCATCTTGTATTGAACGTCAGTTCAAACTTGTGATTCATGAGGACTTACCTCAAGACAAGATTTACTCTGGGGAAATGAACAAACTGAAGTCTTATGTCACTCAGCGTCCGTAAGTATATATGTATGTGTACAGTACAATTGGCATTTGTTTTATTAGAAGATCAAGGTCAAAATATCTTAACGTTACTTGTAAGCAGAATGGTACAGTTTATCAGAGGTCACAAATAAGGGAAATTTTCCATGCTCTCTGACAATCACCATGTACATAATTTTTATGTATATATGTTCAATGATGTATGATTTGTTATGTCTTTACCCTGTTTTTCAGGCCTTTTGATGCCAAGAACCCTTTCTTGGCACCTATGTTGGTGAATCGTGAACTGCACAGAGCTGGCAACCGTTCCTGTATGCACATTGAGCTTGACATCACCGGCTCCAAAATAAAGTATGTTTAGACTGAATTTTAAAATATTGTTCATTTCATTGATGTTAATACAAAGTCAATTTTTTTTTTTTTTGCACTACCCCTTCCCATCATTATCCTTTTCATCAATATAATCACTGTCATTGTCCTCATGATCTATGTACATGTAGTGTTACAGCACCAACACTGCAATTATACCTCAACAATTTTCTTTATTTGATCATTTTCTACACTGTTCTTATTTTGCATATCAATGTAACAAGAGCTTTTTTAGATGATGTGGCACACCGTTTTCAAACCAGTAGCAGCAATGACCAACGGATAATACATAAATTTTCAAATAAAGATTTTATTTTAAAAAAGAATCTTTAGTGGTACCCTTACCTGGCTTGACTGTAACTTAGGAAGTAGCTTGTCCTAGAGTATTTGGCTTGCTACTCAGTGATTATAATCTAGAGGTTCTGGTTTAGTTGCTGTGCTGACCATGTGGTTTGATAAGTTTCTTTGTAATCTTAAGTTCATCTGCTCAATTTGGTTTGTGAATAGCCAAATGGTTCAGTTACCCACTGTCAGGGGAAACAATCCTTTTGCCACTTGTGCTATTATCAGTTTTTGTTTTTAGGAGTCTGTGGACATAAAACCTGCCGTGTGACTATTCACATGAAACCTCTTTGCTAGTACTTTCTGACGGAAGTTTTTTTTTTCAGCATTTTACAAAAATGAAATTAGAATTTTTTTTAAGTTTGGGCTTAAGCCTCTTTTGGGGTGAAAGGGTTAATCAAAGTACATCAACCTGGGTGAACAAAAATTCACAGTAATTAACTGACTTTGTCTTGTGTTTGAAGATATGAAGCTGGAGATCATGTCGCTGTGTATCCTACCAATGACCCTGAACTTGTAGAGAAGCTTGCAAGCATGTTGAATGTTGACCTGGATGCTGTCATCTCACTTCAAAACAGGGATGGTGAGCATATATTCATTTAATATTTCAGTGTTTAAGTATATGGCTTGATAATGTGCCATGTCAGTTTCCAGTTGACCCTTGATCCACAATGGCCATCTTGGGAACAGATGTAAGTGGCCGTTGTACAGGCTTCAAATGGAATCGAAGGATGTTAAAATGAGTAAATGCGTGGGCTATGCACCGTGGCAAAGAAATAAATCATTGTGGAGAGGTCGAGCCAGGTTTGCTATTACAGTTCTGCGTGGAATATCCACTTGTCAAGCTTGTAACTTGGTAGGAAACAGTCCTACATTTAAAAGAATGTCAGCAATAAGAATATAGTTCATTTTGATGCATTTGATGTCAGTGATTCAAATCTGTCACAATTGCCCAGAATGTGCCGCAGATTAATACATAAATCTCTCAGAGATTAAATTGAAAATGAGTTTTTTCACAGGAAGGATATGTAGACGTGGCATAGTTTTTTGTAGTCAAGTGTGAATACTGTACGAGTTTCTACCTGAACGGAACTTGATTTTTTCACCAACCTTTTAGAGGATTCGCCTAAGAAGCATCCTTTCCCTTGTCCAACGACGTATCGAACTGCTCTGCTGCACTATGTGGACATTGCCAGCGTAGTCAAGACTCATGTGTTGAGGGAATTAGCAGAATACGCCAAAGATTTTCACCACAAAGAGTTTCTCATAAACATTACAGATACCACAGAAGAGGCGAAAGTAAGTCAAGCAGTTAGTTGCCTATTGTGATTAATTGGAGTAATTACATTAGTTTTAGCTTCGCTACACTTACACTGATTACAGAAAGCCGTTACGGCACCTGAAGGATGATCATGAGGTTATACCTATCCTAAGATCTCTCCTTACAGATAACGCACCCAGCCCAGGAAAGGTTAAAAACTAGAACACACTCTAATGGCCCTGTTTATCGATCTTTAGAAACAATACCACGACTGGGTTATGAATCCACACCGTCATATCGTTGCAGTGTTGGAGGATCTACCATCCCTAAGACCACCACTGGATCACTTGTTAGAGCTTCTCCCGCGACTGCAATGCCGCTACTATTCCATCTCATCATCGCCAAAGGTAGAGTAGACTTGCAAACTACAGTTAAGGAAGCGTAATTTCTGTAGTCAGCTAGTCTTTATGCAATTATGCACAGCATTTTTTACCGCTCAGTCTGTAGAGCACTTGACCGGGAGGTCGCGGGTTCATTTTCCAGGACCGGACCATACCAATAGAGTGCCTGATCCAGACCTTGAGATAAGGCGGGGGGGTGGGGGAGGGGGCTGGTCATCCAGACCCTTAGATAAGCGGGGGCAGGTATCCCCCAAATTTTTTTTTCGGCCCTTCGAGCCTCAGTCTGGTCTAAAAATAAGGGGGGGCTGGGTCCCCCGGGCACCTCCCCTGGATCCGCCCCTGCAATACTGAGGGTCCCAAAACAACTGAGAAATGAAGGTACTGCCTTTGCCCTGCAAATGGGTAGAACTTAACGTGGCTCCCATGACCACGTAGAACGGTGGTCCCGTCTCCAGTAGAAGATCACGTAAACGTAGTGTTCTTAATCAATACTTTCGTGCTAAATACATTGACTCTCGTTTTACACTAATCTTGTGGTTGCGTAGTCTGCTACCCAGCCGTTTTTAGTGTCGTCACGCAACGCTCCTCTGTGGTTGCTCAGCTATCATTTTGCTTGAAAAGCAAGTTTTTGGGGGGTTTGAAAATTCTTAAAGTATAGGATTTTTTTAGTCGTAGGGAATCAGATAATTTCTGGAATGACAAATGATAAAAATTTTCCAACAAGTTTGTGTTCTTCTGTCACTCCTATTGTATCTCGTTTTCACACAAGAGTACAGTAAATATTAAGTTGAAACGGCCGCATTTCTCTTACTTCTGACTAAATCTACTGTGACAATTAAAAGTACCGGAATTTGGTGAGACTGTCTGGTCCATGCTGCTGTTTAAGGTCGTGACTTTTTGTGCTTTGCTTTTTAAAAGATGTACCCGAACTCCATTCACATCACTGCTGTGCTTGTACGATGGACCACATCAACTGGTAGGGTGCAGAAGGGTGTGGCCACTACCTGGCTATCAACCAAGAGGCCCAAAGGTGAGTACTCTTTTGCATGAAATAATACCTAACAAATAGACTATTCCCTAAATCTCTATGAAACAATTGCAGAAACGAATTGAAAACGAAACCTCTATCAAGCGGCCGCGGTTACCTTTTGGCCATCCCGACAAGATTTCTCCCATAGTTGTCAGCTCTATTAAGCGGCCATCGAGCGCTTAATTCACGCTTGATTCACTTAGTGTGGCTTTATTTTAAAAAATATGATGAAGTGAAATACAGCCCGAGATAGAAGGTGAGATTTTACCAACGACGACCGCGACGTCATTTGTGATAACCCTTAAGAAAGGTCTCATACTCAGGTGCAATTCCACCAATTCGGTTTTGGTTCAATTAAATGCTTTTCATCTACAATCATCGACAAAAGTCTTGGGACACTTTTGCATTTCTGGGGCGTTTACTAATTCACACAGGTCCAACCCTTCGCCTCACCCCACAAACAATGTTGGACGCGTGTATCCAGAATTTTTTCCGAGTTTCAACTTTGTAAAGGGTGGGGGGAGGGAGAACTGCAAGAAAATTCCGAAAAGGACGCACTGTTTAATGAGGGAACCTAGAAATGACAGAAAAATATGAATATTGCATTATTGTGTCAAGGACTTTTGTCCATGATTTTAGTTATTGGGCAAATTTCGTAATTTTTCTTCTACATTTTCTTCCTTTGCAGAAGGAGAACCTCCTCGCGTTCCAATCTTTGTCCGTAAAACCCAGTTCCGTCTGCCATTTAAATCAGTGACACCTGTTGTCATGGTGGGGCCTGGGACGGGCTTGGCGCCTTTCAGAGGATTCATACAGGACAGACATATGCAGAAACAGAATGGTGTGCACAGTAAAATCAAATTTTTAAAACAGCAAAATGTGTCATTTCGTGTTGTTAAACACCGAAATATTAGTAGCATTATGTAGAGGTTTCATTGGAATCGTCTCAACATAGGATTTTGTCCAAAGTTAGAACTACGTACTAAATAAATAGTACCATGTGAAAGTACTGTCGGAGTGGTTTTATTTCAATGGTCACAACCAAGGATTTTGTTAACACGCTCAACAATAAGAACTACCAAGAGCCATAATGGCTCTTGAACTACATGATGATTCACGACATATCTCCGTTACTGACGTTGATAATGAAATGTAGTGTGTGTGTGTGTAGTAAATGTTATTTTAAAAAAAAGACATTTCAAGGCGAACACCTCCCTAAAAGGGACACCTAGAGTACTCGTCAAAAATCTTGAAACATTTGTGTGCGTTTCCCCTTCCTCAATGTTGATTTGGGTATTACAGTCGTCTCAGTGCTCCAAAATACGCGTGGCTCAGCATTGGGGAAGGAGAGGTGCAAATTTGAGTGAGAACCCAAGTGCGATAAGTGAATGTAAGAAAGTTTCGAGAAAATTCACAAGAAACGGTGTCTTTTTAGCTCTTTTTCAACGATTTGTGACGAGTATTGTGGTCCCTGTTGTTCCTCAGTAATATTTTTCGACTCTTTCTAAGGCAGAAAACTCCCTAAAACGGACACCTAAAGTTGGTCCTTACTGTTGTTCAATCATTTTCTTTTGTAAATCTTAGTTTAAGGCGAAAACCTCTCTAAGGCAGACACTTAAACTTATAGTGTCCGTCCGTGTTCACCCGGTTACGAACTAGTCCATTCTAGAGACCGCGACGAAAAATGTCCGTTCACGGCGCTTTTTACACATTTATAGGTGAACGCGTTTACTCATATAAGCGGACTCGCGTGGACGTAACCTTGTATCAGGGCAAAATAAATAAGGTCTTTTTTTGTTAACAGGGAAACAAATTGGAGACATTGTGTTGTTTTTTGGATGCCGCAAGAAGAGTGAGGATTACATATATGAGGATGAACTTACCTCTTATGAAAAAGATGGAACAATCGCTGACCTGCATGTGGCTTTCTCCCGCGACCAGGTGAGACAAAAACTCTTCTTGTTGTCGTTGTCTGTTGCAATCTTGTTATTTGTAAAGCGGCTGTTTTAGGTAAATCTATGGTAAAATGGCTTACCAAACAGGGGTATTTTGCTTTGCAACTGTGCAGCAAAACGAGGTGAAAAGCGATGTTGCGCGTTTTACCACCCGTGTATTGTAACAATCAGGCCTTTTTAACAGTAGCATGAATACCGACTTCTGACAGGATAAAATTGCACGGGACACAAACTTGCTACAAAACAAGTTGGCCTTAGGCCGGTAAAAAAAATTAGAGCTACCGTAAATCATCTATTCACCTCCCCCTCTCAAATAAGCCCCATCTTTTTTTCAGGGGAAGAAAGTCAATAAGCCCCCCTCCCCTCTCCCATATCATTCTTCGGTTGGACTATATTAATCAATCACTTCGTGTGGACCGATCCATGATGGTTTATTCACCAACTGGAATTTCGGATTTGTTTTTGATTATGGGTTGCATGACCTCTGACTTCTTGTACTTGAGCTTTTCCACTTTGTATTCTAAGTCGTTATGGGAAATTAATACCATCGTCTTTGCTAAATTAAATAAGCACCCCTTCTCCACTAAGCCCCCATTAAAATGAGTTTGAAATAAACAAGCCCCGGGGGGTTTAATAGATGATTTACGGTTACGGTATACTCTCTACTTTCTGCAAACTGTAACATCCTGTTTTGCTGCACAGTTTCTTCTAAATTTTGTGACTGAAAGATAGTTGTTGTTTTGTTCAGGAGAAAAAAGTCTATGTGACGAATCAAATGGCTGAAAACAAAGAGTCTATTTGGAAGATATTGGATAATGGAGGCCACATTTACGTTTGTGGGTAAGATGCTTTAGTTTTTTTAAACTGAAACATTATTCTAACTTTCATTAGCAATGCTTTCGAGTGGTATACGGTCAGCTCTCTCTGACACGTCGGGACACCTTTGGGAGAGGCACTAAGTGTCTGTCTTAGAGAGATGTCCGTCTTATATAAATCCTTCTAAATTTGACTTGGGTCTTAACGTTCAGACCCAAGTCAAATTTAGAAGGATTTGTATAGAGTCATCAGAGCATAACTGGGCTAATATCTCAGGGACAATTTGTCCCACAATGCTAGTTTTTGGCAAGTAGGCCTCTTGGAAGATGTTATTTCAGAATACCGGTATCCTGACAAATTCCATAATTTCACAAAATTAGTTTTTTATGACGTCACACTTAAGTACTCTGAAAATACTGAGGTGCTCGTTAAGAGAGAGTCGACTGTACCATGAAATATCTCACGAATGACTTGTTTTTACTTAGTATGCACACGCTCTCTAGGCGAGTGTGTATACAAAGATTTATCAATTCTGGTGTGGGATGTTAACGGTATACCACGAGAAACATTGCATAACATAAGACATATTTATCCTAAGTCACTCAACTAGGCTCAATTTTCACCGCTTTCCCGTGGCTCGAACAGCGGCTGGTAATCGAGCCTGTCACTCAACAGGACGAAGTAAAACCTCGACATCACGGGTAAACTCGAAGACAAAACAATTACACTAGGCAGTCTGTTAGCAACAATTCCCAAATGATCAACAGCTTGTCAATGAATAAAGTTCGAATTCACCTCTGTCTATTTTACCTGCATCTGAAGAAAGTGTCAAGTTAGCTGGCGAATGTTTCTGATTCTAAGTGCAGCTGTGTCTCCATCCCGGTTTTCGCAACACTGCTTTGGTTTTGTTAGTCTCGGCTGAAAAATTCTTTGCCCGTTGTAGTCTGTTTGATTTCGTTTCATATTCCTTTTTTAACTGACTTCTAAGAAATCCGAATGTTAATATTATTAAAAAACTTGGGTTTTGTAGTATTGTTACAAAGTTTCTTCTGAAAAATTTGGGAGAACAAAAAGTGCCAGCCGCTGTCCGCTCCAATTTTGGCGGGAAAATGTGGAGGCCGCAAGCACCGCCGGGATTTTTTAGTGAAATGCTACGGGTTTCTAGATTTCTGATTGGCTGTACTTTTTTTGACATGGGATAAATAATTTTACAGGGCTGTCACTTAGATTCGGGGACCGGGGATTTCTCTTCACTACTTTGAGCATGAATCCCGGCTCCTTTCAATTGAAGTCTACTAATTGCATATACCTTACAATTTGAGATCTTAGTGACAGCCATATTTTTTAGTTATCCAAGGTCACAAACACTAGTAATACTCAGTATAATGCATGTCAACTACAAAAGAACCGACGGAGAAAAAAGAAAGGTTTCTTTATTAAAATTTAGTGAAACTGGGAAGGTGTGTCCTACGTTAGACCAGCTCGTACAAAAGGTTGAACACGGACATCGTGCTCGAGACGTTTATATGTCGAAATGGGTGATTTTACATGCTATTATTGTAACGAAGGGAGAACACTCAAAACTATGAAATAACTGTCTTTTATACTTTGCTACCTTTTTTTGTTTTAGATTTATTCACTTTGGGGCGAGCCCACTTTTCCTACATTTTCTTCCTTCTTATTCATGAGAAACAAAAAGATAGCCCGGCAAGAATGGTAACCTGGCTAGCCGGGTCACCGTTTTTTCGATGGTGCGAGACAATCAGAGCATGCGCGAGCGCTCTTGGCTCGGGAATCCTCCAGTGAAGGGCAAAGGGGTCAACTTTTTTTTTCTCACATAAACGCTTGCTAAGTCTGGACGGTTTGACCAATAAAATGTTGTTGTTTTTTCAGCGACGCCCGCAATATGGCGCGTGATGTTCACAATTTGCTGGTGACCATTGTAAAGGAGAATGGAGGAATGACAGAGAACGAAGCTGCTGATTACGTGAAGAAACTCAGCGCTAAAGGGCGATATTCTGTAGATGTTTGGAGCTAAGAAACCTACCAGTACCAGATGTTCAAACCTATTTTTTTTGATAAGTGAAAAATTGCTTCTTAGAAAACCGCTCCGTAACTAGCACGGTTCTTTAAAACACATTGCGCCGACTGAAAGAGTCCAATTTCGCAGCTGTCTCGTTAGTCAAACAAGGCTGGAAACAACTTGGGCTTTGTATCCTGATCACCAACTTTTTTTTATCGCTCGACCAAATTGAAGAAGAACTTGCATTCAGTAGAATGGCCAAATAACTGTTTTGGATTTTAAGCATATTCAGTGACTGTTTTGCCTGATTTTACGACCCAAGTTATGCATCCGGCATCAATTCTGTTCACTTCGCGAGATCTGCTTCAACGCTATTTGCCATTCTAATGTTGCGCGAGAGTCTAAGTCAGTGTCGCGTTGAATTGTACTACATGTATGCTGTTTCGGCGGACAAATTGACTCAGTTTCCTCTGCAACTTTGTAATTGCCAACAAAAAGAAACGAGTCGATGGTTGTCCCACAAACATTCCCATAGTACAGTTTGACATAACACTGATCCAGTCAAGCGCACAACCTCAGAATATCCAGTTAAGAGCCACATTTAGTAGATAACAAAGCCTTAATTCTGGTAATGAGAGATTTACCCGAATAATTTATTTTTGTTATTATGAGTTATATGTTACAAGTAGATGTGATAACAAAGGTAACTTAACTGATTGAATAGGAGATTTAACTTACTAAATTATTGTTACTTATTCTAAGCGATGCTTTACGACGTTGTTCGTGTCTTCACAATTTTAATACAAAAATGTATAATAAATAGCTTACAGTAATTTCTCACTTACTGATTATACATGAATCACACTCCCCAAAATCGCATCACAGTTTTTCTATCGATTTTCTTTACTGTCAAATTTCCGTAGCAATTTATTTTAGGAAAACGTCTGGAAAGATACTTCTGGTGGGAACTGGTTTCCTTTTCACAAGAGGTTTTTCAGTAATAACGGTATCTCACACCATCGAAAATATAGCTAATCAGAGTGCAGGGAAAGCTGTTGAATTTTCGTCGGTATTCAACTGTTTCTTTCTGTCAGGCGCTGCTGTTTGATTTGCCCTCACGCTGACAAAAATTAAATTTTGCCTATCATAAGTTTTGGGAACGATGAAAAAGTCTACGCCTTATTATTTAGACTTCACTAAATACCTGAGTATTTTCTACGGAGTGGGATAAAATAGACCATGCTTCGTTATGGCACAGCAAAGAGTACCGATCCAATGTTTCGTGTATTTTCAAGTCTAATATATATTCAAGAAGCTTGTGGAATATTCCATGGTGTGTCACCAATCCATGTCACGTAGTATTTATGATTGTAGAAATTTAATATGAAACATTACTTTTTGTAGTTCAAATCACCGTATTTCCTCTTGTTATCCCCCAGAAGCTAGTGACCCTTGAATCTTATGACCCCCCTCTAATTTAAGTAATGGGGAGCTTAGGCAAGGACAACGGCGACGGCGACGGCGACGGCGACGGCAACGAGAATGTCTAAAAAAAAACCCTCGTTCCAGGAGCGCTGCGATTAAATAAGCCCCAGGGAGCTAATAAGAGGGAATACGATAGCCTTAAATATCATTTGTGGCCAAAGTAGAGAAGAATATAAGTTCAAGTAGCAAATTAGAGTCCGCAAAAAGGACTGTTTTTAAGAATTGTTTATGCCAGCACAGTAGTTTGCCTTAGACACTCAGTATACTCAGTAGTTTTCCCTCCGCAAACACTGTGGTCTTTGTGTCGTGAAATCAAATAAAGTAATCGTTCTGACCAATCAAAGCAGAGATCGACAACCCATCCACAACAGAGCGAGGGAAAAAGAGTTGCATGCAGGAGCTGGTTTTTTCTTGCATCTAATTGGTTAAGCTTTTGCCAATCACAAAGAACGCAAATAGAAGGTTAACGCAATCGAAATTATTTAGACGGTAAGCGACTTAAAACCGCTCTTACAAAAGGAGGTATAACTACTGTATACTCAAGTAGCACCATACTTATCACGTGTATTATTGTAGCCTTACTCTATCAAAATATAAGAATTTTACCCGCTTAAGTTCCTGTGTCTTAATTAACTAAAAGTAGAAGATTTGTCCCAAAACTGATAAAAAAGAAGATGGTAAAAGTGAGCTGTTTTCAATTAGTTGATCAGTGAACAGCGTTTTAGAGGGAAACAGATCAAGTCAGCGTTTCAGTGTTCAATGGTCACCGCCCTTTTGGCGCGCGTTAAAATCACGCTGCCGCGCACGAGCTGGAAACAGGTATTAACCGGGCATCCGGAAAACGATTCTTTATTGGCTAATTTTTGTGCACGCGCTTTTCATCATTTGTTTCGTCAAAAAGAAAAGAATTCAGTTGTAAAACAAACTCACTGTCTCGAGGATATAATTTTGAGAGAAGAAAAGCATTAACCTCATAAACTTGAGGTGGGAATTGTGTTCAGTACTTTCCAAGAACCTGCCTAGGTATTTTGTCTTGTTCCTTCTATAGTAGCAGGAACCTGAAAGAATTTATAGCGCTGGGAACAAGGGTAGCTGGGTCATTTTTAATACTTTTGTTGGGTTTTATTCTTTCTCATTTCCTATTGATCCAAACTGACCAAGGGTTCCTTGAAATTGATGTTTAAATTTGTGGATTCCTCCTTTTTCGCGTTTTGACAACATTGCAATTGCAAGTGATTCTAGAGAAAAAGGAAATTGTACTCAAGGTCCGGTATTGCGCTGAAACGTAGACTGGCTATGTTCAAAACAAAAAAGAAAGTTCAAAATCCCCGAAAAATTGAACAATGTAAAAGTGACGACATCGCCAATCTTGTCAGTTGGTTGGCCTCCCTGTGCTTCATGGCATCAGTATTGTTAGACTATAGCATCCATTTCACAGTCTCATTGAGGGACTTACTCGTACTCTACACTGTGATTGAATTGTTCGTAAAAGTGTCTCATAACTTAAATGCCGTCAATTGCCGACACTGATGCAATAACAACGTGTACCAGTTCTAGCTCCTAAAATGCACTTGCAATTCCAACCACGCCCTTCGCCGGGCTTGAATCTTTCCTCGAGCACTGTGACAGCAGCTTGAGACATCATAAAAGTTTGACTTGCAATTTCGTATTCAAAACATCTGCCTCTGACCACGAAAGCCTTTCTCTTTGGGTCTTTTTGAACTGGAAAGATTAGGACACAAAATAATTGTTTTTAAAAATTGGCTACTTGAAAACTTACAGGGGTCAACCTCGTCTCCAGGGTCTTTTCGTTATCCAATATGGCCTGAGAAGACCCTGGGGACGAGGTGGTATGAGGGTGTCTGATAGGGATCAACTGCCACGCCCTTATTGGTCTCTTTTAATTCAGAGGTTTGATTTTAATTAGCCGATGAGCATCCCCGTCTCTTTCACAAGGGATTCCCCAGGGGTTGAAGTAAAATGATGCCGTCCTTAAAAAATCGCGGTAAACTGCTTACACTGTGTAAAAACTAATAAAATTACCTGTTATTACTGCTTAGAATAAGTGTGGTCGTTTATCAGAGGCATCTTTAAATCTCTCAACGTTTCGCTGTAATTTCCTGTGAATGTTAAAAAGACAGTCACTCATAGTCAAGGAAAATATGCGCCAGTTCAGGAGTGTCACAAAGAGCAGACAGGACGCAATTTTTATCATCTTAAAAGTACTTCTTTTTTTTTCTGAAACATAAAGCCTGGTAATAGATATTAATTTCATAAACTGCTAGACAGAAATAAAATTGACATGTAAAATACATAATAGCTTTACCCAGACAGAGGTGTGCAGTTGCCCGGTTGCGGTACAGTTTTGCTTTGAGATCCTTATCTTTGCAGTTTACTTTGATTCCCTCAGTATAAAAGTAAACGGCATTGTCATAATCGTTGTTACTGAATGCTTCATTTCCTTCATTGTTGTAAACCTCTGCTATTGCTAAAAAGGAAACAGAATTGAATTGAGTTGTCGTTACTTTCTGTAGTTAAGCTCAGATGTTACTAACTCGTTCACACTTGTAAATCCAGCTTTACGCTCTTCGATTGCTACGCCGTTGCAATGAATTACTTGTTCACCCTTTAAACCCTAAGAGTAATTAGCATCAAATTTCTCCTTGTAATAGCAATGCTTTATAAAATAGAGTGGTCATGAGAATTAATGACATGATCACACACGATGTATTTGCTTGATATTTTATAAACTTCTCCCCACTAGTTATATAGTAAATGAATAGGGGCGACAAATGAGAATTTTAATTTTGATCTTAGGGTCTTAAGGGTTAACTGACGAATGACACATTTACCTTTAAAGATCAGTTGTATGCATAATTTTGTTCTATCACTATTGTGTATCGGAAGTTCTAACTAGATATATGTGGCTTTTTTCAAACGTTTCTCTTTTGCCTCTTCAGCGTTAAGGCGTTCGGTACTACACTGTTAACAGTCTTAAGTATTCTTTACTTTTCAAAGTGCTGTCGTCAAAATTAAGCACTTGTTCATCATCACAAGTTGATGTGGGGTCTCTATCATTTGCTGCTTTGATTTCACTCTGCGACATAAATGCTGGTGATCTGGTAATGAAAAAAGGTCACGATTCAGTAAACCAAAGAGTGTTTATAAATTTGGATACAGCTTTTAAGATTTCTGGTCGTCCTAGCGGACGTTTTATGAATCTCAATTATTTCTGTCAGTTTTGGTAACTGCCCTTAAACGCGCTGCATTGCTAACTGATGAAATTATCGTCTTGGTAACTCTGTCTGTTCTCATCCTTATATTACTGGCTTCTGATCAATATCTTCAGCTATCTCTGGAACTTTCTTTTTGTCAATAATGAGGGGAACTGGGGCCTACTCTACCGCAAAACCATAGAAAAACAGAAACCACTAATCGCGATGAAAATGAATGAAAAGCGTGAAACTGCAGTATAAGCGCTAAAATGTTAACCATTAGACCCTCTATTCGACGTTAGAAGTTATCAAACCATTCATTCAACCACCAGGTAATCTAGACAATTGAAGGTCATTTAAGGTCTATTTTTTAGCCTACCTGTATTCTCAATGTAAAAATGACTTCTTGGATTCGTTGTACCTCATCCGTCTCTGTCAGAAACAGTTTGATAGTATGATGTTTGAAAGGACCATCAACTGAATAAATATTCTCCGGACCATAATCATGGGATCAAAAGGAGAAAACTGTAACAACTTTATTTTGGAACAATCTCTCTTATGCGGACGTTTTTTCCAGAAATAATATGTGTTACTTGAAAGACTGAGGATAATCGTCGAAAAAAGAGAAAGAAAAAATATATATTTCAGGAAAATGACTGACGTCATAGTTTTTCTTAGGCATATTTTACAGCGTTAGTCACCTAACTGAAATGGTATCAGAATATCATTTAACAAGTCCTTCGGTTCAATAATTAGGATGTTCGAGGTTTCATATACAGCTATCATACATGTTTACGGTTACCAAAAAATCTAAAAAATATATCCGAAAGACGAAATGTTCTGTCGCATTGGACTATGGGACTGTTTCGGGTGACGCTATTATTTCTTTATTGGTTATAACAAGGTTACACAGGAACTGGATAGAAATTTGTCCCTCAAAATAGTCTCGAAAACCGACCCAGTCCCTACCTACCCTGCGTACAGATGGGCAGCTGTGCACAGGCTACCCAGTCCCAAGTGCAGGCAAACTACAACCTCGTCCCCAGGGTCCTCTAGAACGAGGTTGGGCAAATTATTCAAGGTCAGAAAGATAAGAAATTGTTTTAGTTGTGTGCCTCATCCCCATAAGCTTCTAATTAAAGACGAATTTCATGTTGTAGTGCTCTGTCAGTAGAGTTGCTTGGCTTATTTACCCTATTGCTTTCAAATTTTGACGTTATTGTTGCAGCTACCGTCTTTATTGCATAAGCTCATTATCACGTTAAAGCAACAAACTGGCCATTATGAACCATGTAAAGCACTCGTTTATAATAGAGAGTTCAGTAAATCAATCAATCAAGCTTTATTCACGGTGTCTCTTCATTAAAAATGTTCTTCCAGTGAGCCGTTTACATAACAAATTTTAAGAGAAACTACACTAATGCTAAAAATATAAAGTTACTACCACATTATCTAATGTTACTGTAAAAGCTTATGAGAGGACTTAAAGAGACTTTTCACATTAATCTCCAGTTAAGATATTGCTTTGTGAGTATTTCAGGTATTTGGGTGTTGGACCGATACGATGTTGAAGCCTGTCTTCTCTAGTGACTGTTAACGTCAACTTTTGTATTAATCTTGTGTGGATGAAGTCTTCACTGAACCCGAAGACGTATAACTTTGTTTGTTTGTAAAACTTGAGCGGACGTGCATGGATATAGCCCTTAATTGCTCATTTTGTGTTGGTAGACTAACAAATAGTTTAGAAGAAATATGAAATGACTCTTTCCTCTATTAAAGTTTTTACTTTGTCTCTATAGCGATATGTTTGGTTTGATATTGTCCGGCAAAAGTTCTAGTTACTGAGCTTCCAATCCGAGTCCGTGTTTCAGTTTTCAATGAAACTGCAATTTACTGGTTGAAAAAACGTTCACTTGAATAAAATAATAAATAGGAAGTTGCGAACAATTTCAGTCTTGACACAACTTAGATAAAAACTTTGCTTTAATTGTAGGTTTGAATTGAGTATGAAATGGTTTTGTACATCAAGTTGCGAAAGTAAAAAACGCAGTTGCTTGTCATGTTCTGTGGCTAACGGTCATTTCGCCACCAACCACCTCGCCACCAAAAGAAGTCGACCCGGCGCCGACCAACTCGCCGCCAACTGTGGGATTAGCGGGCGAATGGTATAATTTTTTTGGTGGTAGAGCCGCGTGAAGATTAGGAGCAAGTCAAGTACCCCATGCATAACAATCCACTAATTTTGAGATGGATAGACAGGGGGTCACGCCTGAGAAACCTACGTGAGTAGACCGTGTCAATTATTCTGATTTAATATTTCAGAGTCATTAGTTGGTGGCGAGGTGACCGGAGTCCTGTGTTGTGTTCGTTCTATAACGTACTCTGTAAATTATTTTGATTTAAGCTAAAGAATGTTGCAGTCGCCTTGCCAACTTGGATTTGCTTCGCTTCAATTTTCAGCACGCTGTCATTATTCTGAAAGCTGTTCTTGTAGGACTCTGCAATGAACCGGTTGCTGTCGTTGACCAATGGGCTTGCAATGTACTCATCTAACTAAAAAAAAGAAGACAAAAAGGCAAAAAAACGTCCTCATTCATTTATCTCTTGATTTATCATAAAAATTATTGCATTAATCTAAAAGAGCAACATTAACATTATCCATGCACAAAAAACGGATAACATCATAACTTTAACATGGATAACATTATCCATGCACAAAAAAAAAATATATGACGTTTTCACGTCATTCTTTAATCAAGCTGTTCTTTTCACTTTTGATCCTTAAAGGACGATTCGCAACAACTATTTTCTGTGCATTACAGAACGTTGCAACATTGTTACGACATTGTTTTGAATAGTTCAACATTGTTCCAACATTGCTGTCTTATGTGACATAACCTTAAAACAGGATATCAATTTTTTTTATGTCATTCCCCATTAAATAGGGTCAGAGTTATTCTAAGAACGTTCGCAGCACAAACTTCATCCCTAGTCAGATCAATACGGTTTTTGGGAAAATGCCCACCTACCCCTCCCCTAATCCAACATTAACACTTACTTTTCACTTACAGCAAAATTGTGACTTATTTAGGGGAGGGGTAGGTGGGCAGTTTCAGGGGTTTAAAAATAGATATTAAAAAAACAGTACAGGTCATTTCTGCTTGAAGCACTTACATCCATCCATTGTGCAGCAGCAATTTCTTTTGTGTCCATTTTGATTTCTTGAGTTAATGGTCTCAGATGACAGATGAAATAAACATCAGAACAGCCAAAACGAAAGTTTACAAGGTGACGAAAGCAGACAAGAGAGACAAACTCAGTTTCGATTCCAGTTTCTTCAAAAACTTCTCTTTTCACAGCTTCAATGATGCTTTCATCTGTGAACGTTTTCGCATGGAGCAAAACAAGGAGGTCAGATGCTGTTAATTTTGTATACCAAGTGAGAACTATTTTCCGTGGAACCTCGATATAACAAAGGACTAAGGGACTGGCAAAATTTGTTTGCTATATCGAGGTTCTTTTTTATATGTTGATTACTAGGGTAAAGAAAATCATTTGTCATACTGAGGACTTGGTCATATAATGTTTCATTATATTGAGGTTCCACTGTACAGAGTAAAGTACATAATAGCATGGTGAACATATAGTTTACTTAACAATTATTCCTCGACCCTGAATGGGCTCTGAGTCAATAGCCCATTCGGCCTTCGGCCTCATGGGCTATTGACTCAGAGGCCATGAGGGCGAGAGGAATAATTGTTTTAGTAAAATCCAACTATTTTGACATAAATATTAGCGACAAAAAATCACGACGTTTCAACCTCTCCGAGGTCATTTTCAAGTGTATAAAAGTTCTCTAAATTAGCATAAATAAGTTAAAAACAAGTTATAATAGATAAAAATGTGGTGAACGCTAAAATGTGATAAAATATGTAAAAATGTAAAAAGTGTTAAAAATATTTATAAAGTCAAAAAACAATGGAAATAAAACAATGTTAACAAGAACTACACTAAACAAATAATTTGGCGCGAATTGAATCGCACTGTTTGTAAAGCGTCGGTTTCAGTTCTTGGATAAAAAACATTTCAAAAATAAGGCAGTCAAATTTGTTCTGACACTTTCTTAAGATTCTAAAACTTGTGCGATGTCTTCAGGCTCCATATCATGCTGCTCTCTGAGGTGGTTTCCGATTGCCGATCCTTTGTGTTCTTCAATTCGTTGGTGTAGGTGTCGGCACGTGTAGCCGACATAGCCTGCATCACACAGGCTACACTGGAAAGAATACACCACGCATTGTTCACTCACAACCTCGGAGAGGTCGAAACGTCATGATTTTTTATCGCTAATATTTATCTCAAAATCGATTTCTAAGAAACTACTTATTAAAATCCAACTAGTTGGTCAAAAATATTGAGAATAAAAAATTTTTAGCTAGATCAGAGCTAGACTTCAATCCTTTTTTGCCACCAAAAGCCCACACTTTTCGCTACTAGTGGGCTACAACATATAGCCTAGTAGTAGCTCAACCAATCAGAACACAGCATTGATAATAGACCACTAGATGGATTTTACTAAAATGTATGAGTTGATTTGCACACCAAAGCCATATTTAGGTTTTTTTATGAGGCATGAGTCATTTTGTTAATAGATTGTCAATGAATTAGAACTGTGATATGCCATTGTCACACTACTCACTTGAAACAAAGTCAAACTTTGCTACTTCCAAACTATTTTAACTCATTGGTGCCAATAGAAAAGAAGCTTATTAGTATTTTCCATCTATTTTAAGGAAAGGGATTAAATTTCCTAGTGTTGCAACTTAATGTTTAACTGCACAAGTCTATTTTGTTAAGAACAATTAGGAGGGAATAGACTTCAGAGCAGTTAACTCAAAGGTTTATTGGTTGCTCCCTATGACAGTTCCTGTAGTGAGTATTAAACATTATCGATAGCATTCAATTAGTACAGACCTCTGTCAACCATGCCTCCTGGCAGCTTCCAATGTTGTTTTCTTCTATATTTCTCGCAAACAGCTAAAACTTGATTCTTCTCATTGATAACTAATCCACCAGCACCTAAAATAACAAAAGCACAAAAAAAAATTAAAGCTCCATCGATTTTGCGAAACAAAATGATTATGCTGCGTGCTCCCAAACCGTACAAGACCCTTTGACCCCTGTAAAAGCAAATTAGTCCCTTCATGACCAGAAGTAGGTGGTGCTTCGAAATTGAGGAAAATAGTTATTGAAGACCATTATTTAGGTAGAAATGTTTCATGATATGATAGTGGGCATCTTGGATAAAAAACATTTCAAAAATAAGGCAGTCAAATTTGTTCTGACACTTTCTAAGATTCTTTCTTAAGATTCCGATTGCCGATCCTTTGTGTTCTTCAATTTGTTGGTGTAGGTGTCGGCACGTGTAGCCGACATAGCCTGCATCACACAGGCTACACTGGAAAGAATACACCACGCATTGTTCACTCACAACCTCGGAGAGGTCGAAACGTCATGATTTTTTATCGCTAATATTTATCTCAAAATCGATTTCTAAGAAACTACTTATTAAAATCCAACTAGTTGGTCAAAAATATTGACAATAAAAAAATTTTAGCTCGATAAGAGCTAGACTTCAATTATGCTGCGTGCTCCCAAACCGTACAAGACCCTTTGACCCCTGTAAAATCAAATTAGTCCCTTCATGACCGGAAGTAGGTGGTGCTTCGAAATTGAGGAAAATAGTTATTGAAGACCATTATTTATGTAGAAATGTTTCATGATATGATAGTGGGCATCAAGATATTAAGCACTTCTGACAAGATTACAAAAGGTAGTTGGAAAAAGTTTCTAAAATCTACCAGCTGAATTCGATGTTTGAAAATGTGGAATAGAGATGTCTTTTAAAAGGTTAAAGTTCATGGATCCTACATGTAGCTATAACATGGAGAATTCCGTATGTCTGCTAAATTTATTCAGCCATTTTTACAGAGCATATTGTGACTTCAGGATCATATCATGGGTTATGACTGACAATAGAAAGATCTAGTCCTATAATAAAAATACATTGCTCAATGTAGAGTAACAAGCTTGTCAACCAGCATACCAAGATAACTTGTAGCAAATGTTGGAAGGGTGTTTGGTTCAGTCTTGGGCAGCCACTGAGTCATGACAATGTGATGTGGATATGTGTGATGAAATACAAAACCATGCTATTGCAAACAAAAACAACCAAAAATAGTTAGTGGTCTTAGCTATTATCAGCAGTGGCAGATCCAGGGGAGGGACACTATTATTATTTTTAGACCAAACTGAGGCCCAAAGAGTCAAAAGACACTTTTTGAGAACACCAAACCCCCCCCACCCCCACCCCGCCTCTCCCCTCCCTTATCTGAATGTGTGGATCCACCACTGATCAGTCTCCTGTTGCTGAGTGGTAGAACCTCTGGAGTAGTAAACAGAAGGTCACAGGTTCAGCTCCTACTGGGAGTACTTGTTTTTTTTTCTTCTGAGCTGCTTGTGCCACTGACTGAATAAACATCTTTCTCAACATCAAACAAAATGTTTAAAACTTTTTTATCACTTAAAAGTGTAACAAAGTGTCAACAAATTTAAAAAAAAAGCGTACCAAAGAGTGCAGTCTTGGAGATGAGGTTAAAAGTACTGTTGAATCCTTTATTCTTAAATAACAAAAGTGATTGCATTTAGCACTAAAATACTCCATATATTTTTTTATTTTCCTATTCTCCTTGACTTACAGACAAGTCATCTTAATTTTTTGGGGAGATGATATCTCTTTTTCTCTCCATCATTAACGACTTTTATTCAATTTTAGCAAAAATAAGGAACTAACGAAAAAGAAATGTCCTTTCTTTCTTTCCTACTCGTTCCTTTCTTTCTTGAGTATGGTTACCATGTATAGTTAATGTAGCAGAGTTAACCTGTTTAAATTCCTTGTAAAAACTTTTGTGATAAACATAAATAAAATACAAAAGAAATTAAGGACTTTTGTAGAGTCTATTCACTCCCTTGACTCATAATTAACCCTTTAAGCCCTAAGAGTGATCAGCATGAAATTTCTCCTTGTAGTATCAATGCCTTAGAAAACAGAGTGGTCATGAGAATTGAGTACATGATCAGGGAAGATGAGTCTCATTGAAATTTCAACAAATTCTCGCCACTTTCTATTGAAAAAGTATAGGGACGGTAAATGAGAATCTCAATTTGTTCTAAGAGTGATCAGCATGAAATTTCTCCTTGTAGTATCAATGCTTTAGAAAACAGAGTGGTCATGAGAATTGAGTGCATGATCAAGGAAGATGAGTCTAATTGAAATTTCAACAAATTCTCCCCACTACTTTATTGAAAAAGTAAAGGGACAGTAAATGAGAATCTCAATTTGTTCTAAGAATGATCAGCACGAAATTTCTCCTTATAGTATCAATGCTTTAGAAAACAGAGTGGTCATGAGGATTGAAGGCATAATCAGGGAAGATGAGTCTAACTGATATTTCAACAAATTCTCCCCACTATTTCTATTGAAAAAGTACAGGGACAGTAAGTGAGAATCTCAATTTGATCTTAAGGTTTAAAGGGTTAAGGATCACCTGAAGCAAAGTACATATTCCAACTGTTTCAAGTTAACATAAAGTTAAACTTCTACAACCACAAACCTTCACAGCAATAGGAATATATGTAGAATTCTTAATTGATATTCTCAGCCAAACTCCTCGGATAGCACCTTGCTTGAACTTCTCTAATGATGCTGAAGAAAAATCAGTATCAAGTATCAGAGAAAAATAGGAGTCACAAAGTTAACCACATAAACACTATCTCAAAAATTAAGAAAAGCAAGGAAGACTTACAAACCAGTTTCGTTTCAAATTCCTTTTCACCCTTGCATGTTTCCTTTTCTGTGTTGATCGTGATACCACCAAATCTGCAAAACAACAGAACAATATTATTACTTATCACTGGATACAATAGCTGTTCATGGGACTATCACTATATCAATATTTTTCCTTACAACTTTAGACCTCTGGAAAAAATAGGCAGGGGTGGGGGGTGGGTCTTTGGTAGATACCCCCATTTTCTTACCTCCAAATACACTTCCCTCTTTTATCCCAGACACCTCTTCTTCTTTGCACTTAAAGTGAGGGTGTCCCCACCCTCCAAGTCATAATTATCCTAGGTTCACCCCCTTAAGTAACTGCAAACATGTCAGATCCCATATTGGTGTCATTCCTCTACTTTTTATTTCCTGTAAGTTTACATCCCCTGGAGAAAAGTTCCATACACAAAAAGTATGGACATTAACTAACATGGAACACATGCCTTGAATTTTATCATTAGACAACCTTTGCCTGTTACATAAAGTTCACCCAAATTTGAGGATTCCAGTATGAGCACTGTCATTTGTAACATATTATCCCACCTGACAAGATAACAATGAAGAATTTGCAGTATAAAATTACCCTTAATTTTTCCCATTTTACAGAGTAAAGTCATAAACCATATTGTGTTTATGAAGGTAGGTCAGAAAACCAATTTTTAAATAGACTTTACATGGGCAAACACCCACTAATTACTTAGCTACGGCTTGGTAAAAATCTCATTGTGTACAGTGCTTTCTTTTGAGTACAGACCAATAATAATAAAAAGTGATTAAGAGGAAGACGTTTTGCATCAGAAAAAGGCCAACTTGAAGCCTTAAAAGGGCATTTACTTTGTATACCGGACACAGGTTCGGCACATGAGTGGACCGGCGACTAAACCGGGCCTTAGTCCACTTTATAGCCGGTGCAAGAACTGTTTTCAAGAAAACAACCTCTACCCTTACATGTCTCTGATCCCCGTGAAAGTATTGCTGTCTGCATCTTGAATTTGAGAGGACTCTAAATATCCTTCTGCACACAAAACAGCGGTCTTGCCACTCAATTCTTCGGGGGAAGTCATGATCGGATAATTGTCCTGCAGATCGATTATGACAGAGCTGTTTCTCGCCAGGCATCGATCGATTCTCGACGGGGAGGACTGGTAGCTGCAGATTATACAATAATCATATCTCAAAATATCTTCTCAAGGACCAAGGACACTCAAGGTCACGGGGAAGTAATGTATGACCGCGGTGCATGATTTCTGAGGGTAATCATGTCAAGTTCGCGCGCTTTGTGTTGCCCGGCCGGCCGTCAGTCAGTGAAGACGCAAAAACATGACTTCCAGGTTTGCTTCGTTAACCGAGGAAGACATCGAAAAAATGGTTGAAGACAAGGACTCACAAAACACAAAAATATGCCGTCAGATCGGGAACAAAATCGATACTCAGAATTTCGTGGTCTTGGAAACACTTCTTCGCTTCGAAAATTGTTCTTCGAGTCATTGTCTGCTGTCTTCGTGTCGTCGCATCCCTCATTTCATCGTACTGTTTTCTTTGGGGCAAAGGTGGCTTTTAGTTCGTGGCGTCGCTATGGGCTTATGTCGTCGTTGCGTCATTTTTATGTCTTCGTGTCCTCGTACCTTGTTACCCTGTCACCTTGCTACCCTGTTACCCTGTTACCTTGTTACCCTTTTACCCTGTTACCCTGTTACCCTGTTATCTTGTTACCCTGTTACCTTGTTACCCTGTTACCTTGTTACCCTGTTATCTTGTTACCCTGTTACCCTGTTATCTTGTTACCTTGTTACCTTGTCACCTTGTTAACCTGTTACCTTGTTAACCTCTTCCCCTGTTACCTTGTTACCCTGTTACCATGTTACCTTGTTACTCTGTTACCCTGTTCCCTGGTAGGTACTTCATGTATGGGGACATATATTGTACCGACTTTACCGACTTAACTTATACCTTCACTCTTTCTGCTTGGTTGTTATCTTGTTACCCTGTTACCTTGTTACCCTGTTACCTTGTTACCTTGTTACCCTGTTACCTTGTTACCCTGTTACCTTGTTACCCTGTTACCTTGTTATCTTGTTACCCTGTTATCTTGTTACCCTGTTACCTTGTTACCCTGTTATCTTGTTACCCTGTTACCTTGTTACCCTGTTACCTTGTTACCCTGTTACCCTGTTACCTTGTTACCCTGTTACCTTGTTACCCTGTTACCTTGTTACCCTGTTACCTTGTTACCCTGTTACCTTGTTACCCTGTTACCTTGTTACCTTGTTACCCTGTTATCTTGTTACCCTGTTATCTTGTTACCCTGTTATCTTGTTACCCTGTTACCTTGTTACCCTGTTATCTTGTTACCCTGTTACCTTGTTTCCCTGTTACCCTGTTACCTTGTTACCTTGTTACCCTGTTACCTTAATATCTTGTTACCCTGCTACCCTGTTACCCTGTTACCTTAATACCTTGTTACCCTGTTACCCTGTTATCTTGTTACCCTGTTACCTTGTCACCTTGTTAGCCGGTTACCTTGTTAAACTGTTCCCCTGGTACCTTGTTACCCTGTTACCTTGTTACCTTGTTACCCTGTTATCTTGTTACCCCGTTACCTTGTTACCCTGTTACCTTGTTATCTTGTTACCCTTTTACCCTGTTACCCTGTTACCTTGTTACCCTGTTACCTTGTCACCTTCTTCACCTGTTACCTTGTTAACCTGTTCCCCTGTTACCTTGTAACCTTGTTACCCTGTTACTTCATGTATGGGGACATACATTGTACCGACGTTTAGCTACTTAACTTATACCTACACTTTTTCTGCTTGGTTTTTACCCTGTTACCTTGTTACCCTGTTATCTTGTTACCTTGTTACCCTGTTATCTTGTTACCCTGTTATCTTTTTACCCTGTTACCCTTGTTACCTTGTTACCTTGTTACCCTGTTACCCTGTTATCTTGTTACCCTGTTACCTTGTTACCCTGTTACCTTGTTACCTTGTTATCCTGTTACCCTGTTACCCTGTTACCTTGTTACCTTGTTACCCTGTTACCTTGTTACCCTGTTACCTTTTTACCCTGTTACCTTGTTACCCTGTTATCTTGTTACCCTGTTACCTTGTCACCTTGTTAACCTGTTACCTTGTTAACCTGTTCCCCTGTTACCTTGTTACCTTGTTTCCCTGTTACCCTGTTACCTTGTTACCCTGTTACCTTGTTACTTTGTTACCCTGTTACCTTGTTACCCTGTTACGTTGTTACCCTGTTAAGCTGTTACCTTGTTCTCTTATTACCCTGTTACCTTGTTACCCTCTTACCCCTTGTTACCCCTTGTTAAACCTTGCTTCCCCTTTTTACACCTGTTACCCCTTGTT
>CALNXK010000055.1:2905000-2922500 GCA_942486035.1 Porites lobata
ACCCTTTTCCCCCTTTGTTACCCTTGTTCCCCCTTGTTACCCCTTGTTACCCTTGTTCCCCCTTGTTACCCCTTGTTACCCTTGTTACTCCTTGTTCCCCCTGGTTACCCTAGTTACTTCTTATTACCCTCTTTACCCCTTGTTACGCTTTGGTTACCTTTGTTACCCCTTGTTACCTTTTGTTAACTTTGTTACTCCTTGCTTCCCCTTGTTCCCCCTTGTTACCCTTATTACCTCTTTTTTCCTTTTCTTACCCTGGTTACCCCTTGTGCCCTCTTTAACCTTTTTAACCCTCTTACTCTTTTTAGCTCTGGTTATCCCTTGTTCCCCCTGGTAACTCTTGTTACCCCTTTTTACCCTTTGTTACCCCTTGTTCCCCCTTGTTACCCCACGTTACCCCTTAATTGTTACCCTTTCTTACCCTTGTTACCCGTTGTTACCCTTTCTTACCCTTGTTACCTCCTGTTACCCCCCGTTACCCCTTGTTACCCCATGTTCCCCCTTGTTACTCTTGTTACCCGTTGTTACCCTTGTTCCCCCTTGTAACCACTTGTTACCCTTGTTACTCCTTGTTCCCCCTGCATGGTTACCCTTGTTACTTCTTATTACCCTCTTTACCCCTCGTTACACTTTCTTACCTTTGTTACCCCTTGTTCCCCCTTGTTTTCCTTGTTACCCCTTGTTACCTTTGTTACCCCTTGTTCCCCCTCGTTACCTTTGTTACATCTTCTTTCCTTTTCTTACCCTTGTTACCCCTTGTTCCTATTGTTACCTCTTGTTACCCTTTGTTACCTTTGTTACCATATCTTACCTTTGTTACCCCTTGTTCCTCCTCGTTACCCCTTGTTCCCTCTTGTTACTCTTGTTACCCTTGTTACCCGTTGTTACACTTGTTACCCCTTAATAGTGAACTTAAGCAAAGACGTTTTTGAGCGACGCAGGTCAACCGGAAGTGGTTTTTTCTTCATTTTTGGACAGTGGTTTTGCCCATTTTTTAGGACAACTTGTCTCTATAATAGTTAAGACACTTAGAAATACAAATTTGGTAGCGACAAGGTGCTTTAAAATGAAAAAGACCTCAATTCCGGTTAACGTGCGTCGCTCAAAAACGCCGTTGCTTAAGCTCCCTGTTACCCTTGTAACTTCTTCTTCCCCCTTGTTACCCTTGTTACTTCTTATTACCCTTTTTACCCCTTGTTACACTTTGTTACCTTTGTTACCCCTTGTTACCGGCTTGTTACCCCTTGTTTTCCTTGTTACCCTCGTTACCCCTTGTTACCTTTTGTTACCTTTGTTACCCCTTGTTCCCCCTTGTGCCCCTTGTTACCATTGTTACCCCTTGTTTCCCTTTCTTACCCTTCTTACCCCTTGATCCCTCTTGTTACCCTTTGTTACCCCTTGTTTCCTTTTGTTACCCCTTGTTACCCCTTGTTACCGTTATTACCCCTTGTTTCCCTTTCTTACCCTTGTTACCCCTTGTTCCCCCTTATTACTCTTGTTACTCCTCGGTACCCCTTGTTATTTGTTGTTCCCCTTGTTACCCTTTGTTATCCCTTGTTGGCCCTTGTTACCCGTTGTTACCCTTGTTAGCCTCTTTAACCCTTGTTACCCTTGTTACCCCTTGTTACCCTAGTTCCCCCTTGTTGCCCTTGTTACGCCTTTTTACCCCTTGTTTCCTCTTGTTACCCTTTTTTTACCCTTGTTACCCTTTGTTATCTTTTTTGCTCCTTTTTATCCCTTGTTCCCTCTTCTTACCCCTTGTTACCCTTTCTTACCCTTGTTACCCCTTGTTCCCTCTTGTTACTCTTTTTACCCCTTGTTACCCCTTGTTACTCTTGTTACTCCTTGTTCCCCCTTGTTAACCCTTGTTACCCTTGTTACTCCTCGTTCCCCTGGTTACCCTTGTTACCCTTTGTTATCCCTTGTTGGCCCTTGTTACCCTTGTTACGCCTTTTTACCCCTTGTTTCCTCTTGTTACCCCTTGTTACCCTTTTTTTACCCTTGTTACACATTGTTACCCTTTGTTATCTTTGTTGCCCCTTTTTATCCCTTGTTCCCTCTTCTTACCCTTTGTTACCCTTTCTTACCCTTGTTACCCCTTGTTCTATCTTGTTACTCTTTTTACCCCTTGTTACCCCTTGTTACTCTTGTTACTCCTTGTTCCCCCTTGTTAACCCTTGTTACCCTTGTTACTCCTCGTTCCCCTGGTTACCCTTGTTACCCTTTGTTATCCCTTGTTGGCCCTTGTTACCCTTGTTACGCCTTTTTACCCCTTGTTTCCTCTTGTTACCCCTTGTTACCCTTTTTTTACCGTTGTTACACATTGTTACCCTTTGTTATCTTTGTTGCTCCTTTTTATCCCTTGTTCCCTCTTCTTACCCCTTGTTACCCTTTCTTACCCTTGTTACCCCTTGTTCTCTCTTGTTACTCTTTTTACCCCTTGTTACCCCTTGTTACTCTTGTTACTCCTTGTTCCCCCTTGTTAACCCTTGTTACCCTTGTTACTCCTCGTTCCCCTGGTTACCCTTGTTACCCTTTGTTATCCCTTGTTGGCCCTTGTTACCCTTGTTACTCCTCGTTCCCCTCGTTACCCTTGTTACCCCTTATTACCCTTTTCACCCCTTGTTACACTTTGTTACCCTTGTTACCCCTTTTTCCCCTTTGTTACCCTTGTTACTCTTTGTTACCCCTTTCTACCTCTTGCTACCCTTGTTATCCCTTGTTTCCCTTTGTTACTCTTGTTACTTCTTGTTACCCTTGTTACTTCTTGGGACCCCTTGTTACCCTTGTTACTTCTTGTTACCCTTGTTACCCCTTGTTACCCTTCTTACCCCTTGTTAGCCCTTGTTACCCTTCTTACCCCTTGTTACCCTTGTAGTCAAGCCATATGGTGAAAAAATTGTGCACTCTGGGGTAAAAGCACCAAATTTGGCATGGTAATAGTACTTGGGCTGCTGAACAATATTAGCTATGGAACCCAGTCAGGGGGGACATTTTGTACTCAGGGGGTGGGGTGGTTGCAGTTTCCATTTCACTGCCGTTATTGAAAAGAAAGCTGCTATATCAATAGGGAATGGTGTCCTAGGGAAGTTTAACAAGGTCTATTTAATCCAACTTTCTAGGTGGCGTGGGGGAAGGTTTCAACACAGCTTAGGGGGAGGGGTAGGAGTATCTCTGTTTGCATGTTTGTATAAGTTTATGTTGTGAGGAAGAATACAATGACCTTTCCTGAATTCTGGGATAATTTTAAATCATTTAGCAATTAGTTTCTCCTCTTAACTTATTCTTCATCTCCATGGTAGTGGAGATGGTGGTGGTGGTGTCTATGGGGGTGATGGTTGGGTTTTTCCCGGTGTAGTAAGCGCATGTTTCTTATATTATCAGTTAATCAACCTTCGGAAATAAACTAGATGACTTGAGGCACTTTTTTAGGCAATTTAATCACCTGATCATCGTTACATCATTCATAAGAGGGTAGCAGGGGGGGTGGGGTGGTGTCCCGGTCCCGTTTCACGTGTAAATTTTGACAAATTTCACGTATCACATGCGTTATAAACCATTTTTCACGATCCACGAATTTAGTCATCAACCGAAACCGGAAACCGCGCATGAAAAGCCCCTCGCACCCAGGGTACCCGTTACTCAAAGGGGTAAAGAACCGAAAATCACAGTCATCATGGATCACACCTCCCAGTTCAGTAAACGATGGCATCTTCTTTTCTTATCAGCAAGTCGGCAAGGTGATCTTAAAAGGTGTTAACGAGCACTCGAAACCATCGTCTCATTGACAAATACAATCTATTGGTACGAAACTACCGCTCTATGCGACAAGGAGATAAGTAAAACTCTTCCAGAGCGAGCGCGAATTTACCTTAACAGCAAATTTCAACTCACATTTCTGTCAAGATCAGTAGAAGCACCTCGGTCTTCTTCTGAGTTCCTTTCGTGTCATTGTATTCCAACTCAACTCTCTCTCCCGTAATTCTTATGGGACATGTTTAAGGGAAGTGTACCCGCAGAATCCTTTGTGGTGCATTGCATCGCGTTTCCCGCTTTGGTCACGTTTCGCACCCAGGGTATCATCTTTGCTAGGCAACTCCCTTGGTGTGCTGATATAGTGGAGAAGTTCTCGAGGTTTCTTCCCTTTTGTGCAAATAGCCGGAACACTTTTGGCATCATTGACTCTTTGACTCCGGTTTGTGGGGTCAGACACTAGGATAACAAATCTCTCAAGCAACGGGGCCAGTGGTGTCTTGAACACCCTTCAATTTGTTTCCTAAGGGATGTAAAACGTTCAGTGGCTTCTCCATAAGGCAGCCTTGTGGCCCAGGCAGTTTTCTCGTCCTAAGAAAGGGGATGTCTGATTGCATTTTGTGATTGCGTAATAAAAGTACAACATCCTATAACACTTTTCATCACTCCAGAGCCCTTATGATTGCCGTGCCATGTAAAGAACCAGTTGCAGGAGGAAGAACTGGGGTTATGATGGATTTTATCGGCACCAGGAGACTTACATAAATTTGAAGTGGATTCTCACGATGAATATTCGCGACGTCGAATCACAAAGTTTAAAAAGCTATAAAGAGCAGCTCGATTCTGTATGATTTTCCTTGACTGTGTCTCAATACTAGCTCCATCGGTCCAGGAGGATCTCAATTATACTTTTTAAAAACTGAGAGATGTGAGGCTTGTTCCCTATCAGTGTTTCTTTCTGTGGCGTTCTTCTAAACAATTGCATGGTATTCACTTAAGGCAAGAAAGACTTCGAGAATATCTCTATATGGCGTTAAATCCACGCATTGCTGTTATCAAATGTGTCAAAGATTTGTGCTGTGAACTTGCTGTGAAACATCACAGCAAATATAGCACTGCTCCAGTCTCAGCAGACATCTGCTGTCATATAACTGTTATCAGACGTCTGATTTTGTATGTTATGTTATATAACTGTTATCAGACGTCTGATGTTATATGTTATGTAATATAACTGTCATCAGACGTCTGATAACAGTTATATGATGTCAGACGTCTGATAACAGTTATTCTCGGCTTGCATTGTCACGCAATGAAAAATAAAAATGCAAACCATTCAATACAAAAAAACTAGAATCTGGGAAATGAAAAAAGATAAATATACAAAAACCCTTGCCAGGAATCAGGTCTGTGAAATATTTCAAATGCGAGATATTGCGAAAAACGGTTTACCTAAATTTGTAAAGCTTTGTATGGAAACGCCATGTTGGTGTCCCTTTCAGGAACACCAATATGGCCGCCGGATACCATCAGAAACATCTGTTTTCGAGTTCTCCTACTAATGCGTGAATTCTTCGCTTGAGGAACTCTTAAAGATTACAGTAATGTTTATTCTGAGACAAGAGATGTTTAGATTGCAAAATCTCCCAAAATCGGTAATGTTTTTAACCCACATAAGAGCTTTCCCGGCCGCCAGCTAAATGCTGCGTCACGCAAAAGCCTGGAAATTCAAGCGTCCTCTCTCGCAAAACGAAGAACCCTTTCGAACCAAAAATTTGTTTATGTAAAGGGGTTTAGGTACTGTAATACGTCGTGAAAGTAGAAACTCAGAAGAATCGATAGTTTCTTAGTTTGATTTTTGGTGACGTCACGTGCAACCCAAGAATATGACATCAGCCGTCTGAAACAGTTATATGATATCACACGTCTGATAACAGTTATATGAAAGCAGATGTCTGCTGTCATATGTTATATAACTGTTATATAACAGTTATATGTTATATATGTCATATATGTTATATGACAACAGACATCGGCTATCATATGAGTGTTATATAACAGTTATATATGTTAACTGTTATATAACATATATGACATGATGTCTGCTGTCATATATGTTATATAACAGTTATATAACATATATGGCAACAGACATCTGCTGTCATATAACTGTTATATAACACTTATATGTATGTTATATAACCGTTATATATGTTTATAACTGTTATATAACCCTTAAATAACAGTTATATATATGTTATATGACAACAGACATCTGCTGTCATATGACTGTTATATAACAGTTATATATGTTATAACTGTTATATAACATATATAACGGCTATATAACTGTTCTATAACGGTTATATCACAGTTATATAACATATATGACAACAGATATCCGCTGCCATATAACATTTATATATGTTATATAACAGTCAGTTATATCTGTTATATAACTGTGATATAACCGTTAAGCGCATGTTTCTTATATTATCAGTTAAGCATCCTTCGGAAATAAACTAGATGACTTGAGGCACTTTTTTGGGCAATTTAATCACCTGATCATCGTTACATCATTCATAAGTGGGTAGCAGGGGGGGTGGGGTGGTGTCCCGTTCCCGTTTCACGTGTAAATTTTGACAAATTTCACGTATCACATGCGTTATAAACCATTTTTCACGATCCACGAATTTAGTCATCAACCGAAACCGGAAACCGCGCATGAAAAGCCTCTCACACCCAGGGTACCCGTTACTCAAAGGGGTAAAAAACCGAAAATCACAGTCATCATGGATCACACTTCCCAGTTCAGTAAACGATGGCATCTTCTTTTCTTATCAGCAAGTCGGCAAGGTGATTTTAAAAGGTGTTAACGAGCACTCGAAACCATCGCCTCATTGACAAATACAATCTATTGGTACGAAACTACCGCTCTATGCGACAAGGAGATAAGAAAAACTCTTCCAGAGCAAGCGAGAATTTACCTTAACAGCAAATTTCAGCTCCTCGGTCTTCTTCAGAGTTCCTTTCGTGTCATTTCATGTAGCTGATATATAACCGTCATATAGCAGTTATATATGTCATATATGTTATATGACAACAGACATCTGCTGTCATATGACTGTTATATAACAGTTATAATGTTATAACTGTTATATAACATATTTAACGGTTATATAACTGTTCTATAACGGTTATACAACAGTTATATAACATATATGACAACAGACATCCACTGCCATATAACTGTTATATAACAGTTATATATGTTATATAACTGTTATATTAACATATATGACAGTTATAGCTGTTAACTGTGATATAACATATATGACAATAGACATCTGCTGTCATATAACTGTTATAGAGCAGCTATATAACAGTTATATATATGTTATATATGTCATATATGTTATATGACAACAGACATCTGCTGTCATATGACTGTTATATAACAGTTATATATGTTATAACTGTTATATAACACATATAACGGTTATATAACTGTTCTATAACGGTTATATCACAGTTACGTAACATATATGACAAGAGACATCCGCTGCTATATAACTGTTATATAACAGTTCTATAACCGTTATATAACCGTTATGTATGTTATATAACAGTCAGTTATATAAAATATATAACAGTTATATATGTTATTTAACTGTTATATTAACATATATACCAGTTATAACTGTTAACTGTTATATAAGAGTTATATAACATATATGACAACAGACATCTGCTGTCATATAACTGTTATATAACAGTTATATAACTTATAAAACTGTTATATAACTGTTATATAACAGTTATATAAGATATGTGACAACAGTACATCTGCAGGGGCACCCAACGGGAAATTTTAAGAAAAAGACTTAAAGACAACAACAAAGCGTGACTAAAGTTTTTTGAGACTATTTTAAGCATTTTGGGAGATTACTGGAAAAAAATTATCTGTTCCTCACTCCCAGCAAGACTGAAGGAAGAGTTCCCAGCCAGCAATCTTACAACCTGCAACCTGACTTACTGGGAAGTTTCATAGGGCACAATTCAGATCTTGAGTGGTAAGTAACCCATACAAGTAACCCGTAGCAGCTATTCTAGACTTCAAATCCCCTCTGACACCCTGAATTATCTTTTTCCCAGCAACACTTTCTTTCCAAGGACTATTATTTCTTCCACATCTCCCAGCCAGCAAAAATGTGCCTGAAGAACAGATATTTTGAGGAACAGATCCATTGGGTGCCCCTGCATCTGCTGTCATATAACAGTTATAGCAGACATCTGCTGTCCTATAACAGTTATAGCAGACATCTGCTGTCATATAACTGTTATCAGACGTCTGATTTTATATGTTATGTTATATAACTGTTATCAGACGTCTGATGTTAGATAGCCTTTTCTCCTCAACTCGGCACTTTTATTTTTGATAATTGTAAAGATGACAATAGAGTGTGAGAGAGATCAATATATTATTGAAAACAAGAGAAAACCAAAGGTTACGGAGCGAGGGCGACAACGACGGAAGATGAAAACGCTGTTACTCCAACGCTGTGCTTCGCACAAGTTTCACTTGATAGATGTTCCAAACACGCGTGATCAGATTCTAAGTGACCAGAGATGATCCAGATGCGAGTGATCAAATTGCTTTCTGTGAATTCCACTCGTCCTTATAAGTGGAAGTCCAAACGAATGCCGGCTTCATACCTGCGATTCATGCATAATAATAACCTGAAGATGAAAACTGCGGGCTACTCTTGTCGCCCGCAATAAAAGTGGTTAATAACTCCCGTTTGCATGTCGTTGAAGGTTTCTGTAAGTGTCTCATGTTTTATTTTTGCGGTAGTTTGGCTGAGCAATTAAATTCCCAAAAAGTGCAATTCACTTCAATCAAAGTGTAAAAATGAAACATCTTATCTTTCCAAAGGTGAAAAACGGCATACTGTCTCTCACAAACGAGAGAGCAAAAAGACCAGCCATTCCTGTCCGCCATGCAGAATTTCCTTGAGTAGCCTGACCTTTTGTTTCTTCCGTGTGCAGTCTTGTTTGTTCCATCAGGAGGTGTCTCAAAAATATTAATGAAGTGTTTTGATGTGTCAGGGGCTGCATGTATAATATTGTAATGCTTTAACTCAAATTAATTCCGCCCTTCAGAACTCAACTTGCTTCTACGTGGCTTTCCCTTGTGACAAGAATCACTTACACACTCTTTTAAAATAATTATAGAAAATCTCTCAGAAAAGTAAGTAACAGGTATTTTATAGGGTTACCTTGCACTACTTTGAAGAAAATAGGAATTCAAAAGTTTTTAAGGCCGCTTTCTTCCCGTTTTTGAGTCTTTTCCGGACCCAAACAAAAAGGCCATGACCCCTCCCCCCAAGGGCACAATGTGCCTCCCCCCGTGCATATTTGAGTGGGGTCCATAGCTAAAAATAATTAGTGCAACTAGTACTATCACTGTGCCGAGTTTGATGCTTTTACCCCAAAGTGCACAATTCAGCTATTTTTTTACACCATATGGCTGGACTATTGTTACCCCTTGTTTCCCCTTTCTACCCCTTGTTCCCCTTGTTACTCCTTGTTCCCCCTTGTTACTTTCGTCTTCCCCTATTACCCTTGTTACCCCTTGTTACCCTTGTTACCCCTTTGTTACCCCTTGCTACCTTTGTTACCTCTCTTTCCCCCTTGTTACCCTTGTTACCCCTTGTTACCCCTTGTACCTTTTGTTACCCCTTGTTACCCTTGTTTTCCCTTGTTACCCCTTGTTACCCTTCTTCCCCATTGTTACCCCTGATTACCCTTGTTACCCCTTGTTATCCTTGTTACCCTTTGTTCCTCCTTGTTACCCTTGTTACCCCTTGTTCCTCTTGTTACCCTTTTTACCCCTTTTTACCGTTGTTACCCGTTGTTAGCGTTGTTACCCCTTTTTACTCTTGTTCCCCTTTTTACCTTTGTAACCCCTTTTTACCCCTTGTTCCCCCTCTCTCCTCTTGTTACCCCTTGTTACCCCTAGTTCCTCTTATTACCCTTGTTACCCCTTGTTTCCCTTTGTTGCTCTTGTTACTTCCTGTTACCCTTGTTACTCCTTGGGACCCCTTGTTACCCTTGTTACCGTTTTTACCCCTTGTTACCCCTTGTTACCCTTGGTACCCCTTGTTACTCTTGTTACCCCTTTGTTACCCCTTCTTACCCTTGTTACCTCTCTTTCCCCCTTGTTATCCTTGTTGACTCTTGTTACCCCTTGTTACCCTTGTAATCCCTTTTTACCTTTTGTTACCCCTTGTTACCCTTGGTATCCCTTGTTACTCCTTGTTACCCTTCTTCCCCATTGTTACCCCTGATTACCCTTGTTACCCTTTGTTCCTCCTTGTTACCCTTGTTGCCCCTTGTTACCCTTGTTACCCCTTTTTACCCTTGTTGCCCGTTTTTTCCCTTGTTACCCCTTGTTTCCCTTTTTACCTTTGTAACACCTTGTTACCCGTTGTTCCCCCTTGTTCCCCCTCTTTCCTCTTGTTACCCCTTGTTCCCCCCCTTGCTACGCCTTGTTCCTCTTGTTACCCCTTGTTACTCCTTGTTACCCTCGTTAGAAGTATTAAATTCTGCAAGCAGAATACTGCAATGCTGATCGTACTACGTGAAAATTAACTCTGCACGACATCAACACGACACCGAAAGAACTCAAAACAGAGCGGGATTGTATCCATAGACAGCTGTTTCGCCCTCTTTGGGGCTCGTCAGTATGGCGTAACAACCAGAAAAAGCTCTGGCGAAAATTATCCGGGCACTCTGATTTAAGCTCTGACCTAGAACTCTCAACACCCACAGAATCACGCCATACCACGTGTCTTCTGGGGGGCAAGAGTCCAAGTGTCAAGTTGATGTCTCGTAGAGAAAATACGAGTTGGCCAAAACCAACCTATAACACATCGATAAAGATAATTCATTGAACTATAATTCATTCCCAGCCGAAAAGGTGTTGAAAATGTGATATTTAAGAAACTGCGGCTATACTAATGTGAAAGCACCGTTTTTACTCTTGGTTCTGATTACAAGGAGGGAGGGTAACCTCGCTCCTGTGGAGCGGTCGTCGGGGTCAAAAATAACTCGATGCTTATTTTCTATGTCGTTTTGTCTTTTTGATGTGTCGTTTTGCCGATTAGTCATGTCATCTTGTCTACTTGATTTGTCGTCGAGATCAGGTAAAGCCGAGAGTTGGCAGTTAAGTCTGACGTCAGGCCTTCGTCAGGCCTTGCACAACCGACGTCTGGAAGTGACAAAAAAATTTTGAACACTAAAGTGGTAGATGGAGGAAACGGGCTTGTAGTGATCTGGTATTCAACTCATAACCGAACTGAGTATACTAGTTATACTCAATTTCCTCGTGTTGTGCGATTTTCAACGATTGTCTCGATAACAGATATAAGGTGTGATTAAAAAACGAATGAAATTCAACTTCAGCCTTGTGTGGTATTGACTGAAAGCACCTAAATGTTACACCTGTTGTAGGAACCTGCCGCGTTGTTAAGTCATTTTACAAGGACGCCTTGAGACTCAGTGTTTTATGCAAAATCTGATCGTAAAAATATAGCCTAGAAATTTCGTTTAGATTTGGAAATTGTGACGGAGAGAGATAACGGAAAATATTCCGTCTTCGTAAACCTCTGAATGTCATTTACGATTTTTTGGATAATCATGATAAAATTATGAAAGCCAAAAGAAACTGTAACAGGCTTAAGCTGCCATAGGATTGAGACAGAAAGCCTTCGTCATGGTCCAAGTGCTGTTCTTAAAAAAGGAAACTTTTGTTTGATTTCCGTCAACAAGAATCCATAAGAGAAAAAATTTACCGACGAAAGCTAATTGCTAGTAATTACTCCGAGCGAAGTCCGATATTTGTAATGCAAACCATTCAACCAAGACCTTACTCCCAAAAAACGCGTCTATACGGGGAAAAAATTGTGATTTGTCATGCAATGAATAAACTAAGATTTAAAAAAAACGACAACAGAGTAACAAAGGCACAGAGCAACAAGGTAACCAGGTAACAGAGTAACAAGGTAACAGAGCAACAAAGTACCAGGGTAACAAGGTAACAGAGTAACAAGGAAACAAAATAAAAGAGTAACAAGATAACAGAGTAACATGGTAACAGAGCAACAGGGTAACAGAGTAACCAGGGAACAAGGTAACAGAGTAACAAGTTAACAAAGTAACAGTCAGAACAACAAGGTAACAAGGTCACGAAATCCGAGTATCGATTTTGTCCCCGATCTGACGCCATACAAAAAGGACGATGAAGGTGGCAAAGGAGCTGTTTGCTGACTACGTGAAAGAGAAAAAACTGAGGTATTTTTACACGTTTAAAAATAAATTATCAGTTCAGTTCATTATCAGTAGCCTTCGGCTTCGGCTGATAATCCCTACCAGGTCCTTGATTGATCTGGATATCAAAAAAACCTCATCCAATAATTGCTTAATATGATATTATCAGAAACCAGAAGCATTTGTATGCTTCTGTCAGAAGTTTCTGATTTCATATACTCACCTGTGCACTTATCGTCACTTGCAAGCACTGAGATTCACTTATATGCACTTACCTGCACTTCTTTCACCTGTATGCACTCACCTTCACTTGCATGCACTTACATTCACCTGCATGCACCTACATTCACTTGTATGCACTTACCTTCACTTGCATACACTTACATTCACTTGCATGCACCTACATCACTTGCATACACTTACATTCACTTGTATCCACTTACTTCATTTGTACGCACTTACCTTCACTTGCATACACTTACATTCACTTGTATGCACTTACCTTCACATGCATACACTTACATTCACTTGCATGCACTTACCTTCACTTGCATACACCTACATTCACTTGTATGCACTTACTTCATTTGTACGCACTTACCTTCACTTATACGCACTTACCTTCACCTGTATACACTTGCCGTCACTTGTACGCTCCTAGAGGGTAGCAAAGGGTTTATGGGTGACGCGTGTTTAGGCCCAAATTTAGTGCGTGAGTCACGTGAAGCTTGAAAGTTCCCAAAATAGGAACGTGATCCGTGAAACCAGTAATGCATGGGAAGTGTGATTTATCGTATAAGATGCGCAGTACTCGGTGAATAATTCAATATAGGACAGACAGAAAAGCCTCGTACGTCACAGTCGGTATAGGCTGCACAGAAAGCACCAGTTTTGTAAGGGCGAAGGGAGAAATTTCGAGGACACGCGCGCGCCCTCTAGGGGAGAAGAAGAGTAAAACTAACCAAAAAACTGACCTGCGCTTGCCAAGCAGGCTTCAGTCGCTAGCTGGTTAAAAGAAGCCGCATCGAGGGCGTTAATGTGTTTTCAGTTTGAACGCCTGGAAACACGTGTTTTCCACATCCGCGACTGCTAGTGAACACCCCACATTCTAATGAGAGGAGAAACGGAGAGAAGCTGCGACTGTCAAATACAATGCGAATTGAGATCCATGATGGCTATGTTTCGGTTCTTATTGCTACTCTCCACCTACCTGTTGTGTATTAGCCCCCCGTTTATAAGCCCTCCTGAACCCTTTAAACCCTAAGATCAAAATTGAGATTCTCGTTTACTGTCCCTATACTTTGTCAATACAAGTAGTGGGGAGAATTTGTTGAAATATCAGGTAGACTCATCTTCCCTGATCATGTACTCAATTCTCATGACCACTCTGTTTTCTAAAGAATTGATACTATAAGGAAAAATTTCATGCTGATCACTCTTAGGGCTTAAAGTGTTTAAGCCCTTACAAGGTTGTATAAGCCCTGGCATTTGAAGGGCTCCTGGCCCAGGCCTCACAATCGGAAGTTTACGGTACCCGTCTCCTCCCATAAATAAAGAAAAATTAAGCCTAAGTGGAGAAAGGTTCAATACAAATATCTAGAACTGCGCTAACATAGAGATTCAGAATTAATTTTAATACGGCAAACGGCAAACTTGGAATTCAAGTTAAGAAGAACTTCTTTGTAATTTTGCTTTGCCGCGAACCTGGTGAATTCCCCTCGCACAACGGCATACCATAAACTCCCGCTTATTAGCCCCCAAATAAGAACGAAAGAAGCTGAAAACAAGGTTAAAAGTTTCATGCCTGCGTTTCCACTGCTCAAGGCCGTATACCGCTGGACATGTTTGCGTATACTAAAACATTCTTTCACTTTGCTCTCATTGTATTTCTGTAAATGACTGTTGCATAAAGTACCATTTTGCTCCTCTTCTCTTATTTTGTTACCCGAGATGACGTAGTCAGCAAGCGTCATAAATTCGGTAGCTCATTCCTTTCGTATTTTTTTAAGGAGTAAAAAATTGTCTTGTCTTTTTAACTTTCCAATATCCCGTACCCAAAACGTCCAATCAAAAGCAAGCCAGGTTCGACTGCACAAGCAGAAAAAAGATACTGCGTCAGAAAAGAAGCAAAAAGTAAGCTTACTGCGTAGAGGAGGAGTAGTTCACTGTGCCCCCCGTGTCCCTTGTGTCCCCTTGTGTCCCCTTGTGTCCCCTGTGTCCCTTTGTGTCCCCTGTGTCCTCTGTGTCCCTTTCTCTGCCCTGTGTCTCTTGTCTTCCCTGTGTCCCCTTGTGTCCACCTTTGTCCCTTTGTGTCCTCTGTGTCCCTTTGTGTCCCATGTATCCCTTGAGTTCCCTATGTCCCCTTGTGTTCCGCTTGTATTCTTGTGTCCCCGGTGTACGTTTGTGTCCCCTACATCCCTTTGCGTTCCCTGTGTGCCCTTGTGTCCCTTTTGTACCTTTGTGTCCCCCGTGTCCGTTGTGTCCCTTGTGTCCCCTGTGTCCCTTTGAGTTCCCTGTGTCCCCTGGGTCACCTTTGTTACTTGTGTCCCCTGTGACCCTTGTGTCTTCTGTGTCCCGTGTGTGCCTTGGGTCAACTTATGTTTATTGCCACCCGTGTGTCCCCTGTGTTCCCTGTGTCCCTTGTGTCCGTTGTGTCCCCTGTGTCGCCTGTGTTGGCTGCGTCCCTTGTGTCTTCTGTGTCTCATAAGTCTCCCGTGTCCCATAACTCCCCTGTGTCCCTTGTGACCCTTGCATACCCGGTGTCCCCTTGTGTCCCATGTGTCCCCTTGAGTTGATTGTGTCTCCTGTCTCCCCTGTCTCCCTTGTGTTCCCTAAGTCCCCTGCCTCCATTGTGTTACCCTGTGTCCCCTGTGTCTCTTGTCTCCTTTGTGTCCCTGTGACCTCTGTGTCCCTTGTGCCCCTGTGTCTCCTATGTCCTTTGTGTCTGCTGTGTCCCTTGTGTCCCCTGTGTAACTTGTGACTCCTGTATCTCCTTGGGTTCCCTGTGTCCCTTTTGTCTATTGTGTCCCCTGTGTCCGTTGTGTCCCCTTTGTCTCACGTGTCCCCGTGTGTCCCCTGCGTCCTCTGTCTCCCTGGTCTTCAATTATGTCCCTGTCTCCCTTTGTGTCCCCTGTGTCCCTTATGTCGACTTGTGTCCCTTGTCACTCCTGTGTCCCTTGTGTCCCATGTTTCCTCTTGTGTGCTTTGTGTCACCTGTGTCTTTTGTGTCCCCTGTTACCCCTTTGTCACCTGTGTCCCTTGTGTCCCCTGTGTTATCTGTGTTCCCTATGTCCCTTGTGCCTCTTTTTTCCCTTGTGTCCCCTCTGTCCCCTTGTTTTCCATATGTTCCCCGTATCCCTTTGTCCCCCTGTGTCCTCTGTGCCCCTTTTGTCCCTTGTTTCCTCTTCTGTCCCCTGTGTCCTTTGTTTTCTTTTGTGTCCCTTGTTTTCGTCTGTATCCCTTGTGTCCCTTGGAAGTTCCTTTGCCCCTTGTGTTCCCTGTGTCCCTTTGCGTCCACTGAGTGGCCTATGTTCCTTGTCTTCAATTTTGTCCCCTCTGTCTCCTGTGTCCCTTTTGCCCCCTGTGTCCTTTGGGTCCCTGGAATCCCCTGTTTCCGTTGTGTCTTCTTGTGTCCCTTTTGTCCCTTTGTGCCCCTTATCACCCATGTGTCCCTTGTGTTCCCTGTGTCCCCTTGCGACCCCTGTGTCTCTTGTGTTTCCTGTGTCCTGGGTCCCTTGTGTCCTATGTGCCCCATTGTGTCCCCCTTGTCCCTTCTGTCCACACGTGTCCGCTGTATCCCTTGCTTCTCCTTAAGTTCCCTGTTTGCCCGGTGTCCCTTGTGTCTCTTGTGTTTTCCTGTGTCCCTAGTGTCCCATGTATCCCGTTTGCCTCTTGTGTCCTTTGTGTCCCCTCGGATCCATTCTAACCTCTGTGTCCCTTGTGTCTTTTGGGTTCCCTGTGTCCTCTGCGTACCTTGGGTCCCTTTGTGTCTCTGGTGTCCCTTGTGTCTGCTTTGTCTGTTGTGTCCCCTTGTGTCCCTTTTGTCCCTTTGTACCCCTTGTGTCTAATGTGTCCCATTGTGTCCCTTGAGCCCATTGTGTGCCCTGTATCTCCTGTATCCATTGTGTCCTCTCTGTCCCATTTTCCCGTAGCGTCCCCTTTGTTCCTGTTGTCCCGTTGTGTCCCTTGTCACCCCTGTGTCCGCTGTGTCTCTTGCTTCCCCTGTGTCTCCTAAAGTTTCCTGTGTCCACTGTGTTTCTTGTGTCTCTTGTGTTTTCCTTTGTCCCTTGTGTCACCCGTGTCTTATGCATCCCGCGTGTCTCTTGTGTCCCTTGTGTCCTTGTGGATCCCTTGTGACCTCTCTATCCCTTGTGCCCATTGTGTCCCATGTGTCCTATTGTGTCCCCTTGTGTCCCTTGTGTCCCTTGTGTCTCGTGGGTCCCTTGTGTCCCCTGTGTCTCTTTTGTCTCCTTGTGTTCCTGGTGTCCGATGTCTCCCATTGTGTCCCTTGGGTGCCCTTTGTCCCTTGTGTCCGCTGTGTCCCTTGCTTCTCCTGTGTCTCCTTAAGTTTCCTGTGTCCCCTGTGTCCCCTGTGTCCCCTGTGTCTCTTGTGTTTTTGTGGTCCCTTGTGACCCATTTATTCCGCGTGTCTCTTGTGTCCCCTTGGGTCCTTTGTGACCTCTGTGTCCCTTGTGCCCTGTGTCCCTTTGAGTCTCCTCTGCCCCCTGTTTGCCTTGTGTCCCCGGTGTCCTTTGTGTCCCCTTGTGTGCCCTCTGTCCCCTTGGTACTCTTGTGTCCCCTCTGAACCTTTGTGCCCCCTTGTCCTTTGTGCCCCTTATGTTCTCCTATGTCCCCTGTCTCCCCTCTGTCCCTTGTGTCCTTTGTTTTCCTTTGTCTCTTGTGTCCCCTGTGTCCCTTGTTTTTCTTTGTATCCCTTGTGTCCCCTATGTACCTTGTGTCTCTTTGAAGCCCCTGTCTCCCTTGTGTCCTCTGTGTCTTTTGTGTTCCCTTGTAACCCCTGTGTCCCTTGTGTCTCTAGTGTCTCGTTTTCCCTTGTATCCCTTGTGTCCCATTGGTCCCCTTGTGTCCTTTGTGCCCCTAGTGTCCCGCGTCCCCTTAAAGTCAAGTCAAGTAAACTTTATTTACACAGGGTAGCCTGTTCAGCTCTAAGGCTGGTCCCCATAGGGGCCCTGTATCTTAAAAAATTACGATACGGTCCCCTTGTGACCTCTGTGTCCCCTTGAGTCCCCTGTCTCCCTTGTGACTTCTGTCTCACTTGTGTTCCCGGTGTCCCTTTGAGTTCCCTGTGTCCCCTTCTTTTCGTTGTGTCCCTCATGTCACCCGTTTTCCTTTTTTTCCGTGTCCCTTATGTTCCCTGTGTCCTTTGTGTTTCCTGTGTCCCTTGTGTCTTCTTATGTTC
>CALNXK010000055.1:2927500-3109067 GCA_942486035.1 Porites lobata
ATTAATCACTAGATAAATAACACGCGCTCACTTAATTTTCATGATTATCAAACCGTCCTCAGCTAATTAATTACTAGATATTAATAACACGCGCACTCTTAATATAAGCATAGCAATATCCTCATACTTAATTCTTACGTTAACATTGCGATCTAGACTCATTTTGACGTGTTATTAGATAAAATTGGTACTAACATGGGTGTTTACTCTATCATTATACCCTTTTTCTTAAAGACGAAGAAACATCAAGCCTAATTACTTACAGTTTTTAAATAATATTACGTAATATTAGGTAATAAAAACAAGTAAAGCTAAATAATTATCATTAAATCATCTTGTCCTTGCATCATGTTCTTCAGGGATCATCATGGGCGGAACGTCATCTGCAAAATTTCGAATAGGCAGCTTGGTAAATAGGAATAGAAAAGAGAAGTTGTCACATCACGTTGCCATGGTAGCACATTTTCTGGATGACAACAAAACAAAAACGTCACTTAAAACGTTAATTCGCACTGTTTCATACTTCATCGACATTCTTCATTTACTTTGTCAAATGTTGGCGAAATTTTCTGGAGTTGCATCCGAAAGTTAAGAAAAAGAAAAAGAAAATTTTGTGTTGTGTTCACCTACTCCAGAAAGAAGGCACATAAAATTAGGAAGTTTTGTGTCACAGTTGTGCAACGACTGTTACGAAATCTACAAGAGTGTGATGCACGTGCAGCATTGCTGTTTTGCTATTACTCTTTCGCTGTTTCTTGTTGGCTTCGCCGTCGTCGTTGGTTTAGCTCTCTAACATTGTGATCCAGAAATTCTGCTACCATGGTACTGTGATGTCACACTTCTTCTCTGTATCGCTTTAATTTTAAGGAAACAGGACTGATTTTTAAAACTTAACGTTTAATGGGCATAAATTGAAGTATTTTCCACAGTGAGCACATTTGCAAAAATTGGCCGACCCCTGCCACATGTTCCCCCAAAATGCTCTGATCCCATATGGCAGGTAGGATCACAACCATCACTAATTTGTCATTTTCATACATCATTCAAAACCTTTCCAAGGCCAATTATATAGAGAGAGGAGCAAGGGTGGTGCAGTGGTGAGAGCACTTGATCTCCTCCCACCATTGTGGCCCAAGTTCAAATCCTGGTGTCAACACCGCATGTGGGTTGAGTTTGTTGTTGGTGCTACTCCAGTTTTCCCCTACTCTCAAAAACCATCATCTTCAAAATTTTAATTCAACCAGGAAATCAAGTAGATGAAGAACCACTTAGTAGATGTGCTACCTCTAAACTATAATTTATTTATATACTTATTTATCGAAAAGTTTCAATGTTCTGAAGATTGTTCTGGTTGATGATCTCCTGGACCCTAACTTTTATGAAATAGTTAGGATCCCGCCCGGTACAAATGAGAGCTTTGAACAGTCAGGAAATTTCACAGAAGAGTTTGTGGGATTCAGTGGGGAAGCCTAAACCACTTTTTGCTAGCATACTATGTAGCTGCTCTACTGATTGTGGAGATTTCTCTTGCTATTTTTTTTACAAACGTGTGCCAAACGACTTTCAAATCCTTTAGATTGCTAATTAAAGTAATGTAACGATCACTGACATCATAAAGGAAATCACCTATGACACTGCTAAGATACTTTCATATTCCAGTACCTAATTAAGGACCTGGGCTGGATTGTTCAAAGCAGGGTTAGTGCAAAGTTTTAAATCAGATATGAAAGCTTACAAACAAAATTCAGTTTAATTCTTTTTGCCTGCAATGTAGTGATTTGGTGCTCCGTAAGGAACAGAGAAAATTATCCGAGAAAATGCTTTTGAACAGAAGAGTAAGAAACCCAGATTAACATAACTTTAATCCCGGGTTAGCGCTAATCGGTTTTCCAACAACTGGGCCCTGATGACATTACCTACTGTTTTCTTTGATAATTTCTTGCCATCAGTCATCTGATCCTTCCTCTTTTCCTGAAAATAGACAAATACATATACCAGTAAATTCTTTAAACCATTTTATACAACTCCACAAATTTGAACTGATCGAGCTGCCCAAGTTGAGCCATGTCCCCTCTTTCTGCTCGTGGTGTCATCAGTTTTAATAAGTATATACCCAATTAAAGGAGAATTTGTCTAAACTCATGTAGGGGTAAGATATTTTTCAAACCATACCAGAATATAAGCACAGTTAAGTCAAAGAGCCCGGAGAAAAATACAGATAACCATGAGTAGACTTCAAAATTTTGATAAAAGTCTTGTTTTAACTGGTTACCTGAGTGTATCTTAATCTTCCATTTAATCATATGATTACGATGCACTGTCAGATGAAAACTGTGCAGTCTAGAAGCTTTCCCAAAAACTTTTCCCAGGGCTAATTAATTTGCAGCAAAAGAAAACAAAAACAGGGCAAGAAAAGCAAGAGAATATAAGAGGAGATCGAAAGAGCAAAAGGTTAGTGTAACTTTTAAACCCAAAAGCTATTTCAACATTTTGCTTTCTATTCACGAGCTTTACGGTTTTAATTGGGCATGAGTTAAACTCTTGAAAAACTCCTATGACTCAAAAATCCACCTGCAACTGCATTAATTCTAAACCAGAGTTCCATGCCTCAATCTCATTTAACATAATTATCTAAAATATATTAACTGTCAAATCTCTTGTAAGGCACCACCTTGCAAATTTTGATAAGTGGTCTTAACTAGAGCTGGTTGTTTTTGTGTTTACAGAAAGTTAATAATGTGAACAACTATTGCAAAAGGCCTATTATCCATTAATTTGATCCCTTTCTCTTGACTCACCACTTGCGTTAAAGGTTGCACGATTGTGTCCTTGTATCCTCCTCATGCCGAACATACCTGTAATTCTTTAAGAACATTGCAAACATAGCAGAAAGGAATAATATACATAAATATAATTTTTAAGACAAAAATGCATGCATGGTTAACAATATAATTTAATGTGCAAGTTACAAAATAAACCAATCATTTAAGCTTTACCACAGACTCGCGCAGTTGGGCATTTGCGCTCACACACTCTCTCGCTCTCTCTCTCTCTCTCTCGCACATGCCTCTCTCCCTCTCTCTCTCGCACATGCCTCTCTCCCTCTCTCTCTCGAATGCAGGACACTTAAACACATTGGCACTGCCAACACAAACACTCTCCCTCTCCCTCTCTCACATGCAAGACACTTAAACACATTGGCACTGTCAACACAAACAATACATAAATGTAGAATTAAGAAAGAGATAATAAAGAGAGCTCAATTTGAGACTGAAATAGAGGGTCAAGAATAGAAAAAGAATAGAAGGTCAAGATGCTTGATCGAGGCAAAAGAATAGAAGGTCAAGATGCTTGATCGAGGCAAAAGAATAGAAGGTCAAGATGCTTGATCGAGGTAAAAGAATAGAGGGTCAAGATGCTAGATCAAGGCAAAAAAGAAGTGCAAGACTCGTACAAAAAACTGAGGACTCGTGTGAGTGAGCGGCATTGAGGAGAGTTGACAATAGACAGGATACCAAAGGAGGAACAGGATCGCGCAAAAATGTCATCGTGTGATGGTGGATTATATTAGACAGCTGTATAGTGTGTTATAAAGATCGGTGATGGGAATGTTTATGGATTTTTGATTAATATAATTAATGTGGTTATAGTCAGTAAAAAGTTAAATTGCGAGCTAATATCTAAAAATGTCCCATAATTATTAAAAATCAAGGTAATGTTTAAAATAATACAAGGTGATGTTTAGAATAATACAAAAATTTAAAATCAAGGCTAAGTACAAAAAGAATGCCTTGAAAGAGAAGTTCAAGACTCGTACAAAACACTGAGGACAGTGAGTAGTTCAGTAATGTTCTTGTGTGAGTGAGCAGCATTGAGGAGAGTTGATAATAGACAGCATATCAAAGGAGGAACAGGATCGGGCAAAAATGTCATTGTGTGATGGTGGATTATATTACACAGCTGTATAGTCTGTTATAAAGATCGATGATGGGAATGTTTGCTGGATTTTTGATTAACATAATTAATGTGGCTATAGTCAGTACAAAATTAATTAAATTGCAAGCTAATATCTAAAAATATCCCATAATTATTAAAAATCAAGATAATGTTTAAAATAATACAAGGTAATGTTTAGAATAACACAAAAATTTAAAATTAAGGCTAAGTACACAAAGAATGCCTTGAAAAGGGAGTTAAAGACGTTGGCCCTACATAAAGAAATCTCCCAAAAGAAATATCTAAAAATATCCCATAATTATTAAAAATCAAGGTAAAGTTTAAAATAATACATTTATGGTTAAAAATATCCACAACACATGTAAAAATAAGAGCATATTAAGAATAACCTAGAAAGATACTACAAGATATACATTTAAAACCGATCTTTTAAAAAGAACCCAAGTTCCCAGCTTTAAACATTTAAATCGAGAAATCAAGCATAAATGCATAATTATTGGCATGATTGTTTAAAAATTAGTGAATAAATAAAGATTAAGATATAAAAACACAGGTAGATATAAAAACTGGAATACAAAATATACAATAAATAAATACATTAATGGAAAATAATTTATAAAACTCAAATTGAATTTTAAGCAGTATTCAAAATATCAATGTACAGTAAATATTAGTTTTTCTTTTTAATCATTATTTATCTTTATTATAAATACTTAGTAACAGATGTAGTGCCAGCATATATATACTTTGTTAATAAATCATATACTTACTTACCTTCTTCATTACAATTAGTTGTTTACTTACTTACTTATTTACTTAATTAATTCATTGATTAATTAAAAAGCTATTTACTTATTTACTTACATAACTACTTACTTTTAATTACTGACTAACTTACTCACTACTGGACATAACTTGAGAAATGAGAAACATCAGACACGTTCACCTAGAAACAAAGACTAAACGAAAAAAAAATGCCATGCTGCACCTAATTATAAAAAGAAAACTTGTCACAAACCTGTAAGGAAGGAATAATTGGATCAGAACATAGCAGAAAAACAAACAACTCTAATTATTATTATCTTACATAACAAATAAATAAGCCAACAGTAGAACAACACTAGCGTACTCTCACCTTATACTTCAATGAATGTATTCAGTTATGGAAGAGTCGATCAACTGCCTTCAGAAGAAGAAGAAGATGAGATTAACCTACTAATAACACTTAAATTTCAGCACATGGGTGGACAGGTGGGCCATTCCACCTTCCTCCTTGGTACTGATCTAAAAATAAGTAAAGCAAGAATGTTTTCCTACAGTAATTTCATCTCTTATCACCTCTGTAAGGCAGTGTAAAGTGAAGAAATTAGGTATATAAAAATTGTTTTAAATGGTTAACTCCAAAAGGTTTTTGCGTTTTGAATGAATTTAAAAAGCTTTAATTTCCACATTTACAAAAAGAAATACAAGAACACTATAGCCTAATTCCCTGGGATCAAAAGTTTCACCATGCGGTCAATGTGTTTCCAATAGGCCATGCAACCGTTCACCTAAGTTACATTCACTACAATAATTTCACCATGTGGGTCTGGGGAAAGTCGCACAAGTGCAAAACAATAGCAACCTAAAAACAAACAGGATACCCAATATCTACAAATACATACTTGCAATGCATGGGAGACTTTGGAAGAACTGAACCACATTTACCAGCCACAAAAACAGAGCAAACACTTACAGCAATGAGGAACCACTGAACCAAAGTCCTGGTAGAACTAGAGCACCTAGCCCTTAACTATGGAACTGCAGAACCAAAACATTAAAAAAGAACTGCACATTACACAGACACACAATACATACACTGTACTTACAATACTGAGGAACCACCGAACCAAAGTCATGGAAGAACTAGAGAACCTAGCCCTTAACTATGGAACCGAAGAACCACAGCATTACAAAAAAAAATGCACATTACACAGGGACAAAATACATACAATGTACTTACAATACCGAGGAACCACCGAACCAAAGTCGTGGTAGAACTAGAGAACCTAGCCCTTAACTATGGAACCGCAGAACCACAACATTAAACACAGAACTGCACATTACACAGAGACACAATACATACACTGTACTTACAATACCGAGGAACCACCGAACCAAAGTCGTGGTAGAACTAGAGAACCTAGCCCTTAACTATGGAACCCCAGAACCACAACAATATACAAAGAACTGCAATAAATTACAGAGAGACACAATGCATACACTGTACTTACAATACCGAGGAACCACCGAACCAAAGTCGTGGTAGAACTAGAGAACCTAGCCCTTAACTATGGAACTGCAGAACCACAACATTAAACACAGAACTGCACATTACACAGAGACACAATACATAAACTGTACTTACAATACCGAGGAACCACCGAACCAAAGTCGTGGTAGAACTAGAGAACCTAGCCCTTAACTATGGAACCGCAGAACCACAAAATTAAAAAAGAACTGCACATTACACAGAAAAACAATACATACACTGTACTTACGATACTCAGGAACCACCGAACCAAAGTCGTGGTAGAACTAGAGAACCTAGCCCTTAACTATGGAACTGCAGAACCACAACATTATAAAAAGAACCGCACATTAAAGAGACACAATACATACACTGTACTTACGATACTGAGGAACCACCGAACCAAAGTCGTGGTAGAACTAGAGCACCTAGCCCTTAACTATGGAACCGCAGAACCACAACATTATACAAAGAACTGCACATTACACAGAGACACAATACATACACTGTACTTACAATACCGAGGAACCACCGAACGAAAGTCGTGGTAGAACTAGAGAACCTAGCCCTTAACTATGGAACCGCAGAACCACAAAATTAAAAAAGAACTGCATATTACACAGAAAAACAATACATACATTGTACTTACGATACTGAGGAACCACCGAACCAAAGTCGTGGTAGAACTAGAGAACCTAGCCCTTAACTATGGAACTGCAGAACCACAACATTAAAAAAGAACTGCACATTACACAGACACACAATACATACACTGTACTTACGATACTGAGGAACCACCGAACCAAAGTCGTGGTAGAACTAGAGAACCTAGCCCTTAACTATGGAACCGCAGAACCACAACAATATACAAAGAACTGCAATAAATTACACAGAGACACAATGCATACACTGTACTTACAGTACCGAGGAACCACCAAACCAAAGTCGTGGTAGAACTAGAGAACCTAGCCCTGAACTATGGAACTGCAGAACCACAACATTAAACACAGAACTGCACATTACACAGAGACACAATACATACACTGTCCTTACAATACCGAGGAACCACCGAACCAAAGTCGTGGTAGAACTACAGAACCTAGCCCTTAACTATGGAACCGCAGAACCACAAAATTAAAAAAGAACTGCACATTACACAGAAAAACAATACATACACTGTACTTACGATACTCAGGAACCACCGAACCAAAGTCGTGGTAGAACTAGAGAACCTAGCCCTTAACTATGGAACCGCAGAACCACAACAATATACAAAGAACTGCAATTACACAGAGACACAATACATACACTGTACTTACAATACCGAGGAACCACCGAACCAAAGTCGTGGTAGAACTGGAGCACCTAGCCCTTAACTATGGAACCGCAGAACCACAACAATATACAAAGAACTGCAATAAATTACACAGAGACACAATGCATACACTGTACTTACAATACCGAGGAACCACCGAACCAAAGTCGTGGTAGAACTAGAGAACCTAGCCCTTAACTATGGAACTGCAGAACCACAACATTAAAAAAGAACTGCACATTACACAGACACACAATACATACACTGTACTTACGATACTGAGGAACCACCGAACCAAAGTCGTGGTAGAACTAGAGAACCTAGAGATGGAAAGAACCCCATTAACTATGGAAACGCAGAACCACAACAATATACAAAGAACTGCAATAAATTACACAGAGACACAATACATACACTGTACTTACAGTATGAGGAACCACCAAACCAAAGTCGTGGTAGAACTAGAGAACCTAGCCCTTAACTATGGAACTGCAGAACCACAACATTAAACACAGAACTGCACATTACACAGAGACACAATACATACACTGTCCTTACAATACCGAGGAACCACCGAACCAAAGTCGTGGTGGTAGAACTAGAGAACCTAGCCCTTAACTATGGAACCGCAGAACCACAAAATTAAAAAAAAAGAACTGCACATTACACAGAAAAACAATACATACACTGTACTTACGATACTGAGGAACCACCGAACCAAAGTTGTGGTAGAACTAGAACTAGAGAACCTAGCCCTTAACTATGGAACCGCAGAACCACAACAATATACAAAGAACTGCAATTACACAGAGACACAATACATACACTGTACTTACAATACCGAGGAACCACCGAAACCAAAGTCGTGGTAGAACTAGAGAACCTAGCCCTTAACTATGGAACCGCAGAACCGCAGAACCACAACAATATACAAAGAACTGCAAAAAATTACACAGAGACACAATGCATACACTGTACTTACAATACCGAGGAACCACCGAACCAAAGTCGTGGTAGAACTAGAGAACCTAGCCCTTAACTATGGAACTGCAGAACCACAACATTAAAAAAGAACTGCACATTACACAGACACAATACATACACTGTACTTAAGATACTGAGGAACCACCGAACCAAAGTCGTGGTAGAACTAGAGAACCTAGCCCTTAACTATGGAACCGCAGAACCACAACATTAAACACAGAACTGCACATTACACAGAGACACAATACATACACTGTACTTACAATACCGAGGAACCACCGAACCAAAGTCGTGGTAGAACTAGAGAACCTAGCCCTTAACTATGGAACCGCAGAACCACAACAATATACAAAGAACTGCAAAAAATTACACAGAGACACAATGCATACACTGTACTTACAATACCGAGGAACCACCCAACCAAAGTCGTGGTAGAACTAGAGAACCTAGCCCTTAACTATGGAACTGCAGAACCACAACATTAAAAAAGAACTGCACATTACACAGACACACAATACATACACTGTACTTACGATACTGAGGAACCACCGAACCAAAGTCGTGGTAGAACTAGAGAACCTAGCCCTTAACTATGGAACCGCAGAACCACAACATTAAAACAGAACTGCACATTACACAGAGACACAATACATACACTGTACTTACAATACCGAGGAACCACCGAACCAAAGTCGTGGTAGAACTAGAGAACCTAGCCCTTAACTATGGAACCGCACAACCACAAAATTGAAAAAGAACTGCACATTACACAGAAAAACAATACATACACTGTACTTACGATACTCAGGAACCACCGAACCAAAGTCGTGGTAGAACTAGAGAACCTAGCCCTTAACTATGGAACTGCAGAACCACAACATTAAAAAAGAACTGCACATTACACAGAGACACAATACATACACTGTACTTACAATACCGAGGAACCACCGAACCAAAGTCGTGGTAGAACTAGAGAACCTAGCCCTTAACTATGGAACCGCAGAACCACAACAATATACAAAGAACTGCAATAAATTACACAGAGACACAATGCATACACTGTACTTACAATACCGAGGAACCACCGAACCAAAGTCGTGGTAGAACTAGAGCACCTAGCCCTTAACTATGGAACTGCAGAACCACAACATTAAAAAAGAACTGCAAATTACACAGGGGCACAATACATACACTGTACTTACAATACCGAGGAACCACCGAACCAAAGTCGTGGTAGAACTAGAGAACCTAGCCCTTAACTATGGAACCGCAGAACCACAAAATTAAAAAAGAACTGCACATTACACAGAAAAACACTACATACACTGTACTTACGATACTGAGGAACCACCGAACCAAAGTCGTGGTAGAACTAGAGAACCTAGCCCTTAACTATGGAACTGCAGAACCACAACATTATACAAAGAACTGCACATTACACACAGACACAATACATACACTGTACTTACAATACCGAGGAACCACCGAACCAAAGTCGTGGTAGAACTAGAGAACCTAGCCCTTAACTATGGAACCGCAGAACCACAACAATATACAAAAACCACAATTACACAGAGACACAATACATACACTGTACTTACAATACCAAGGAACCACCGAACCAAAGTCGTGGTAGAACTAGAGAACCTAGCCCTTAACTATGGAACTGCAGAACCACAACATTAAAAAAGAACTGCACATTACACAGACACACAATACATACACTGTACTTACGATACTGAGGAACCACCGAACCAAAGTCGTGGTAGAACTAGAGAACCTAGCCCTTAACTATGGAACCGCAGAACCACAACAATATACAAAGAACTGCAATAAATTACACAGAGACACAATGCATACACTGTACTTACAGTACCGAGGAACCACCAAACCAAAGTCGTGGTAGAACTAGAGAACCTAGCCCTTAACTATGGAACTGCAGAACCACAACATTAAACACAGAACTGCACATTACACAGAGACACAATACATACACTGTACTTACAATACCGAGGAACCACCAAACCAAAGTCGTGGTAGAACTACAGAACCTAGCCCTTAACTATGGAACCGCAGAACCACAAAATTAAAAAAGAACTGCACATTACACAGAAAAACAATACATACACTGTACTTATGATACTCAGGAACCACCGAACCAAAGTCGTGGTAGAACTAGAGAACCTAGCCCTTAACTATGGAACCGCAGAACCACAACAATATACAAAAACCACAATTACACAGAGACACAATACATACACTGTACTTACAATACCAAGGAACCACCGAACCAAAGTCGTGGTAGAACTGGAGCACCTAGCCCTTAACTATGGAACCGCAGAACCACAACAATATACAAAGAACTGCAATAAATTACACAGAGACACAATGCATACACTGTACTTACAATACCCAGGAGCCACCGAACCAACGTCGTGGTAGAACTAGAGAACCTAGCCCTTAACTATGGAACTGCAGAACCACAACATTAAAAAAGAACTGCACATTACACAGAGACACAATACATACACTGTACTTACAATACTGAGGAACCACCGAACCAAAGTCATGGAAGAACTAGAGAACCTAGCCCTTAACTATGGAACCGAAGAACCACAGTATTACAAAAAAAAATGCACATTACACAGGGACAAAATACATACAATGTACTTACAATACCGAGGAACCACCGAACCAAAGTCGTGGTAGAACTAGAGAACCTAGCCCTTAACTATGGAACCGCAGAACCACAACAATATACAAAGAACTGCAAATTACACAAAGACACAATACATACACTGTACTTACGATACCGAGGAACCACCGAACCAAAGTCGTGGTAGAACTAGAGAACCTAGCCCTTAACTATGGAACCGCAGAACCACAACAATATACAAAGAACTGCAATAAATTACACAGAGACACAATGCATACACTGTACTTACAATACCGAGGAACCACCGAACCAAAGTCATGGTAGAACTAGAGCACCTAGCCCTTAACTATGGAACCGCAGAACCACAACAATATACAAAGAACTGCAATTACACAGAGACACAATACATACACTGTACTTACAATACCGAGGAACCACCGAACCAAAGTCGTGGTAGAACTAGAGCACCTAGCCCTTAACTATGGAACGGCAGAACCACAACAATATACAAAGAACTGCAAAAAATTACACAGAGACACAATGCATACACTGTACTTACAATACCGAGGAACCACCGAACCAAAGTCGTGGTAGAACTAGAGAACCTAGCCCTTAACTATGGAACTGCAGAACCACAACATTAAAAAAGAACTGCACATTACACAGAGACACAATACATACACTGTACTTACAATACTGAGGAACCACCGAACCAAAGTCATGGAAGAACTAGAGAACCTAGCCCTTAACTATGGAACCGAAGAACCACAGCATTACAAAAAAAAATGCACATTACACAGGGATGAAATACATACAATGTACTTACAATACCGAGGAACCACCGAACCAAAGTCGTGGTAGAACTAGAGAACCTAGCCCTTAACTATGGAACCGCAGAACCACAACAATATAGAAAGAACTGCAAATTACACAAAGACACAATACATACACTGTACTTACAATACCGAGGAACCACCGAACCAAAGTCATGGTAGAACTAGAGCACCTAGCCCTTAACTATGGAACTGCAAAACCACAACAATATACAAAGAACTGCAATTACACAGAGACACAATACATACACTGTACTTACAATACCGAGGAACCACCGAACCAAAGTCGTGGTAGAACTAGAGAACCTAGCCCTTAACTATGGAACCGCAGAACCACAACATTATACAAAGAACTGCAAATTACACAGAGACACAATACATACACTGTACTTACAATACCGAGGAACCACCGAACCAAAGTCGTGGTAGAACTAGAGAACCTAGCCCTTAACTATGGAACTGCAGAACCACAAAATTAAAAAAGAACTGCACATTACACAGAAAAACAATACATACACTGTACTTACGATACTCAGGAACCACCGAACCAAAGTCGTGGTAGAACTAGAGAACCTAGCCCTTAACTATGGAACTGCAGAACCACAACATTAAAAAAGAACTGCACATTACACAGACACACAATACATACACTGTACTTACGATACTGAGGAACCACCGAACCAAAGTCGTGGTAGAACTAGAGAACCTAGCCCTTAACTATGGAACCGCAGAACCACAACATTAAACACAGAACTGCACATTACACAGAGACACAATACATACACTGTACTTACAATACCGAGGAACCACCGAACCAAAGTCGTGGTAGAACTAGAGAACCTAGCCCTTAACTATGGAACCGCAGAACCACAACATTATACAAAGAACTGCAATAAATTACACAGAGACACAATGCATACACTGTACTTACAATACCGAGGAACCACCGAACCAAAGTCGTGGTAGAACTAGAGAACCTAGCCCTTAACTATGGAACTGCAGAACCACAAAATTAAAAAAGAATTGCACATTACACAGAAAAACAATACATACACTGTACTTACGATACTCAGGAACCACCGAACCAAAGTCGTGGTAGAACTAGAGAACCTAGCCCTTAACTATGGAACCGCAGAACCACAACAATATACAAAGAACTGCAATAAATTACACAGAGACACAATGCATACACTGTACTTACAATACCGAGGAACCACCGAACCAAAGTCGTGGTAGAACTAGAGAACCTAGCCCTTAACTATGGAACCGCAGAACCACAACATTATACAAAGAACTGCAATAAATTACACAGAGACACAATGCATACACTGTACTTACAATACCGAGAAACCACCGAACCAAAGTCGTGGTAGAACTAGAGAACCTAGCCTTTAACTATGGAACTGCAGAACCACAAATTAAAAAGAAAAAAAGAATTGCACATTACACAGAAAAACAATACATACACTGTACTTACGATACTCAGGAACCACCGAACCAAAGTCGTGGTAGAACTAGAGAACCTAGCCCTTAACTATGGAACCGCAGAACCACAACAATATACAAAGAACTGCAATAAATTACACAGAGACACAATGCATACACTGTACTTACAATACCGAGGAACCACCGAACCAAAGTCGTGGTAGAACTAGAGAACCTAGCCCTTAACTATGGAACCGCAGAACCACATAATTAAAAAAGAACTGCACATTACACAGAAAAACAATACATACACTGTACTTACAATACCGAGGAACCACCGAACCAAAGTCGTGGTAGAACTAGAGAACCTAGCCCTTAACTATGGAACTGCAGAACCACAACATTAAACACAGAACTGCACATTACACAGAGACACAATACATACACTGTACTTACAATACCGAGGAACCACCGAACCAAAGTCGTGGTAGAACTAGAGAACCTAGCCCTTAACTATGGAACCGCAGAACCACAAAATTAAAAAAGAACTGCACATTACACAGAAAAACAATACATACACTGTACTTACGATACTCAGGAACCACCGAACCAAAGTCGTGGTAGAACTAGAGAACCTAGCCCTTAACTATGGAACCAAAGAGAACCACAACAATATACAAAGAACTGCAATAAATTAGACAGAGACACAATGCATACACACTGTACAATACCGAGGAACCCTTAAGGAACCACCGAACCAAAGTTGTGGTAGAACTAGAGAACCTAGCCCTTAACTATGGAACTGCAGAACCACAACATTAAAAAAGAACTGCAAATTACAGAGGGACACAATACATACACTGTACTTACAATACCGAGGAACCACCGAACCAAAGTCGTGGTAGAACTAGAGAACCTAGCCCTTAACTATGGAACTGCAGAACCACAACATTAAACACAGAACTGCACATTACACAGAGACACAATACATACACTGTACTTACAATACCGAGGAACCACCGAACCAAAGTCGTGGTAGAACTAGAGAACCTAGCCCTTAACTATGGAACCGCAGAACCACAACAATATACAAAGAACTTCAAATTACACAAAGACACAAAACATACACTGTACTTACAATACCGAGGAACCACCGCACCAAAGTCGTGGTAGAACTAGAGAACCTAGCCCTTAACTATGGAACTGCAGAACCACAACATTAAAAAAGAACTGCAAATTACACAGAGACACAATACATACACTGTACTTACAATACCGAGGAACCACCGAACCAAAGTCGTGGTAGAACTAGAGAACCTAGCCCTTAACTATGGAACCGCAGAACCACAACATTATACAAAGAACTGCACATTACACAGAAAAGCAATACATACACTGTACTTACAATACCGAGGAACCACCGAACCAAAGTCGTGGTAGAACTAGAGAACCTAGCCCTTAACTATGGAACTGCAGAACCACAACATTAAAAAAGAACTGCAAATTACACAGGGACACAATACATACACTGTACTTACAATACCGAGGAACCACCGAACCAAAGTCGTGGTAGAACTAGAGAACCTAGCCCTTAACTATGGAACTGCAGAACCACAACATTAAAAAAGAACTGCAAATTACACAGGGACACAATACATACACTGTACTTACAATACAAAGGAACCACTGAACCAAAGTTGCGGTAGAACTAGAGAACCTAGCCCTTAACTATGGAACCGCAGAACCACAACATTATACAAAGAACTGCACATTACACAGAGACACAATACATACACTGTACTAACAATACCGAGGAACCACCGAACCAAAGTCGTGGTAGAACTAGAGAACCCAGCCCTTAACTATGGAACCGCAGAACCACAGCATAAAACAACAGAAGTACAGCAGAAGTACAACATTAGAAAAAGAACCATTACACAGAGATGCCATACAAAAACATAAAGCAACAAAATACAAGACAACTATAATAGTTGAAGATACCAGGTGTCCGGTAATCTGTGAAGCTTGTTGTTGTATCGTACCTGTACAACCTTTCCCAGGCCCTCATAGTGAATTCATTCTGGTTATTTAACCTAGATCAAAGGCATCATATGGCCCATCCAAAATACACTGACCACTGGGTAAAACTGGAGAGCTAGTAACTGGGCAACAAATTTTTTCAGAAACTAGCTGACAATTTGCTAAGGATTTCAACATTAAGTGAAGAAGCAAATGAGTTTTTGAGACTACCAAATACTACTGATAAATTGTTGTTAAAAAAATACCTACATGGAATTGCTTTACTTTACACTGTTTACTATTTTTACTTTCAGCAAAATGTCAGTAACATTATTTTCATCTTTGTTTGTTGTTGTGTTTTCAGTATGATGCAGTCTATCGATAAGTAAAAGCCCGGCAAATAAATTTAAAAACAGTTGTAGCACTATACGATACCCAACCAGCAACATGACAACCTTTCTCTTTTCCTTGCTTTTCTAGAACAGAAAACAGAAACATTTCAATGTTTGCATGGAGCTCACCTAACATTCAGTACTGAAAAATAATTGATGTCATTTGACTCCATGCTTATTGCATTTATCTTTTCATTAATCTTTTCAGCAATTGCTTGACCCGGTAACCAGGGGCAATAAAATGTGTTACATAATGGGTGATTTTAATTTAGACCTTCTTAATGTCACTATTCCGCTTAAGATACGCATGAAAAAGTAACACAACTAAATAGTGCATGCAGGCAAATAAGACAATTACTACAAGATGGCGTAATAAGGGGGGGATACAGCCCTGTGGCAGGTTCTAGGGACTTCAGGTTATGAGCACAGGAAAAACACAAGCCTCACTTATCGCCCCACTACCGTGGGGTAGGACAAGAGTATTGGCAGGGCTCGAAATTGCGACTCACTGGTCGCCAATGCGACCAAAAATTGAGCACTGGCGACTAAATTTTCAGAACTGGTCGCCAGCTGGCGACTCGCGTTTTGTCCGATGACTAAAGAAAACCACGACACAACTTTTGTTTTTAAATCTTTATATTTGGAAATCAATCGGATATGGTAGCTAGTATACAACTCACCTTTCCGTCCCCAGTAAAATAATGTCTGAATATTACAAGATAATCGACACGTCGATACTGCGTTCAGGGCGCCATATTGTTTCAGCGGCTTCTTCCGAAACTGGGATCGCAGGCGCACTTCAACAACAAAAATGGTGGCAGATACGGTGTCTCCGTAACTCCCGCAACATTTTAGGTTTTATTTTCCTAAAACGTTCTGTCTAAAAGGAAACGAAGACCCAAAAACTGCACTAAGCCCATTTTTGTTTCCTCCCGGTCGGAGACTGGTACGAGCAATGTGGTTGCGTGAGGCCTGGGCCAAGCATGGCGTTGTTTGTCGGCAGCGAAAGGCGTTGAGGAAAGCAAGTCGAAAATAAAGAACGGCATTTCGTAGAAGTAGCAAAGGGCAAATACACAAGGACCCGTGTTTGTCTCAGAATGAAAACCACGGACTTAAAACGTTTTATGCTTCGCTTCATTTAAAATGACTATGGAGACAACCATCACCTTCGGACCAGAGACATATCACCTGAGAACAACGGTAGCTTTATAACTAAGTGTTACTCGTGTTGTTTCTAATTGTTTTCGCTCTTCAGTTGTGACTTTTCTTGCATGCAAAGTAATGTATAAAATCGTGTTCTTGTGTAAGTTATATATAAAATAAGTTGGCGACCAAAATTTACGATCTGGCGACCAAAATTTTTCCGTTAGTCGCCAGCTGGCTCCCGAACAAAAAAGTTAATTTCGAGCCCTGATTGGCAGAGCCTTTCTTATCTCCCCAGCACTGCACGGGCTGGATCGGACAAGATTAAGGCAAATGAATAAGATGGCAAGACACAAGCAATGCCAAAAGCTTGGGGGAAGTCGCAAATGCATCCACTCCAAGCAACCCAAACAAAGTCTAAATAAAGTCCCCTGACACACTAGCCATTTGGGGAACAGCAGAGAGCACGACAGCTTCAGGAGTATGAATATACATTTGGTAACAGACCAACAACCAACAATCTCGAACACATTTATAAAGCAGTATGGTAAGCCCGCAGCTGCCGCAGTAACTGTTTGCTTTCGTGCAAGCTAAACGAATAATGACCAGGTCTGCAATAGCAGAACTTTATAGCTAGACAGTGTCTCAAATCTCGACCAATGAATACAGTTGTACCATAAGCTACCTAGTCTTATCATGATTAAAGTCTAGCCATGAATAGGGCCTTGAAAACAGGGACCAATCTGTGCGATGCTAAGAAACATATGATGACAAACATACAACAAATTAGTCAGGTTCCAACCACGAACAGCTTTTGTTTGTATCTTAAAATCAGCGAGCTTTCATTCATAAAATTAATTAGCATGCTTTCAGTCATAAATAAGGCTTTAAAGATCGAACAGAGCATACACTGGGGCAGGCTACCTTAGCCTACCCCCCTGGGGCTTCATGTTCCATTAACTGCATTTACCATCTGGTAAATGTCTTATTAACACTGATTTGCATTCAGCTACGAATGAGTTTATTAATGCGTTATTTTCTCATTTTCTTTACTCACTAATTTCGAGACCAACTCGCCTTATTTGGTACAGCGCCACCACTGATAACATTTTCACTAACAATATTTCTGCCTCGTGTGACAGTGGACTCACTATTAATGATCTATCTGACCATTTACTAATCTTCACACTCTGTTACACTGATACATTCTTCAACAATTAAGCCTAAGGAAAGTGTTGCCATTCGCAACTTCTCTAGTCAGAATATTAATGCATTTAACAACCTTTTGTGTGAATTCGATTGGAATTCTCTAATTTATGCTGATTCTAACGCTGCTTACAATGGGTTCCTACAAAAATATACTGAATTTATAACAAGAGTTTTCTGATAAAATTTTGTTAAGGGAAAAACCTAAAAACTCTGAATAATTCGTGGCTTACAACTGGAATCTTGAATCAATTAAAACAGAGTCTAGGCTGTATAAATTATTCCTAAGGAAACCACGTCATGAGCATGAATCCAAATGAGTCATTTAGAAATAAGCTAACTTGCCTTGTTCGTGTCGCCAGGAAAAATATTATTATTATGACAACAAATTGGATAAGGCTAGATCTAACTTAAAGCGAACATGGAAAATTCTCAATGAAGTGATCAACAGGCGTGTCGCTAAATCACCTTATCCTGCAAGCTTCACCAAAAATGGAATGGAAATTAGCAATCCTACCGACATTGCCAATAATTTCTGTGATTACTTCACCAATAAAGGGCCAAATTTGGTGAGCAAAATTCCTTCCACAAATTCATCACCCAAGGATTTCTTGAGCAGCTCTCTTTCTGAATCCATTTCATACAACAACTAACGGTAGGTGAATTAAACAATAATGTCAAATCGCTAACAAAGCTCCTGGACATGATAATATATCCATGAAGATAATTCATCAGTCTTTCCAAAATATTGCGCAGCCTCTTTTAACCATTATAAACACTTCATTGTCCACTGGTGTGTTTCCTGAATCTCTCAAAATAGCCAAAGTGATTCCAGTTTTTAAGGCAGATGGCCCAACACTTTTTAGTAACTACAGGCCAATATCAATTCTTCCAGCCTTTTCTAAACTCTTTGAAAAAGTCATGTAAAACCGACTAATTAATTTCTTAAATTTGCATAATATTTTATACTCGAAACAATTTGGATTCCGTAATAATCGTTCAACTGCATTAGATTTAATTGACTTGATCAACAACATATCTTCAGCTATGGACAGAAATGAAACAACCTTAGGCATCTTCTTATATCTTTCTAAGGTGTTTGATACTATTAGTCATGAAATATTGTGTCAAAAACTGCAACACTATGGTATTCAGGATACTGCTTTGGCATGGATCAAAAGAATCTTGAGGATCGGACTCAATTCGTCCAGTTTGGGTCCCATCGATCTTATCCCTGGAAAATTTTATGTAGGCGTTTCGCAGGGCTCAATTCTTGGACCTCTTTTGTTTATTATTTACTTTATGATCTTCCTAATGTCTCTAGTCTCACTCAATCTTTACTGTTTGCTGATGACACAAGTATCTTTTGTTCCCATAAAGATACCAACCACCTTGTTTCTATTGTTAACAATGTTGCGATGATTTCAACAAAATTTATTCGTTTCTCGTTTGATAAACTCGCTCGTACTCACAAGGTCGCTCGCTCTTTTTCTCCTCGTGTTCTAGTGCCAAAACCGGTCCCGACCGGTTCGGCTTACGTCACACACGCACCACAGGAACCCCATTTCGGGTCCGACACTCTCCCCCTATTTGATGCACGCAAGTGGAGCAAATATAATCACACAGCTCCATGCTTATATAACAGCAACAGTTTTAAAGCGTTCTAATAGTTCGTGACTCCGCAAGTCACTGAATCAGTTCTCGCAAAAGGAGCAAATCAAACATACAGCTCCATGGGCTTAACAGTTCTAACAGATTTAACAGTTCTAACAGATTTAACAGTTCTAACAGTTCATGACCCCACTCGTCCCTGGGTCTGTTCACTTGTTCTCTTGCTCTGCAATCTCTCTGATCCGCTTTGCCGCAGCTACAGCAGCCCGCCTAGGGGCGAACTCTCTGGCTCGAGGATTAAGCTGCACTGAATTTCTCAACTGTGTGTCCCGTACGTCGCACGACAGCTCCATTGGACATAGCTGTTGGATTGCTCGCTCCAAGTAGGACTTCCCCGCTCTCAACCTCGCTGCTCGGACGACGCCGTCACGCCCCTTGATGAGTTTCACTACAACTCCAATGTTCCACTTTCCACGGTTGCGCTCCTCACTCTGAATTAGCACCACATCTCCAACTTTCAGTGTCAGCACCTTGGTCTTGTGTTTGAGATTGTGTCTCTCCCTCAAACTTCTGATGTATTCTGTAGTCCACCTTGACCACAGAATGTCCTTGCAGCGACGGAGGTATCTTGTCCTCTTACGTAGCTCCACATCCTCCACTGACTCTGCATCCTCCTCTGGCAGGAGGTTAGGTAGCCCGTGCATCATGACGTTTGGCGTTAGCACGGAAGTTCAACATCATCTTCAACATAGGATAACGGCCGGTTATTGACGGCCACCTCCACCTCAAGCACAACTTCTTCAAGCTCTCCGAATGTCAGGTACGCTCGTCCCATAGATTTGTAAAATGACTGTTTCACAACTCCAACCAACCGTTCAAATTGACCGCCCCACCATGGGGCTCTGGCGAGGTTAAACTGCCAAAGGATGTTGTGGTGGGCCAGATAGTCTTGCAATTTCTCCTCCCCTCATAACACTCTTGAGCCACCTGGATGCAGCCACAAAACTTCTTCCATTGTCCGAATAAATCTTCATAGGCCTCCCCGTCTCGCAATGAAATGTTTCAAACACCTGATGAAACCAGCAGTGGTCTGGTCAGTTAGTAACTCTAAATGGACCGCTCTCGTTAGACTGCATGCGAACAGTAAAATGTATGCCTTGCCTTCTTTCTTCTTGAAATCTTGTAAGTTATGGGCCCGGCGTAGTCCACCCTACTACTTGGGCGGAAATGTCCCTCTGTACGATCCACTGGCAAGTTTCCAGGCGGTGGATTTTGGAGCTTTGTCACATGGAACTTCTTACACCCATAGCAGTGGTTAACCACGTTCTTCGCCAGTTGCCGGAGACGGGGAATCCAATACTCTTGTCTCACATGCGCCATCGTTAGGCCGACTCCCCTGTGTAGCGTCAAGATGTGGGCGTCTTGCACCATTTTTTCTGATAAGACTACCCTGGGTGGCAAATACACCGGACAATGTCCTTGAATTCTTCCTCTGCACACACAGATTCCTTGGTCATTCTTCTGAAGGTTGAGCCTTTCTTGGTCTTCCAGAAACTTGTCTGTTACACTGTGTCTCTGCTGCTCCCGCCTTATCCACCACTTGACCTGTATCTCCGTCTCAGCTGTTGTCAAGGGTCCGCTTACTCGGTTCCACTTCTTGCTCCGGCAATTTTGAAGGAATCTCATGACCCATGCACTGATTCTGATCGTTCACCAGAAGGTATGCCTTTCCAGCACTTCATCGAAGTCGTCCCTCGCCTCCACTGCCACTGCAAACACCTCCTTAGTAAACTTAGCTTCTGCTTCCGTTTCCGTTTCTTTGTTAGGCTCTGTCACCACTCCTCTGGCTTGGACAACCATTGTGGTCCCGGCAACCACACATTACACAGCTGATCTGCCTTGCAGCCCCTGCTTCCTATGTCGGCTGGGTTGTGTTTGGAGTCGACATGTCTCCATTCAATGTAATCTTTGTCGTTGATCTTGCGGACTCTGTTGGCCACAAACTGTTTGTAAGTACCTCCCCCCTTGATCCAGTGGAGTGCGACAGTACTGTCACTCCACCCATGGACTGACTTGATTGGATATCCTTCAAGTGCGACTCTCACGTTCTCCACGAGGTTAGCGGCCATGTGAGCGGACACAAGTTCTAATCTTGGAATTGTAAGATTCTTCTTTGCTAATCTTGACTTTGCTGCTATTAAGCCCTTGCTCACCCCGGAGGCTTGCGTAATCACTGCATAGACGGCCGCTGATGTACCAACTCCACTTGTGTCACCGAATACATGCAACTGGACTCCTTCGATCGCCTCCTTGAACCTTGGTATGCTCCGCAGTACTTCAACCTTGTTGGGAGGCTCCTCACAAACTTCAGCCACTCTTGTCCAATTCTGTCTGACAGTTTCTCATCCCACGGAAGTCGACTGTCGCATACTTGGCGGTATAGAAGCTTTTCCCACTAATGTTGTGGGCGACGCTACACCAAGCGGGTCGTACACCGCAGCTAAGAATCGTAGCATTCCTCTCTTAGTGTTATCAACAGGTTCCTCAGGGAAAGTCACTGCAATTGTGTCCTCTCTCTTGTTCCACGGCAAACCTAATATCTTGGATTCACCTTCCTTAACTCCCAACTGCTGCTTTGCGTAACTCTGCTGTTCATCAACAGGCACCCCATTCTCACCGTCTAGCTGAGGCTCGTGCACGGAACAACATTCTCACTCTCTAGCTGAGGCTCGTTGGAGTTCCACTTGTGCATGGTAAACCTAGCATCCCCAAACACTGATATGATCGTCTTCTTCAGGTCCTGAACCTCTTCTTTGGTGTTGCCCCCGTGATGAGCGTCATCAACGTATAGACTCCTCAAGATCTCGTCTACCTCCACTGGGTATTTCTCTCTTAGGCTTTGCAAGTGCAACTTTAGTGTTCCCGCCAACAAGAATGGCGACTGGACCAACCCAAGAAGCGCTCGCGTGAATCTCAAGGCTTCAATAACTGAAGGGTCCTTGTTCTTGAGCCAGTGGAAACGTAGTGCATCCCGGTCTTCAGGTCTTATGCGTACTTGTAAGAAGGCTTGTTTGATGTCAGCTGCTAAGGCTACTGGCTTTAGGCGATTTCGCACAAGAACGTTCCACAACAGATTCTGCAAGGGAGGCCCCGTTTCTAAGCACTCCTTTAACGACGGACTATCTTCACTTGGCTTAGCCGATCGTCAAATACAATTCTGAGTTTTGTGGTCACGGCAGTTTCCTTTTTCACTGGTTTGTGAGGGATGTAAAATACTCTCTCGTTTGGCTCGTCTACAACTCTCTCAACTATCCCTTCAGTGAGTTGCTCTTGGATGATCTCATCGTACTTGTCTATCAGACCAGGCTCTCTCTGCAACTTCCTCACTAGACCTTGTAGTCTCCTGATACTTCGCGTTCGTTCGATTGCAGGTGATCGTGACCCGGCTTCCATAGCAAACCCGATTCGTACCAACCTTCGTCGCCGGTTCAGTTGCTCAGAGAATTCGGCAAACACGTTTTGCTGGTCTGCTTCTGGTCTATCTGCGAGTCCTAAAACATCTAAAGAGCAGAGTTGTTCGTAGTCCGCTGCCGATGTTTTCGTCAAATAAACGTTGGATAGCGCGGCTTCTCTCCCTGTGGACATCATCGTCCACCCCAGCATAGTGAACTCAGCAATGGGCTCAGACGGCTGACCAATTCTAGGTTTCGTCTCAGTTTTGATCCTTGAGTACTCGCTGGCGCCGAGTATCACATGAATGGGTAACTCACTCTTCTTGTCATCGTCATCCATGACCACTCCCTGCAGGTGACGATACTTGCTGATCAGTTCTCCATAATTCGGATTTGGGACTGTGAGTAGAACACCCTTGTCCACCTTATTGATCTTCGTCATCATCTCAAACTTCCCATCAACACTTTTAACCGTTACTGAATACCCTTGTACCTTTTTGAACTGTTGAGCAAAGCATCATGTCAATCTGTCTATGTTCGATATGAGTTGGTCGCTTGTTAAGCCGTTCAATCAGAGCCGCTGGACGATAAGAACTACCCGCACCTGTGTCTAGTAATGCTCTGCATTTGATCCCATCGACGAACACCACTACCACGGATAAATAACAGAACCCTCACCAGTTGCCAACATCATTTGACTGTTGCTAGGCAGCCTGTCACAAATAGACGTGTGATGTCTGCCACCGCAATGTTGACAAGTGTACTTGCTGTGGCACTCCGTGCTTGATGTCTTGTTCCTGTACAGTTGAAGCATAGTTTCTTGTCCTCAAGATCTGCCTGCGCTGGTGCAAGCCAGGGACTTTCTTGCACTGGGTGGAGCTGTGATCCTCGCCATTACAATAGATGCAGTTACCCCCACCTTCGCACTCTCATCTTTGGTCTGGTAAGCAGGATTCTTCCTTGCTTGGAAGCGATTTCGCGGGTCACGGTTCGGAGGATAACAACCGCAGGTCAGGCTTTGGCGGTTCAGGTTTAAGGTTTTCGCTGACAATAGGGTTACGGTCACACCACTTTCTCAGGGATTCGATTAGCTCTGCAAATCCCCCACTCTTGCCAGTTATCGTCTAGGCGTACCAGATCCGCTCTGATTCCAGGTAATTTATCAAGCGTCGCACGCACAAACCCTCCTATTTCGTTAACCTTGCCCATGGTCTCTAGCACTTGTATGTGACTTGTTAGCTTCTCGTAGAAATCATGGATTTTTGCTGGGTGTCCACCATGAACTGTGGATAATCCAATTATGCATTGCATATGTGCGTTTGCTACCTCACTGGGTTTACCATACTTGGTTTTCAATATAACTTTGGCCCTTTCGTAACCCTCCGTCGTGAAAGGGAGTCCGTCAATGGACGCCGCGGACACTGGGTACTAGTAACTCCTTCAGGTAAGAAAACTTAGCAACTTGAGTTAGTTTAGCCTTGTCGATTTCAGTTTGAATTGATTCCAAAACCTCATCCAATCCAGGAAAGTCCCTTGAAATTTAGTTATCTCCAGTTTTGGCAATTTCGCTCCGACACTGCTCAAATTCCCAGATTCCTCCGTGGATGCCTTCGCCGTTTTTCTCAAGACTTCGCTCGGCGCTTCGTGTTTAGCCTTTTCAAGCTGAATCTTTTCCTCCAAATTCCGTTTCCGTTTCTCTTCCTCGCGTTTTTCCTCTTCGATTGATCTAATACCGGCAGCTACGTATTCCACTTCTTTAAGAATTCCCTCAAATTTACTGATTTGGCTTTCTAAAGTTTCGGTCCAAAGTCTGAGCTCTACAGGGTCATTCCCACTTTCAATACGCAACTCCTGAACTTCCAATTTGAGCTGATGTGTTTTGTCAATAACGTGCTCCAATGCGCTTCCATGCCTCTCAATTGTCTTCAGGTCTCTCGGTCTCGATTACTTTCGCTGTATCTCCGCTGTAAATTCAAGCATTTTCAGTTTACCTTGAATCTTCTCCTGCATTGTTTTGATTTTCGCCTTCGGCGCTCATGTTGTTGACTTCGGTGTTTCTTCGCTGTGTTTACATGTAAAATTCCTCTCGTCGCTCACTTCTCGCCGCTCGCTGTTACTTTCTCAAATCACAGGTGTCCTGGCAGGGTCGCCACCTTTTGTTGCGATGATTTCAACAAAATTTATTCGTTTCTCGTTTGATAAACTCGCTCGTACTCACAAGGTCGCTCGCTCTTTTTCTCCTCGTGTTCTAGTGCCAAAACCGGTCCCGACCGGTTCGGCTTACGTCACACACGCACCACAGGAACCCCATTTCAGGTCCGACAACAATGAACTTGCAAAAATAATTATTTGGCTTAAAGTGAATAAGTTATCTCTAAATTTGACTAAAACAAATTTTATGATTTTTCATCCAAGGCAAAAGAAAGTCAATGTTAATGTCCCTCTTACTCCGGAAAATACTGTGATCAAGCAAGTCATGGAGACAAAATTTTTAGGTGTTCTCATTGATCAGCATCTCTCTTGGAAACTACATATTGATTTTGTCTCAAAAAAATCTCAAAAAGTGTGGGAATTATTGCGAAAGCCCACTTTTACCTATCATCCCAAACTTTGATGAACTTGTATTACTCCCTTGTATATCCATTCTTAACATACTGTAATGTCGCCTGGTCCTCCGCCTACTGTTCCAACCTAAACTGTATTTACCTTTTGCAAAAGCGTCTAATACGGCTCATAACAAAACTCACTTTCTAGCAAATACCACCCCTTTAATTTATTTAGCCAGCTTAAAGTCCTTGACATATTTAGTATTGATTCATTTTCTGTCGCTACTCTTATGTATTCTTATCACCATAATCTTTTGCCTAGTAGCTTTCGTGACTTGTTCTTAAGTAGTAATCAAGTCCATCAATCATCAGCCTCCTCGAAGGTATATTTAATAGTATATCGTAAGATCGATAAAACATCAAAACTTCCTAAAATGACGTTTTTAGGGCAGGAAACAGTAAGAAGACAACACTTAAGGTGGCTCGATACAGTTTTTCAAGGCCAATACCTACCAAGTTTGAGCATAAACTACGTCGCCATAAACAAAGTTTTGGAAAAATTGCCACCACAGTTGTATTAGATAAAGATGAAAATTTGTTATGATCAGGGTTGCAACAGCATTGGAGTTGTCATAGCAACGAAATGACGCTATTACCTATTTTACTTGCAGCAGTATATCTCAGCACTGGCAATAGCGGCCTCGATGTTCGTGAAGTTTAAGCGAAATCTGTAAGAGCGTTATCGAGATATTTTGGGATGAAGTTTTTATGGTTAGAAACACAGTGAAAAATGGACAATATTGTCGTTTGGCCGTTATCTGTAGAAAATGAAGCGCTTTTTACATGCAATTTCACCTCATAGTAGTTTCAATCTTTTTAAAAACGTGTGTGAAAGATCATGGCAGCCGATTGCTAGAAAGAAGGGTCTTATTAGTATGTATCGAAGCGCTCTTGTTAGCGGTTTTGTAAACATTTTGGTCTTCTTTAACAAATTAGCGAATAATTTTTAAACCGCTCGATAGATTGTTTTGAAAATTTAAGATTCTTGAGATTAACCTTTCTTTTATATGACCTTTTAGTTTCAAGATTATTGATACATTGTAAGGCAGTAAAATAAGGGCTACAATTCGTTACTTTTTTATCAGAAGTTTCGTTATTACAAGTGAAAACCTCTCATTATTCAAGGCATTGTCTCCAAGTTTCATTTTCACGTGAACAACAGTAACTAACAATGCATTTGACATATGCAAAAATGCTAGCTATTGTTATGCGCGAAAATATGAAACTTGGAGACAATACCCTGAATAATGAGAGGCTCACATTTGTAAACACAAAATTTTTGCCAAAATATTGGCGAATTGTAGCCCTTATTTTACTGCCCTACAATATATCAATAATCTTGAAACTAAAAGCTCATATAAAAGGAAGGTTAATCTCAAGAATCTTAAATTTCTGAAAAAATCTATCGAGCGGTTTAAAAATTATTCGCTAATTTGTTAAAGTAGACCAAAATGTTCAAAAACCGCTAACAAAAGCGCCTCGATACATACTAATCAAATCCTTCTTTCTAGCAATCGGCTGGAGCTATCTCCACGGTCTTTCACACACGTTTTTAAAAAGATTGAAACTACTATGAGGTGAAATTGCATGTCAAAAGCGCTTCATTTTCTACAGATAACAGCCGAACATCAAGATTATCCATTTTTTACCGTATTTCTAACCTCAAAATCTTTATCCCAAAATATCTCGATAACGCTCTTACAGATTTCGCTTAAACTTCACGAACATCGAGGCCGCTATTGGAGGAAAAAGCTCCCTTGAATGATTTTGGAAGAACAGTTCCCAGTGCCGAGAAATACTTCTGTAAGTAAAATAGGTAATAGCGTCATTTCGTTGCTATGACAACTCCAATGTCATTGCAACCCTGATCATAAAAGATTTTCATCTTTATCTAATACATCTGTGGTGGCAATTTTTCCAAAACTTTGTTTATGTCGACGTAGTTTATGCTCAAACTTGGAAGGTATTGGCCTTGAAAAACTGTATCGAGCCACCTTAAATGGCAGCTTATGTGCATTTTCACCGTATTATCGATCTTATGATACATTCCCACATAAATCACGTCGTTTCTCATTCACAGGACTTAGATTCCTTCCACATCACAAATACGGCGAATAAGTTATTTCCGGTATTCCAGGGTTTAGTTCATTTCATTTCAAATGGCATGTTTATGTCCTAATATTCGCGCGCGCCGTACAAACAACGTATAAGACAATGTCCCTGTGCAATGTCCCACCGCATTTAAAACTTTCTTTGCTGAAGACAAATATTAGTCGGTTACTTGTTATTATCGTACATCGATAACCTATTAAGAAGGAAAAGAAAAAAGAATCGTACCTGGAATTCGAAGCCATCGTTTTGTTCATCATCTTCTGGAACGCAGCTTCGGAACGAGGCTGATGTAGCTTTACGCGGGAATTATCAACCTCGTACCCAGGCCTAGGATTGGGAAAGCTGGGACCGACTTGTTCACACTTCGTGTTCACATACATACAGAACAGTTCCAGTCTCTACCAAAAACAAGATGGCGGAAGATGAGCCACATCGGGGAGTTTTAAAACTTTTACAAGCTGTTGTTCGTTGAAGCATGTTCTGAAAATGAAGCTGGTTGCGAAGAATTTTGAAAAGGACAGTTCTGGGTAAGTAATAAATGACTTTTTTGCAACACAATGAATATATGTACAGCAAATACATAAGCCAGTTACTTATGGCATAGAGGAGGGGCAAGGGGGGTTCTCATCAGGAGTTCACGAAGAACAATTTAGCGTTTCACGAGTCACGAAACAAATATTTGCGTTTTGACGCTTCTCAAAAATAGAGGTCGAACAAAATGTCAAAAACGTTACAGTAATCCAATTTTGTAAAACAGAGTGCTTCAATTGATGGTTTTCACGGTGACGTCATCAGATTGCAAAGTCAAAAAAGCGAGGTTTTACGAATTCTTTTTTACACTAGGTTGAAGATTAATAGGAAATAAATCTTTGTACAAGTTTCCAGCCCCGAAGCATGTTTCATTTCGAAAATACAGCAGTTTGAACTTCCGAGTTTTCACGGTGCGTGACACCAAAATAGGAATGCTATCTCCTTGAAAAAAGTCTCTCCGCTTGATTTTCAGCAGTTTAACCATTTCAAGTATTAGAAGATATGTTTATGCGCAAGTATGCTAGTTCTCAAGTGAAAAGGAGGAGCTTTTATAGAAAAAGTGAACTCCAGATGTTTTTGTTGATTTCTGGCGGCCATATTGGTGGACAGTTTCTGTCCACCAATATGGCGTCTCCATACAAAGCTCTACAAAGGTGCGTGAAATGTTTCGGCAACTAACTCAGAAACTGTGGGCCACAAAGACCTGAGATTTGGACAAATTGTTTATATATTAGTCTTTTATAACATTTCATTTTCTTGGCTTCTTCCACTTGACGGTTTCAAATGTATTTTTTTGTGCCGTGTTTATTGCGTGACCGTGAAAACGAAGAATTATATTTAAGAAAACATATTTAAGATAATATTTCCAATTATATTAAAGGTAACTGGAGTTTTACGAACCTCATGAAAAACACTTGGCGGCTATAAATTTGCTCGGGAAGCCAGCTGTTGGTGGGTCTGAGCGCACTGAAGTGTGAAGTTACATCAAAAGCCTTGAAAGGAAAGTTAAATCAAGCCACCAGATGCTAGTTAAGGCTGTTTGGCCTCAATATGTCAGGGTTCACAAATGCGCCAAATTTGGCGTATTTAACACCAAAATTGTTCAAAACCTTAATTAAATAATCAAAATTAAAGAATTATACTGCACGACAAAACATGCCAGGAAGAGGGTAAATCAAGATTAAATTTTACTCGATGACCGCCATCATGGATTTGAGCTTTCCAGGTCAGTGGACCGCCACAGCTACTTCGTGTACCCTCACGATAGTGAAAATGTTGTGGTTCAGTTTTATCCTGGTTTAAATTTTATTTCCTTTTGTTTTGGGTAATGGTAATATATGATAGTGAGTTTGAAACAAAAGAAATTGAAATTTAAACCAAGGATAAAATTGAACCACAACATATACGTGCCAGGACCACGTGCTGGAAAGTCTGATACTTGACTCCAAATATTCCAAAATGACTCCAAAATTTGTTAAGCAGAAGTCACACTGACTTAACTCATCAATAAAATTTGCAAACCCTGGTACATTGACTTCAACATATGTGTAAATAATCAAGGATTTTGACAGTTCAGGTTTCACAGAGTGCACTTCAATCCCGATGGTTTATCAGTACATCACGATTCATGAACACCAAAAATGGTCGATCACAGCATCAAAAAAATTAGCTTGCCCCCATCGGCAAAGCTGTATGGGGATCTTACTGTAGTATGCTCTTTACTAAACTTGAGAAAATTCATGTCCCTGCCGCACAAATTACACATAAAGAAGACTGGTTAACCCCCTCTGCACCAATAGGTATACAAGAACTTTTCCAAAAATATAACTGCAAATATGATCTCAGAAAAAAAAAATGTTTTATCCTCCCCAAACGTACCTCAGACTTTCTAATAAAACCAGTCAGCTCAACCATGGAATAGCCAGCCCAATGAGCAAAACTTAGCCTCCTTCAAAGAGGTGCTTAAAAAAGTGATAACCCAGATGCATATTATTTTAGAAAGAAATGTGAAAAGCTGCCTGGTTCCAAACAAAATGATTTTGGTTTTGTTGGGGTTAATCAGCAGTTGATTTGAGTAGCAACACTTGGCAACATGGCGGAGGTCTCCAGTGATATTTTCAAAAGAGAGGAAACATGTCAAAGCATCGTAATTATTCATATACCACTTTATGGACTGGCCCACTGATGGATGGATGGACTAGATACTTTATGGTCTGGCCTCATGGATGGACATACAGACTGGATACTTTATGAAGTGGATTAAGGACAGACAGACTAAATACTTTATGGAGTGGCCCTATGGAGGGAAACACGGAAAGGATACTTTATGGACTGGCCTCACAGAGGGAAAGACAAACTGGAGACTTTATGGAGTGGTTTACGGATGGACAGACAGACTGGAAACTTGTACTTTATGGACTGGCCCATGTACAGATGGGCTGAATATTAATTTTGATGGACTGGCCCACAAATGGAACACCCCTCCAAGTTGCGACCATTTTAGGGCGCTTTCCAAAAGTCAGAGCTGGCCGGTCAGACCAGACATTTTGACAATGAAATAGGCTTTTTCTATGAGATTTTGCGGAAAAACCATCTCCTTTGTGCGTAAAATTTAGGATTTGACGGATCTGGATGGTTAGTTTTGATTAAAAGTGAAATTCTCATTGCGATGGGAACGGGCTGGCCGGTCAGTTCTGACAAATGGAAAGCGCCCTTAGTCACCATGGTGCCTAAAATTTTGAAGCTGGCAACTTGATTTGTAAAAAAGTCTCCAAATTAAAAGAATTGGTCACTAAAGGGTGACCAAGAAAAAACTTTAACTTGGAGGGTTGTGGAAGGACTGACTGAATACTTTATGGACTGGCCTAACGGATGGATGGATGGACTGGATACTTAACTATGGACTAGCCTCACAGATAGACAGACAGACTAGATACTTTATGATCTGGTTCACAGTTGGACGGACAGATGGACCTTCCTTTTAAATATTTCTCACTATCTGAGTAAAAAGAAGAAGAAGAACTCAGAGTGGGAGACAATTGCAGGACATCAACTGACAGAAAATGCGAGAGATAACGGAAAAAATATCACCTGTACCTCCAAGTACTAATTTACTTCATGTTGTAATGTTAAATTTTCAATTTTTCTAGGTCTGTGGTACTTGTGCCGGAGGAGGCTGAAGATATGTGGCACGCTTATAACCTGATAGCTGTGGGGGATCGGCTTAAATCAACAACTATTAGGTACAATCAGAAAATCATGTGGTAGCTTGATCGTCTTTTTGTATTAGGGTAAACAATGAAGAATTAATCCCCATTGTACTTATGATATTATCATGTGGTTAACTGAAAAAGGATAACATGATTAAATATGGAAGTGTCAATAACAACTACAGGGGTAAATGGAGGCTCAAATGGTGGCAGCTGGGTTTTGACTTCCCCTACTTCATTTCAGACCTGAATTAATGGGTGAATGATAAAAAGCATACTCAATTCAAGGCCCTGATTCCAGGAAGAAATTTAGCCTGTGTACAGAAAAAAAATCGGAGAAGGGGCGTCTGTGGTTCACCATTACTAGTCGTTTATGAGAATAATCTTGCATAAAATTAGAAAAATAGTTTCCACCAACCACAATTTCTGTGGCTCATGTTTCATGTCATACTAGCTCTCAAAATGCCGGTGCATGCGACTTATTTCCATCAAGCAATTGAGAGAGGGAGACATTTTTAAAATTGCTTTACTCTATACCAAGCAAGAAAAATGTTCTGACAAGCCCTTATTGAAGGAAAAGATCCATGATCTTATGCAAGACTTCCTTAACCTGTAACATATAACTTCTCTAGGGGAGTACCTCCAAGGGATCTCAAGGACCAGGTAGAGTAGTGTTAGGTAGGGTGTGTAAGAAATTACGGGATAAAATGTTTGCTTATATTTATTTTCTGTCAGACGTGTCCAAACTGAGTCTGCTACAGGATCAGTGAGTAGCAACAAGGTTAGAACAACATTGGCCATAGCAGTGGAGGGCATTGAGTTTGACACTCAGGCGTGCATGTTAAGGATCAAAGGACGTAATGTAGAGGAAAACCAGTATGTCAAGGTAAAGAAAATAAAATTATCTAATGAATCATAGACATCTAGCAGGTTTATCGAAGAGATATTGAAACTATGTGCCACCTAATATTCCAAAAATATGACCATCATTATCAAGGCATAGGAACTCGATGGAAAATTCTGATGATGGTTTAAAATTTCTCACTGTTGCTACTTCCACAATATTACTGATGATGATTTTGTGTTTTCTTTATCTTAGAATTTGATTTAGTCGCTGTAATTTAATCCCTTAGAAATTACATTTCTAATTAGATTGCTAATACTGTGAGCGGTTTTTACATGTTTTAATGGACACCACTTGTTTTCACCTGGTTGGTGTACACTTTGGTTGTGGAAATCACAATTAGTTGTTTTTTCAGTAAGTAAAATTATTGATATTTGCAATCACACAACTGATAACCCGATCAAACTTCTTCCTTTGTTCAATAGATGGGTGCCTACCATACGATAGACTTGGAATTAAACAGAAAATTCACACTTCTCAAAGAATACTGGGATTTGATAGCCCTTGAAAGAGTAGGTGAGTACTCTACCACAAAAGTTGCCGTAAAACTCCTGCTTCAAGTGCTACAACTCTTCCTTGAATACAGACTGTCTAACCATCCCTATCTTGTCAGTTTTCTGCTGATTTTGCTCGAAAATCCCTAATCCCGACCAATATGCGATCGGGCTAGGAAAATTCTGGATAATGAGATTTGCTCTGATATTTTCCAATAAATTCTTTTGATACTTATACTGGAACACCTAACAGAATCTACTTAACTGAAACTGATATCCAGAAATCTTTTAAAATCCGCAAGAAATATAAATATAATCGAGTACTTGTACATGAAACCGCACAAACATAAATTAGCATGAACATGACAATTGATTTAACAAACATTTTAGACATTCTAATCCGGTTCAGAATTTCCTATACCTCATAGCCCTAATCATTCTTTGAAGACAAAAGACAATTTTGTTTCAACTTCAGAATGAACTTTATCGTCAGCACAAACTTTTTCATGCCTAATCAGGGTATGTATTTTAGAATTTTTTTTGTCCTAAACAGGGACAGGGTTTCAAACCCTTGGCAGCTTACCTACACCCAAACATTGGTCAAGTAACCCCCCATGTTACACTGTAGGATTTAAGCAGTTTAGATTTAGCCTAGAGACAACTTTATTGGAAATGAATTTTAGTGTTTAGCATAGAAAATTGATGAGCATGTTTTTTCAGTCTCACAATGGAAGGTCAAAGCTTATTTTGTTCTTCAGTTCCCTTGATTCTTTTTTTTATTATTGCTCTGATGAATGAATATGTTGTGTTTCAGAGATGGCATGTGATCCAACACAGCATGCTGATCTGGGAGCCATCTTGCTTCATGAAGGTACCAATGATTTTTATTTCAAGCTGTTTGGTGGTACAAAATATGCCTACCCACCCCATTAGTGGATGGTTGATAACAATTTCAAGGGGGAGGAGGAGATCTAAGGCCAAAATTTTTCAAGAAAAGTATGAAGTTAAAGTATAATTTCTGGGTTGGGGTGGGGAGCGAAACTAATAATAATACCATCTACTGGGGGTATGAATATTTTCTGGATGATTGTATTATTGTGAGAGGTTTAACCCAGGAGTCATATATTACATAACTAGGTTGAGTATGATCGTCCGAGTGGAAGTAGTCCTGAATAGTACTGTTGTTTTTGACACTGACAGACTGGTATTGTGTACTAAACGAACAATGTCATTAAGAATTCTCTTAACTATAACCTCCTTTTTCAGCTAATTTCCATTGTTGTTGTTGTTAAGGTTTAGGTCACATTATGTTGGTTACCTCAAGCATGACAATAGTACGAGCCAAGATTGATATGAACATACCAAGAAAAAGGAAAGGCTTCTGCAGCCAACATGACAAGGTCAGTTGAATTTTACTTTGTGTTTAATCTCGATGGTAATCTGAAATGTCTCTAATGCAGCAGCATCACACCAAATACTGTGGACCCATAACATTTCCTTTCCCTTCATGAAAGATACACCACAACACCAGGATGTATTTGCCCTCTCTTTCTGAACAGCAGTCTGTTCCTTTATGTCCCCTATGATATGATAAGGAGGCCAAGGATAGAGGAGACCAGGCCAATGGCTTTACATCACAGGGCTTTCATTAAGAATTCTAGTAGCAGCAGAAATGTGTAACATTACAGGAGAATATTTTAAAAGAGGCTTGGTGTCTGAATAAAAAATAGTCATAGGCTTTTGAACATTAGCCATAGAATTCTGCGTAGTAAATAGATCTCCAATGCCTAATGAATACCCTGGGTCACTGTGTAATGACATCATAAGCTGAACTGATACATGATCTAATTGACAGTCATGATCTAGTTAGATTTTTGAAATCCCTGTTTTGTGGTCCAGCCAGTGTTTTGAAACCTCAGGTGACCCAACAGCAGACTAGCCTCCCACGACATTCTCGTGTTCCTGCCCCACGAACATTGGGGAGGATATTTGTGTTATGAGCCAAAAGGATGTCTGGAGACTAACAGCAGACCTGCACTCTTTCAACTGAACTGAAAGGGTGGCTCAGTCAGGGTCAGGCTCAGCAGTGGCCAATGTGTAAAGAAAACATTTTCCACTTATTTCATTTCACTCAGAGGAAAATTACACTTTTAACCAACGTTTGGCTTTGCCCTGACGTGTTGCCAACTGAAAAAGGGAAAAATATAGCTTTCCTTCCCCCACCCCCTCATTGCAAGTTTTGCCTGAGTTTCTGCCACCTGTAGATAGCAACAAACACCCCAACTTTAAATGGAGGGGAGGGTTGTGGATTGTTTTGTTCTCTGAAGGAATCCCCATCTGTTGCCAGTTGTAGAAATTGACATGAGTTTCTGCAATTTTTTTTTTTTACATAATTATGTGTATTGAGTAGACACCTCCAATTTTAAAAGTGGACACCAGTGACCAAGGGTCCTATGGTTTCTTTACTTAATACAGATTACAATGAATACTCGTTTCCCTAAAAGTTCTAAAGTGTAATTTCTTTTGCAGGGTTTACTCAGGTTTTATGATGCTATAATACAAGGTGTGCTCAGACATATAAACTTTGATGGTAAGTTGAGTCTGTAATATGCAGATAGTATATTTAGATTTTTGCTCACTTCTGTTGACATGGTTAATATTACTGCCAAAAGAAACAAAACTCTTAACTCTTTTTCCCTTCATGTTATTACTTAAGTTTCATGACATGATTTCCCTTTGTTTTTCTTTATTGCTTTGTCCCTCCCTTGGCAAAGCTAATGGAAAGAAATAATAAAAAAATACATAAAACTGCATGTCACATTCCCATGATGAATAATCAAGGTGTTTGAAAGAAACAGTTTTCTAGAGAAACATCACATCATGTTCTGCAATGAAAAACCAGAGATCAGTCTAAAGAGGTCTGTTCATCTTGACAGTGAATCTGGGTCTGTTTGATTTCTCTAAGTGGAAAGACCTGTTCTTTTTCCCAGATGGAATGTTGTTTCTTGTGTTAAAACTGTCAAAACCAATTACCTCAGATTGTACAAAAATGTGATTATCAAGGGCACAAGATTAACATTAATGTTAGTGTGGAGGAAAATTTTTGTCCCTTATTCAGTTCCTGGAGTTTTTCTTTGCAGTTGTAAAGTGTGTTCTTGTTGCAAGTCCTGGCTTTGTTAAGGTTTGTATTTAATTTGTTGCTAAAATTGCTCATTTTCAACATTTAGCTGGTAAACTACCGTTGTCAAGACGTCTTGGAACACTTGAGGAAAAAAGGTGCGAAGATGCACTTTGCTAAATTAACTAGTATTCTATGTCTTACAAAAGCAGGGGAATGTTTTTTATTAACCCTTCAGGTAAGGGCCTATTCCTGCTGTCCCCCGCTCCCCCAAGTAATGTTGTTTGTGTTGAAAAATCTTGACTTGAATGCATAACATCAACACTGCATCAGTGGGAGGGGGTAGGGAAATTGCATCATCTTGACAAGCTATTGCTTTAGTGTCTCAAGAGTTTTGACCAGTGTGGTAAGGCTAAGTGCAGATTTCAGCTTCACTCGTGAATTGTTATGTGATCCAAAGTATTTTGATGTATCTGTCCTGCAACCATACATGTAGTAGGACAGAACTTTTGGAGCTTCAAATAATTTATTTTGTTAGTTCATTGCATAAAATGTCAGTGTGTATTTTATTGCAGTGGGAAATTTTTTTTCATGTAGTTCAGAAACAAGTTGTTCTTTTTTTCCTACAATCTTCTATAAAAGCCTGAAGATATTTTTTCCAGACCCTTCCCCCACTGCACATCTCACACTCCACACCCACCTTTCCCTTACCCTTGCTCACCTGAAAAACATAATCCCTGTTATAAGTAACCATGGCAACTCATATACTCTGTTTACAACTAACCTTCTGTGGAGCATTTTCACTCATCTGTGGAGCATTTTCCTTCATGTGGCCAGGATCTATGCAAATTTATTGGAACGAAAGAAAGCGTTTAAATAAGAAAAGAGTTCAACTCCCACAGGATTGTCTTGGTACACCAACATGGCCGCCGTTTCATTGCTTTGGAACACCAATATGGCCACCATGATGTCATGTGAAAACGCTCTATAAATGCACTGAACCCTTTAATACAACTTGGCCCAGGTGTTTAACCACAACTTTCTTTTGACCATTCCAGGAACAGTTTTGTGATTACATGTTTCAACAAGCAATAAAAAATGAGTGGAAGGCAATCACTGAGAATAAATCCAAGTTTATTTTGGTAAGTCAGAAAGCATGAAATAAAGGTAAAATATTGTTATTGGATTCTTTGTCTGATTGTGTATCTAACAATTATTCCTCGAGCCCGAATGGGCTCTGAGTCAATAGCCCATGAGGCCAAAGGCCTGATGGGCTATTGACTCAGAGGCCATGAGGGCGAGAGGAATAAATTTTTTTAGTAAAATCGAACCAGTTGGTCAAAAATATTGATAATAAAAAGAATTTAGCTAGTTAAAGCTAGACTTTAATCCTTTTTTGCCGCCAAAAGTGCACACTTTTCGCTACTAGTAGGAGATAACATATAGCCTAGTAGTAGCTAAACCAATCAGAATGCAGCATTGATAATAGACCACATGTTAAATTTTACTAATTATAGATATTTCTTAGTTTTTTGCCTTTTATTATAGTTGTATAGGTAGTTGCAAGGCGAGTGCTACAAATTTTATATACTTTTATTAACTTTATTAGTTATTTAGTTATTGTATCTAACCCAACTTACAGTTAATTTATGGCATTGCAATAATTATTACTATAATAAAATGGCGGTTGTGTTTTATTTCAATCTAGGTCCATTCTTCTTCAGGTCATAAACATACCCTTAAAGGTGCGCAATATGTACTAAATGATTAGAAAATTCTTTTCAAATTGTCATTACGCGTGTATATCTGGCATGTTTCCTTGTAGACTTGTAAGGGTTGTACTTTGAGTTGTTGCCCACAGCAGCACTTTTCAATGCATAACTCAAAAGCTGTGAAAAAACAGGGACCTTGTTTCTCTAGGAGGATAGCCTGCACAAGTGGTGCGAATTTATCCATGTGTGACTGCTTCATTCCATGGGCACTTTAGCTTGCTTTAAAGTCACAAGAAGAATGGGGATGAATCAATTGGAAATCCCTTGGGATTTTCTGTCATCTAGTCATGCATAACCTAAAAGCACCAACCAACTCTGATCCCGCCAGCTGCGTAAACTACTGTGATGGCAATTAAAGAGGTCTATTGCATATGTCCATACACAGAAGAGAACCTAAAGTCTAAGTACCACCATCTGTAGCTGTACAATGTCTCAATATGAAGCACCCTGTCTGAACTCGTTGATCTTCTAAGGGAACATAAAAGCAATGTTCACCAACTCTCACAACCAACCAGAACCCTCACAACTAGCATATACATTTTTTTTATTTATTTACAGAAGTTCTTGCTGATCCTGCTGTTACTGCCAGGTTAGCAGACACAAAGGTAAATAGTAGAGACAGGAAAATGTTTTCTGTCCGCAGGTCCAATGAATTCATAAGCAATGGCCTGAGTGAGACTTAAGCTTTCGATTCCATCATGGATGTGTATGTCGATAAATTTCTATCCAGGGAGAGAATTAAGTAACTCTTTCTTCTCTAATAATTCCTAGATAGTTTATGTGTAGTTTTCCTACCCTTTTCTATTCTTCAACTCATGAAATTGACACCCTTTTATATACTGCCAGCCTGAAAAAAAAAGGACAGTCAAACCCCATTGTTATGGACATCGAGGGGACCCTAGTGTCCATAATAATGGGGTGTCCGTATTAAGCGAGTTCAGTTTAGAGAAAATGTGAGGAATTGCTTTCCTCAGGAACAAGGAAAGTGTCTGTAATAATGAGGTGTCCATATTGAGTGTGTGTCCGTAAAGCGGGTTTCCACTGTACCCCTTTCCGGTGGAGCATTCCCTGATAGTCTCTTATACATAAGCAGGCTAGATACAAGGAGGGTCAGAAAATGAATAGCCTTTTTTATTTTACATGCCATAGGCAGCAGGTGAAGTCAAGGCATTGGACACTTTCTTTACGATGCTGCAAACAGAGCCAGATAGAGCATATTATGGGTATGTACATTATTTCTTGCTTGGATAGCATGCTACTTGATACTTGCCTTCTGACAGCTGTAGATATATACCCTGTTTATAGGAAACTCATCCTAACCAACAACCAACCGATTATGCAGTATTTACAGGTGTTATTTAGCAAGTAGAACATGAAGCAAGCTTTCAACGTGCCACATCACGGTTCATTGTTCACGATTCACGCTTGGGAAGCAAGGGTTGTGCAGTGGTGAGGGCACTCGCCTCCCACCCAGGGTTCTATCTAGGATATTTGAGAGGTAGAAGCTTCCCCCCCAAAATTCCAGGCTTCCCCCCCTCAAAAAAAATATTGCTATCATTACCAGTATATAAGTAACTATATCGGAAAAATCATCCAGAAGTGTCAAGGTCAGTGCTTATAATGAGTTTTAATAAACTCATTATTATTCCCCTGTTCTCCTTGTTCCCCTTGTTTCTTTTTCCCCCTGTTCTGCTATTCCCCTTGTTCCCCCTGTCCTCCTGGTCCTCCTGTTCCACTGTTCCCATTGTTCCCCTTGTTTTCCCTGTTCCTCTTGTTCCCTTGTTAACCCTGTTCCCCTTTTCTCCCTGTTCCCTTGTTCCCCTGTTCCCCCTGTTCTGCCTGTTCCCTTATTCCCTTTGTTTTCCCTGTTCCCCTGTTCCACCTATTCCCCTTGTTCTCCCTGTTCTCCCTGTTACCCTTGTTCCTCTGTTCACCTGTTCCTCCTGTTCTCCTAGTTCCCCTATTCCCCCTATTCCCCATTTCCCTTTTCCCCTTGTTCCTCTGTTCCCCTGTTCCTCTTGTCCCCCTATTCACCTGTTCCCCCTGTTCTTCCTGTTCCCTTGTTCCCTTTGTTTTCCCTGTTCCCCTGTTCCTCCTATTCCCCTTGTTCTTCCTGTTCTCCCTGTTACCCTTGTTACTCTGTTTCCCTGTTCTCCCTGTTCCCCTGTTGTTCCGTTTCCCTGTTCCATTGTTCCTCCTGACCCCCCCTGTTTCCTCCTTTTCCTTTGTTCCTCCTGTTCACCTGTGCCATCAGAACTCCTTGTTCCCCTATTTCCCCCTGTTCCCCATTTCCCCTGTTCACCTGTTCCTCTGACCCCCTTTTCCCCTTGTTCCACCTTTTCCCCCTGATCACCTGTCCTCCTGTTTTCCTTGTTCCTCTGTTCCCTTGTTTCTCCTGTTTTTCGCGTCTCCTCTCTCGCGTGCCTCTCGCGCGTCTATTTTTCATGATATCTCCCAAATGAAGAGCTTGCTCGGAGGCTACACATTACATTTCTTGATACACTTTACAATTACATGGTATGCCAAATTTTTAGATGTTTTTGTTTGGTATATCTTTAGCATTAATCACGTGGAAAAGGCCAACGAAGCAATTGCTGTAGAAACACTTCTTGTCACTGATGAACTTTTTAGGTGAGAGAAACATTAGGGCCATTTATACGAGGAAAAATAAGACGCGAACTTTCCGTGTAAACGGCACATTTCGTCTAAAATAAGACTCGGCTTAGCTAAGACGCGTCTTATTTTAGAACAGCCCTTAACACCTGTTCTTAGATAACACGCGTCTTCACGCATGTGGTACCGTAAATGACCTAATAAACACCCGGGGCGTCTACTCCCCGCTCGCACTCTGCGCTCGTTCCCATCATCCCCCTCTTGCTCTTGTCCCTTGTCTCCAACTCTCACGCTTGTTGCTTGTTCCGTGCTCCCCATACCCTGGGTACCAGAGGTTTTTCTCGCTTGTGGCGGGAATTTTCGGTGTTGGCCGAAGGCTGACACATCTCCGGCTGTAGGCCGAAGCCACGAGCGGCGGAGCCGCGAGAAAAACGCGCGGTCACTATAAAGACTTGACAGAAATCGGAAACCGCGCTAGAAAAGTCTCTGGCACCCAGGGTATGCTCCCCACTAAGGTCTGGGAAAGCCTTTGGAGGAAGCAGACACCAAACGCTTCGATTAATGTCTCACAGGCTCAAAAGTTAGAAATAAAAGTTGCTTTAGAATTACTGGAAAATTGCTTTAATCCTCTCTCGCAAATACCTGAAGAAAGGACATCACTAAATAATGATGTGGTAAAAGTCGTGCTTACTCTTATTAGTATCGCTGACTGAAAACTTAGTTCTCTGTTTTCCTTAGGTCAACAGACTTACCCACGCGCAAACGATACGTCAAACTTGTTGAAAGCGTTAAAGAAAATGGCGGGGATGTCAGGTAACAAAATGTCATGATTTCTTTCAGTTTTAGGATGGTTTTCAACTGGCCCTTTTGCTTGACACGTGCTCGGTTTTGTGTTGAATTTGCCTATGGAAGTGTTTTGTATTACCCTAGTTTACTGCGCAAGCCCGTAACAACCAATCAAATGTTACGCTAACCAGATGCAATAGCGTCACCCGAAACAGTCCCATGATGCAATCTGACACAAGACTGACCCAGTCCCACGCAACCTAGTAACAACTTGTCAAACAAGTGATAGCGTCACCCAAAACAGTCCCATTATCCCATGATACAATCCCACACAATACCGACTCAGTCTCACATGCAACCTCTACACTGAATCTTTCCCTATTTCTCGCTCTCGCATCTTTCGCGTGCCGCCTACGCGTGACCTCTCACGATATTCCTTAATTTGAGAGCTAATTGCTGGCGGGCAAAGTGATCAGATGTAAACATTACTTCAGCAACCGTAGCGATTGTACCGATTATGTTACACTTGACCAGAAGGCGACTTTTTACTGATTATGAAAGGCGGAGGTGACTCAATATAATCGACCTGAACTAGTTTAAAACTAAGCAGCTGGCACTGGGTAAAGGCTATTTAAAGCCTTTTAATCCTTGGTGTTTGCTGGGTAAATTAGACTCGCGTTTGTTGTTGTTGTTGTTGTTGTTCTTATCATGTTGTTGGCGGTTTTGTTTCAATCTTCCAGGGTGTTTTCAAGTCTGCATGTTTCAGGAGAACGTAAGTACATCCTCTGCATTAAAGATAAAACAGATCTTTTAATACTTTCATTGCAAAGCAATTGGGATTTTGTTTTGGAAAAACAGGGATTTGAAAATAAAATACTCGCATGCAGCAGTAAGTGGCCGCCTGCCCTTCCCCTAACCCAACATTTTGCTTTAAATAAGAAGCTAACGTTGCGTTTAACCTCCTTGACATGGATTTTTCCAATTTTCTAAGTGAGAAAGCCCTGGGAACGAGGTTGAGTTAGGGGAGGGGTAGGCGGGTAGTTTCTCAGAATCTTGTATCACTTAAAGTAGGTTTCCTCGTCAGAATAATGGCACGAACTATTTGATTTTCCAGTAGTAATATCCTGTTACCCTATGGAAATACTAAGTATCCCAGTTCTTTAACTGACTTTAACGGCTTTCTCTTGGCTTTAGTGTGACTTGAACAAAAAATATTTCTTTGAATGAAACGTGATTTTCCTTTTTCTCTGTTTTTGTTTGTTTGTTTTTAGAGCTTGGGCAGTTGTCGGGTGTTGCAGCCATATTACGATTTCCAATGCCAGACATCGCTAATGATGAGGACTCGGCAGAGGAGTCTGAAGAAGACTAATATAACATTAAATATGAAATATAGAAAAGGAAAGAATATGTTCTCATTAAAACGGGAGAAATTATCAGTAGCTTTCGATGAAGCTCAATCTGCCTCCTCCACAGGCTTTTCCAAGGCTTAGCGGGGGAAAAGGCCCGTGGGGACGAGCCAATAAAGTATGTATGTATTTATGTATGTAAAAGGGACTGGAGACAAGCGAGAAGCGCGAGTAGGGGATGATGGGAACGATGGCAGGGCGCCCCTTCGCCCCAGCTTTCCTTTATAACAGGCTATTTTCACCTTGAAAACATTTGACTACAACTACCAGAATTCATTTCGTTTTTGCTTTCTTATTTAAATTTGCCAATCCAGCTGAGGCCGGGTCTAAAAAGCAATAGCCTTAATATGCACAAGAAGACAACAAACTGAAGGATTCTGGTTGTTGTAGTAAAATGACGTCATCTGACAATTGTCCTATTGACTCAAATATCCCCTAAAAGAGCGATAGCGAGCTACTGGTGAATTTTAGTAGCGCTTAGCGCCTACTTTTTTTGTTGTCATCAAAATGCCAGCCAGAGGCACATTGGCTCTCAAACATTTTTCCTGTGTTTTATTTGTTTGCACATTTGAATAACAAGAGTAATGCTTTCAAATTTGAAATATCGCCACAGACGAAAACTGTTTACCAAGCGAAACGAAAAAAAAGGTTTGGTGTATCTTTCAGCGTCATTAATAATTCATAATAAGGGCCGTAATTAAAGGAGGTTGGGATATCAGAAACTAATCACTACAAAATTTGAGAATTTCAGCGTGGAATTTCGTGAAAAAAATTCGTTCTTCAGTTTCATCCCGTACCGTAAACTTACGAACTTACAAAGGCAAGGCATACGCAGAATCAAATGTCATTAATATAAAAAGTCGTGTATCAGAGCTAGATTATTAGTTACTCTGACATCGGTGTGATATATTTTATGCCGAGTGAACGATTTCTTTGCATGCTTCTGTTCGCCTTACTCACTCTGGCGTTGTTTAGCCTCAATTCGATCTCCCAGTCCATTGCTAGCGTTATTACTTGAATGTAACTTTGGCCAGATTTTTCAGCACATTGTGTGATCTTTCCTCAATGTAGGCGGTGACCTCTTACAAGCAACGCTGAGTCATTTGAGTTCTTTTTGGTGGGAGATCTTTTGTTGGCTCGTCTTCTTTTAAGCAAATTCTACCAAATAAACTCAAGTCTCTTAGAATTTAAGGTGGCTCGCAACCGCTTCCACCATTTCACGGCTTTCAGGAGTACTACCATACCATACCAGTTGTTGCCCCGATCATGACAGGAAAATCAAAAGACATTGAGAGAGAAAGTGGAGTACAATGAAAAAAAATGTCACCATTGCAACAAATTAACTTGAACCATCCTCAAACCTGGTTGTATTAAAGAATTAATACCTTTTAAGGTGGCTCGACTGGATTTTTTGAGGGGGATAACTCCCAAGTTTGAGCTTTAACTAAGTCGGCATGAGTAAAGATATGGAAAAAAGGTTAGCACAACGTTCCCAAAGCTTGTCATTTTCTTAAAATATTAGCGAATTGTGCGGCTAGCATGCTATTTCACTGCTTTGATGATTCTTAAAACTGCATTTCGAAATATCTCGAAAACGCTCTCATAGAATTTCTTCAAACTTTGCCATAATGGAGGCAATCATGGCAGGCACATACTCCCTTAAGCGATTTCTTCAAAAAACCTCCTGGTACTGAGAAACACAACGATAAATGAAAAACGTAATGGCGTCATTACGTTGCCATGACGACTCCGATTGCAATAAAACCCAGATCATAAGAAATTTTCATCTTTATATAATACAGTTGTGGTAACCCTTTTTCCATATCGTTACTCATGCCGACGTAGTTAATGCTCAAACTTGGGAGGTATCAACCCCAAAAAATCCAGTCGAGCCACCTTAAAAAGGGAATGCGGTTGACCCTAAGTGAAAGACTAGTGAAAAGGAAGCTGGTGTAGGAGAAAGAGTTAGAACCAACTTAAATTGGTCTTCTTTGAAACTCTTATAATTTTTCTCAAAATTGCCGTTTTCACACCAAAGAAGGATTATCCGTCTCAGACAAGGCCTCGGTGTTGGATAATTGTCGGATTTTGAAGACGGATTATCCTCTCCGAGGCAGATAATCCGTCTCCAGTGTGAAAACGACCAGTTGTTCTAAAAAAGTAATGGAGGAGGCTCATGCGAACTCATTTTGGAGGTATAAACCCCTATCTGTACGGTGCCTTCGAAAAAAAAAAGAGGCATGATCATGATCGCAGGTTAGTTCCAAACTCGCCCAGGTGTTGTGATATACTCAACCCCTCCCGTTTTTTTTGTTTTTTCGTTTTGTTTTGTTTTGTTTCTTTTACTTCTCCGTTCGCTTTGTGCCGTTAAATCTTTCTAATTTCGCTGATATGATCTCGGAGGAACAGCAGGCCTCACGGCTAGGAGTGGGACCAAGGGACAACACCATTCCCAACCCTATCCCAGAGAGTAAATAAATCATTGATCATCGACACGTCAACTGTGACAGTTGCTCAAGATCTCGTGCATCATGAGGTTTTCCTTGAATTATCTACTTCTTTTTGCCTTGATTTTCTCTGTAAGTGGGGCTGAAGATGAGGAAGTCACTATAGAGGTTGTAGAAAAGCCAACAGACTGCGAACGTAAATCAAAAGACGGAGATCTCTTAGCCATGCATTATACAGGCCGTTTGGAAAAAGATGGCTCGATTTTTGACTCCAGTCATAATCGCGGGCAGACGTTTGATTTTACTCTTGGTAGAGGTCAGGTAATTCAAGGCTGGGAACAAGGTCTTAAGGACATGTGCGTTGGAGAGAAAAGGAAGCTTAGGGTTCCTGCGCATCTTGGTAAGTTAGTAGTCGACTTTGTTCGAACGATCGATCGAAACGTGAGTCGTGTAAAGGAATGTGTGACGTTCAGAAAGCTAGAATGTTTCGTCTATGGTACGCACATTTCATTTGTCTGTACGACCAGCTTACAATTGAGCGTAACTCTAAAGCTAAATCATTTCTGTGAAGACTCGAGAGACTGAATAGAAGCAATGTTAAGGAAATTTTTCTTTGTGCTGTAGCTTGAAAAGAACAGGTCACATAAAGGCCCTTTGTTAGCTGTAAGCTTATCTTCGATTACCGTTTACCGTTATGGCCAGCTTTCTGTTTAGTCCCTAGAATAAAAAAAATATTCATTCGAAAATAATATAATAAGTTGTCATAAGAAACAGAGCTGTTTTGTCAAACTATAAAATAAGATAAATCCCCCACCCCCTCCCCACCCCTTTTTCATCACTGTATCACTCCTCTTATATACAGTCAACCTAATCAGCGGTCACCCTCTATTAAAGATTGACTTACAAAAGTCTAGCCTGCATAGCACAGGGAGAGAAGCAATGACTGCAGCGCTGTAGCTAGTATGAGGCCAACCGAGGCACTCGCCTCGGTAAAATTTTGACCAATTTCGCCGATCGTTTTTATTTTACATAAGTGATCGTCGGATATTTTTAACGCATCATGATATTACAAAGAATTCAGCAATTCAGTCAATATACTATGAAAAAATTACCATATCATCGATCTCAAGGGGCTACGTACGTTAACTCAAATTTTTTTTGAACAAATACTGATCAAAACCATTGGCGAGGTTAACGGTCACCCAGATTATGTAGCTTGTTTCTGATTATTGCTTTTTAAATTCCACTTAAATTAACTCGAAAAAAAGTTACCGAAAGGCCCAGAAAACGCTGCAAATCGCATTTCCGAGAGACTAAAGTTCAAAATTTCTTGGGGGGGGGGGCATGCCCCCAAACCCCCCTAGCAACTCCCGCCTGCCTCGGTTGGCCGTTTGGTCTGGCTAGGGCACTGGACTGGAAATACGTCTGTGCTTCGCAGGCTAACAAAAGTCTGGTGTAGACTCGACTCTATTAAACAGTCACTGTCAAGATGTACCAGGTCTATGGGATGGCTATGCCCCTGACAGAGATAGCCCCTCTCTGCAGATGTTCTTTTGGCTCGTCATGCAGGAACAAGTGACCAACCCTTAAGAACATATGCATGGGAGGCTGAGACAGGGACTGTTAGGTGGCATTTTTACATATGGAAACATTTTATGCTCTGTAACTTAAAGTAAATATTTCTGACTTTCATGTTGTATGTATTATGTTTGTCAGGTTACGGCGATCAAGGAGCTGGCAGTGTGATCCCACCAGGGGCAAATCTTTTGTTTGATGTCGAACTGATAGAAATTAAAGAGGGTGATAGCGAAGAAGAAGGGGATCAGGGAGGGTCCCCCCCAGATGTGTTTGGGATGATCGACAAGGACAAAAACAAGGAGCTAAGCATTGAGGAAGTCAAAGATTACCTGAAAGAACAACAAGGATTCCCAAATGATGATGAATCCAACCATGAAACTATTTTATCCGAAATTTTTGAACATGAAGACAAGGATAAAGATGGAGTTATTTCATATGAAGAGTTCACTGGACCAAAACATGAGGAACTTTAGATTCTTATTTATAAGAAATAATAGCAAAATTTAGCTGTTTTTAGTGTTGCATTTTTCTTGAAAATGGAGGAATGTCTATATCTTCCCAGGCAAAGATAGTCAATGTTTGTTATAAAATAATAAAATTTCAGACATGACATCATTAGTTCATGTTTTTTTTTGTGATGAATGACTCTAGTGCCTTAAAGATGGGCCTGTATCATACGTTTTATGAGGTTTGGGCCAGTAAAACTACTGCAAGTACTTCTTGCCTATCATTCCAGCAATCACTCCCTTAAAATTTTGCACCACATGACAGGGGCTCCCTACAACGCTTTCCTCTCAAAAACCATTTTATACTACCTAAAGTGCTTTAAAACTCTGCAAATACTATATTAGCAGCACTGTTTGGTCTTCCCAGGGCAACTTAAACCTTTTTGAGAATGGCTTTCCCAAATATCAAAAATAAAATGCCATCAAGAAACACCCTAACCACATAACTTAAGTAATGGTTTCACCTTGTGTGCTTTTTGAAAGCCTGTATATGTTATATACCAAATAATCCTGGTATTTATCAATGCAAAATATAACCTCCTAAAATTATAGAAGTCTTTGAGAAAGCATAATATATTGGCATTTTTACAGTAACAGTTGAATTCTATACATTGTTTATATACGGCCCATTGAAACTTAGCAGAGAGGTGGACATGGTCAATTGCTGATATCATAGACATCTCTGTGTCTGAGACCTTGAAGGATAGTGTTATAGATATGGTTGAAACTAGTTCATTATTACGAAGCGATGTCTTTAATTTCTGTTATTAATGACATCAATGCACAAATGTCCAGTTTTTTCCCCTCTTACCCCTCCCTCGCAGTTAGAGAAATCGTGAGAGTCTGGGACCAAATATCAAAAGCAACTTCCACTGGAAGAAGATACCAGTTCTTGTTTCATATTTCCCTCGCAATTTTTGCGAAGTAAATGTTGTTCTCGTCGTCCTTGCTTAACAAGAATTTAGAGAGACAGAATCTCCTTTAATCTACCTTTATCATGAGCCAGATACCTTCGGGTATTTCTCGTTTAAAGACGCCAAGCAGAGTTGTGAAGCCAATTCATGGCGGCGGCGGTCCGGGTAGCACAGGTCAAACTCCTTCAGTCAAACCACGTGGCGCTGCAGCTAGTTCTGCTCAGCAGACAACATCAACAGTGCAACCAAGAACTAGTCCTTCAGGGGGAAAACTTAACCAGACAACGACTGGGCCCGTTAGAAGGGGATCACAAGCAACCGAAAATGGCAAACTAAGCGCAAGCAGCAGTCGGGAACGTTTAGTGAGTCCTCGAGGCTCAGTCGCTGGCGGACAGATTGCACAACCTCGATTACCCTCGAGAGAAAATTCTCAAACAAGACTACAGTATAGGAGAGAAAGTTCAAGTTCTAGTTTACGTGGAAGTTCGTCAAAAACAGATTTAACACAACCTACTGTAAGGAGACGTGGCGAAGCATCTAGAACGGCAGAAAGTCAGGCGGCATCTGACTCATCCAAGTCAAATTTGCGTAACTTGTTCAAAATAGGCGATCGTGTTTTGGTAGGAAATGCAAACGCTGGCGTTATAGCATTTATCGGAGAAACTCGTTTTGCCAAAGGCGACTGGGCTGGGGTAGCTCTGGACGAACCCGTTGGAAAAAATAATGGTAGCGTTCAAGGTGTCCGATATTTTGATTGTGAACCGAGTCATGGAATATTTACAAAACTAGAGAAGTTGACAAAAATAAATCAGATCCCTAACGACATTCGGAAATCTTCGATAAGTGAAAGTGGAAATGACAAACCGAAATCAAGCATTAAAATTGGCGATCGTGTTGTAGTAAGCGGGACGAAACATGGAGTTGTGAGATATTTGGGAGAAACTGGATTTGCAAAAGGAGTTTGGACCGGCGTGGAATTAGACGAACCTCTGGGTAAAAATGATGGAGCAGTGGCAGGAACAAGGTAAAACTTTCATTTTATTGCGTTTTTACAACCTTTCAGACGTTATGTATGTCGTGCAGGGAAATGCCATAGCGATAAATTTTTAAAAAGTGGCGAGAATTATAATGCGATTCTCTCATTGTTTACTTTTTTCCCACAACGATACATGTCGTTTTGGTGTTTATAGCGTGATTTATGTTTAATGACAATGATAATTTGACGAGATAAACATGGTTAAACTTGGAATAGATGTTTTCTATTGCCCTTTGATGTCTAATCGAAAAGGCGATTTGTAAAAGTAAACACATGATTCGCGATTTATATTTCTGTACACAACGCCACGTCGACTGAGATGTCAACATCTTTGCTACGATTGGCATGCGCCATAATTATTTTGATGCAAAATATTTGTTTTTGTATTCTCAGATGTCCTGATTTACACCTCATACTCTTAGAGAATTATCACCTTTACCTGCTTTTTGAGAATCTTTATATGTTCAAGTCTGTTAATCAAAGACAATTGGTGGTTCTTAACTTAGAATATTACATAATCATGAAATAATATACTTCCGATATTGGAGTTAGGATAATTATCAGAGTGATTTTAGCATTTCTTTGCCGTTATGGAAGCAGTATTTAAGTGTTGTTGGATCAAATTTTGGATAATAAGCCCGCAAAAGTTTTTCTACAGCATTTTTTTCATTGCTGAAAAGAATATGCGACACAGTTGGTTGGACAGTTGGAATAGTGACAATTCCTGCAGGGCACAAATATTTGAAAAGTTATAACCTTAGTTTAGTAAATCATGTTGTGAGAAATTGTATGGAGATAAAATTGGCATGAATTTGGGCATCCTATGGCAGGCTTTTCAGCTTGTGAAGCAATCATCGCACCAATAATAGTTGCACACTTGCCTTTCGTTTCTTTTTTGCTTTGCAAATGTGAGAATTTTCTCTGGAGAAGGATTATTATGCGTCAATATTGTTTGAGGTTAAGCTAAAAATATATAATATCCTCCCTTAAATACTTCACATACCTTAAAAAGGTATGTATAAGGTATGTAAAGCTAGGTATTCGTTATTAATTTTTCATCAGATGAAACCAAAAATAAAATACAGTAACTCACTTTCAATATTTTAAATTAAAATTTGACAGTGAGTCCTGGAGGACACGGACAAAGAAAGCTAAGACATATGTTAGTTCATTTTGTTTGTTAGTGTCCCTTAGGACTTGCTATCATGCTGAATTCTAATGTATCACAAGTGAGCGAAAGAGAATATAATGTTTATGCCAAAGCTCCATAAATGAGACAGTTACAATAAGAAAGAGAATGGAAATGGTAGTGATAATAATTACTGCAAGAGAGAGCTCTTTTGACTGACTGTTAGGGCTGTCAAAAGTTGTCTCAGGGGTTTCAGTAAGCATCGACAGGCGACAAAACATGTCGGCTACTTTGCTTATAGAGGTTGGCTACTTTTTTCCAAAAAGAAGAAGCAACTAGTTTGAATGACATTGTAAACATAAAATTATTATCATAAAATCTGAATGAAAACATACGATGTGTTTTCATAAAGGCCTACTAGTTTTACGTTATGTTTTAGTCATGTGAATGCTATGTTTCAGTCATTTTTTCACAAGTTTGTGTATATGTTTACGCGAAAGTTGTTTACGTGCAAAAGAACATTATTTAGTTTTCATCATTTGTTCATTGCTTGTAGGAATTGATTGTGTGACTGATAAATTGAAAGCTACATTTTCTCGAATGAAAAACATGCTCTAATGTCCTCAAATTTAGTCCCCAGAATGCTGAAAATCACATGTTAGGGCTTTGAAATTTCAAAATTTCCTGGGGAAGCATGCCCCTTGACCCCCTCTCCTCCTAGAAAAAGTGGACTAACGACCCCTTGTCAATACAGTCAGTTACTATATTCAATTCTGCTTTCTACTGCAGTTTTAATTGAAACCCCTGAGTCTGTTGCCTCTTGGTTATGTCAGTCAGCCACTCTGTTTTGTAGTTCTTTTCTAGAGAGTATTTATTAGTGAATTGGTAAGAGTCCGTCCTCTTTACCTTTTCACTGCCGGAGTACTTGATGGAGTTTTGTAAGGTGACTCTAACTTTTGAGTCAGTGGACGAAGTGAAAGGTCTCTGCCTGTAGTTACACATGGTACTATTTATTTTTCAAAATTTCACAAAATGAAATTTTGAAATTTGGTCGAAATTTGCTTTTGGCTAAATTTGGCAGTGAAAGGGTTAATAATATAGAAAGTGCTGAAGGGCAATTCCACATGAGACAACGAAATTTTGAATTTTTTAAAATAAAATTTTGCACAATGAAACTTAACCAACAGAAAGCTGAAACAATGGGCTGTTTGAAATTACTGAGATCTTGTGCGTCCTGTCCATGTGCTTAATGTGAGAAGGCATGAAATCCAGAGAATTTGAATCTCATTATATTTGGAATTTTTGGAAGGAAATCTTAAACAAAGTTTTAACATCTAAGAAAACATACAGTTGACGTAAAAGTATGTGTGTATTATAACCTTTGCCTTACACTATCATTAGGCTATAAATTATTATCCAGCTACTGGCACTTTCCCAAGAAAATTGACATTGAATTTTTGTTGCGGACATTACGTAATGTCCGCAACGTTAAGGTACCTTTTTTCAGTTCCTGTACACAGTGTGCTGTATTTTCATGTGCTATTGATGCTGCTCAGTTAGTCTGATGTATACTCTATTTTAATCTCAAAACATTTGCTGGGTGGGTTTTCTTTGCTCAGAAATTATCCGTTGAAAAGTGTTGCGGACATTACGTTGCGGACATTACACATGTTAGATTTTTCATTTATTCAGGCTCTTGCAGATATTTAGTTCTTACTATCTCTGAATTAAGATTCAGACAACAGCCCACTTAACACTAAATTGCTGTTTATTGATATGTACAAAATTTGTACATTTACATTTAATGTAAATGGCAAATTAAAAAGAGCTGGTAGCTTTTCCGTAAAATGTCCAATGAAATTAATTTACAAACTATTAAAAACATTCTAAATAATTTACTATTTCTCTGTGATATTCTTGAAAATGGGCAAACATAGTGATTTTCAAATTAGTTACTTCCATAAAATAGTATAGATGCATGACGAATTTTGCAGTACTTTAACAGAAAAACAGAAAAATATTTTAAAGAGTTTATATGGTTTTGGGGGATGCTGTCACAAAATTACAGAGTGACATTTGTATGGATCTTTAACTGTGTTTCAAGAGTCATAACTTGATCCCTGTTCAACTTTAGAGCACCAAACCTGCTCAACCAACCAATCTCAACGTGACCTTTTATATGGTGGTGTCAGTTTATCGATTTGTTTAAATTTGAAACTTACCCCAGTTCCCTATGCAACTCCAAAATGGCCAATGAGTAGTTGGTCAGGGGTTTTGTACTGCCGAGCATGCTCAGAACAGTTTGTAAGAATGCTTTTTGAGGAAAAGCACTAACCATCATTGTTTCTTCCACAAACTTGAAAGGGTATTTTTTTTTTAACAAGAATTTGTAATATAATGTGTAGTGAACAATGTGCAATTTTAGTGCAAATTTACATTTTATATATCTTTAAGTCAGACTGAATGACAAAATATGATAATTTCAGTAGCCAAATCACTGTTTTGTAAAAAAGAAAATAATATCCTCGCTACTGAGAACATTTTTTTTCACAACATTTACTTGAGATGTAATAAAATTAATTTGGAAATTATTTTAAGGAGTCAGTGTAGCAGTAAAAAATCTGACTGGTATTGCATGATACTAGGTCTCAGCAGGAGATTACATAATATATATAATAGTTCTAACATAAATAAAGTAAATGATAATTTCACAGCTTCATTTTTAGACAAGTAACTACAGAACAAATGGACATAGCCACAGTCAGCAACACTGACTAGGAAGTGAATGATAAAAAATGTGTTCCCAAAAATGTAATGTCCGCAACAATTTTGTGTAATGTCCGCAACACAAACTTTTGTTTGTAGAATCACAGGAACAAGGTTGCTTGGAATTTTTTTTTTGACAGTTGAAAAATCTAATTATTGTTATGTTTTGAAGGCACAATTATTTTCTGCTCAAGGTTAAAAATTCACAGGAAAAGCTCTTTAAAGAAAGTTACTTTAAAAAGTGGTTGTTTAAACTGTAATGTTCGCAACACACTTTCTTCAACTCATACCTTCAAGGTCTTAAGAGCTAACCAAAGCATCTTTTTATTAGGTACAAAGGGAACACTAAAAAGACTTTCTAGATATGTTTGAACACCCTTAATGAACATTTTGACATCTAAATTGGGGTTTAAAATATTAATTTTAGTATCTGAACGTAATGTCCATAACATGGAATCACCCTGAAGCAGTGCGTACATGTACACTCTGACAGCCAGCTCCGAATAACAGTCAGGGAGTATTCTTTTGATGTTAATGCTGTTAAATTATTCTTTAAGGAAATGTAGCAGATCATTCTGGAGAATTTGTATGTCATACATTATGGTTAGAGGGGTTGACAGTGGCTGTTTCTTTAAAGGTTCAGCTGCATGTTGTGGCTCTATGGTTGCCAGACATAGAGGTTTTTGTTTCTCTACTTCTTACATGCTTCATGGTTGAAGATGATCTGACAGACTTCCAGTCATACTTAGAATCAGATAGTTGTGGCTGAGTATAAAAATTAGGCTTTTTAAAAGTCAACAAGTTTTCTTGAGCTTGCTGTTTTCTAAAAATAAGTTAGCAGTTAAATTTTTCTCTGGATTTTATAGCCTATTAATAAAATGTATCCCATCTTACTGCCTAATACATTCACTCATAAAAAGTGTTTCAAATCTCTCTCTCTCTTCCTCCCTCTCTTGCAGATATTTTCAATGTGAGCCAAATTTTGGCTTGTTTGCTCCACTTCATAAAGTTGTGCTGTCAAGTTTACCTCTACCAGCTAGACTACAAAACCAGACACAACAAGAAAATGATGCACGGAAGTCTTTGGGCACCCTTGGAAGTAACAGCTCCCTTAGTTCAATCACCTCACCACAAAGTGTACCCTCTCCTACTCCTAAACCGACCAGTACAAGCACTTCACAGGTAATGTTACACCACAGACTTGGGCATTACTAACACTTATCATCATGTGCTGCTCTAGTTTAGGCATCCACTGTACCAGCACTTGCGTGGTCATTACTTTTTAAGTCATGCTTCTATGATTCTGCTTCTATGATTAAGATATTTCCAGCTACAAGTATAATAATGTTGCCTTCAATCCCATTGGAATAGCTCTTGGGTACAATGTAAGATTTAAGGGAAAATACTGTTACTGATTATGTTTATTACTCATGGATAGACCCTTTCTACCAGTGAACCTGAAGTGGCTGAGGTCAAACCATTATCTCCACCACTACCACAGCCCCCTGCATCATCAGGGCTCAGTACATCACAGTTGGTGGCTTTGCAGGTATGACATTTTGCAATTGTCTCTTTTTATTTCTGGTTTACTGTGATTCCAGAAAAGCAAGTCAACTCACATTTTTGCATTACAGTGGAATACCATTTTTTAACCACTCTGAGAAAGAGAAATTGGTTCAAATTTAAAAAAATGTGGAGTAGTGTCTAGTCTTTTATTTTTTATAAGATGGAGCGGTTTCACTTGTACAATGCAAGTGGCAAGGCAGCTGGATACAAGAATAGAAACAAGGTTGTCAGTTTCTTCCCCCTGAGACTGCTTGCAGCCTAACAAATAATAGCTAGTTGCAATAGTACAGTAAATGTGAGTTCGACATAAGAAAGATGAAATCACAGATTAAAGTTTACAATAACTTGCAAACTTTGTGTGTTAAAGGGTCTAAACTAAAAGCAAAGGCATGCTTTAACTGATTTAGTGCAATTTTAGTAAGCAAGGTGAATGATAATGCACAGAAACATGTATTTTTAAAAACTGTTACTAACAGTAGAGTTATAATCTTGTGTAGCCTATTTAAAATCTTCTTACTCTGGGATAAAACTAAAATGTTTGAAAAAGGAAAAAGCATCTTTTTTATAGTTAGTAGTAGTAACCCTGAATCTAGAAATTTTAAGGAAAAAAGGGATCCAATTAATTATCATAAATGCATGTATAACCATAACAATAACGTCCAACTTCCTCATAAGTATTGAAGAGTTTTTTTTATAGTAAAGAGTCAGTAAAACTGATCAGTAGTTTTGTAAAAGATGATGATCAATGATTAAAGAGTAAGTTGTGAGCTTTCAAAGAGTCTGTTCCTCCCTAGAATGATTCTAGAATCTAAATACTTGAATTACATCTTAAAAGTTATCAGATCTCAGAATAGTTCAGTGCTTCTTTTCAACACAATTATTTCACAGAATAAAGTCTAACAGCATGTTGCTTTCCAGGCATCGGCTAAGTTAAAAGATGCTTCATGTTACATTATTAAGAAAAAAGAGGTGAGATGACTATCGGAATAAAATTAAAATTTAAAATATAAGGCTAAATTAACTCTGTTATTTGATGGCCATACAGGACTTGAACATAAACATAAATTAAAATGAATAATTCCTTATTGCTTTTGGCTGAGAACCAGTATGTTGACTAGTTTTAAAAATTACGTACAAAATCTGGGACTAGTTTTTATTTAGCTGTGACATCATGAGAAAGTGCATTCAGTTAGAATTAAATAAGTGCCAAGAATGTGTGATTCCAGAAAATATCCATACCCACTCCATGAAGAGTTACAGGAATTTCTTAAGAGAAGTCTGGGGTTGGGGGATGGGGGGGACTTTAAGGCCAAAATTTTAAAGGAAAGTGCAGTGTGATGCTAAACTGGAATTGTTATAGGGATAAGAGGAGTTAAACCAATTAACTCTCCTTTGGTCAGAGTATGGATATTTCCCAGCACAACACGATGAATTTAAAATTCATTCAACTATTGAGGTCCCTGAATTTAAATGAATTAAGTTTCCAATTATGATGAGCTGTTAGAAATCAACCTCATTTCTTTCTGCATGATACAAGAAAGAAATATAGCTATATGTGAAGACTTTTAAGATACTAAAAAAAATTGATGTTTTTTTTTTTCACTGGATGCCCAATTTTTTAAATGTTTATACATTGCAAGAAAGCTGACCAAAATGTAACTAAATCACCAGACGTCGCCAGTTTGGTATAGACCAAATAAATTGCAGACACAACACTCACTGAATTCCATCCAAACTTTGGCTGTCGATCTGCGCATTCTTCCTATATACATTAATCATTTAATAGGTCTTCTCTTATTTAGGCCAAGTTTTGTCTGGCTGCAGCCCTGCTCGTTAAACGTTAATAAAATAATTTATTTTATTGTTTTCTTCATGCTTTTTTAATGCTAAATGATATTGTCCTAATGCTAAGCTGCATAAACTTTTGGGAATAATAACTAGAATAATAATAAAAATACAAAATAAAATCTGATTATTAGAGAGTTTTAGAGTGACATTTAGGGCAAACTCAGATTCAAGTTGAGAATTTCTCAAAATAGAAAATGTGCAGCTAAAAACACTTCAAAACCATTGTTCTAGATAAAACTAATGTGAAACTATTAGTTTTGGGGTAGAAGAAGTGAACAGCAAAGCACAAGTTGATGGAAAACTTTGTCATGTGGTACAAATTCATGTTTTCCGTTTATCCTGACTCTAAATCTCTCTATTGTCACATACGTAAGTGTAATATTTAAGAGGTTGCCTGACATTTACCATAAGTTGAATTTTTTAAAAAAATAATTCTTGTAAGGAATGAAATTATTAACATTATGATAAACAAAATTAATGGGGTTAACAGGAAGCCCTTGAAGAAAGAGAGAAGCAAATCCAGTCTCTACTGGCAGAAAGAGAATTTGAACAAGCTGAAGTTGCTAGTGCTACAAGTCAAGTTTCTAAGGTACTTGCTCACAAGTGGTTATCTTACATGCATGCATCTCATCTGTCATCTACATGACTTGTTATCTTTCATGACGTTGTGGAATAATCTTCCAGTCTGTCTTCTTTCTGTTAACTTAATAACTCTCAACATTTTAACTCTCAGCATACTAAATTTCTTTTTTGATTATATAACTAATGCTTGTAATGGAATTAACGTCTTAAACACATTGAAATAAATGTGTCTTTTGAATAGCCCACGTTCGATATATTAAAATTCTAGCGTGACTCTGAGTCTTTCTGGTCATTTTCTATATTTGGTTTGGTTTTCTTTGTGCTTAAGTTTCTTCTGGGAATTGCGAGACAATGGAGTCGTGAAAAATTTGAAATTTTGACCCGAAAACCTCGGAGTCATGTTAGAATTTTAATATATCAATTGTTGGCTGATAATCCTGTCCTCATAATGTTCTCTCTCGTGACATCTGATACTGACTAATGCTTCTCTGATTAGTAAAAATGGTAATGACATAGGCTTGTTTCCTTATGTACAACTGTCTCAACGCTATCTCTAGGATTATTCTTAGCTAACTGCGTATTGATACATATATTCTAACAGTTGTAGAATTTTATGTAACTCAATTAACACTTAAAGATCTATATGTTTTTGTGAATATTAATGATATAAAACAAAAACGCATAACAATAATTGTCATTGTACACATTTTGCAAAAATGTGTACCTTCTATATTCTTTTGCTGTACTAATATCACTTTCTTTAAAAGTAGTTTGCTATACATAATATGCACCCAGCGTGCAAAGAAAGTACTGTCCGATAGCCCGGGGCTAGTGGATTTTGCTATCGGGCTAGTGAATTCTGTTTTTAACGATGTTTTATGAGAAATTTGAATAACAGAAGAACAAAAAGTTTTTGGGGCTAGTTGAAATGACGTCTGGGCTAGTAAATGCTAGCTTCAGCTTGCCCGAATGGCAAGCTGTAAAAATGATTTTCTTTGCACCCTGGCACCATTGATTAGCCTTGATCAGCTGTGAGGTGAAGAAGGGTAGACATTGGCCATGTTCATACTGTTTATGTCTTATTTTTATGATTTGTGGTGGAAAGACTACCTTTGTTGATAGTGCAAAGATACTGCTTTTAGGCAAATTTGCAGAAAGCAAAATGTTGATTGTGAAAAAGAAGCAGTAGACGGAGCTTGTGTTAATTTAGTATGGGTCTCAACATAACATACAAAAATTATGAACCTTTCGATGTTCAAATTTATTCATGTGTTTGCAGGCAGAGGAGGAAGTTGCCAGGTTAAAAGAAAGTCATGACCAGGTTGGTGACAAAAAATAATATCACCTGTTTCTCTTATTTCTTTTCTTTCACTATTTCTTTTTGCACCATCCCTCCCCTGTAACACTGTAGCTCTGAGTTACCTCACCCCCACCCTCCTCCCCCTGGTACTTATACATAAAAGACCCATACACCAGAAAGGGAGCACGTTCCTGTCTTAAAGTAAAATACATATCAAAGTTGGTTTTCTTAGGTTTTGATTATCACGTATAGTGAGATAAGATATCCATTTGTTTACGCAGGCTCTTCAGGAGAAAAACAAAGACATTGAAAGACTTCAGAGTCTAATTGAATCAACACAGAAGGAGAAAGCTGAGTTACAGACACAGCTTGATGAAGAGAGAAGGTTTGTTTGCTTGGTTTTGTAAAATTGTTTTTTTAACTGTAAAAGTCTTTGCAAGAGGGGATACTGCTGCAGCAGATGCCAATTACTGGCCGCAATGTTCAGTATCCCCGTATCACTGTTTCAACTCCTTTTCCCTTTAGACCTCTTTGGTTTGTGTGTGTGTTTTTTCCCCAGTGAAGGTCATAGGATGCTCTCAAGGGAATTTGTCTTTTGTCTTTTCATAATTGATGTGGCTAAATGTAATTTATGCAAAGTTAAATTGCAAGCCAATGTGGTCTTCGGTCTCCTCCTCAAGCGTATGTGATCTGTGGAGTGACTGCAGGGGCCTTTGCTTTTCTTGTGACTTACGTTACATCTCATGCTGGCATTTTGAGCTGATCTTTGCGGATCTGTTGTTGAAGCGAATCTTTCTGGATTCTGGCTCCCAGCCCTTCTCTCCCTTTTTGGGGGGTCTGTGCAGGTCTATGATGTATCAAATTATTATATTTTGTCTCCTCTTTCTTACATCACTAATATTCTTTTATGTGAATTTGAATACTATTATGATAATTTATTTGTACATGCATGTAATGAGGCTCTAAACTATGGTTACTTTGTACAACATTCATGTAATTTTCATTTTGTCCCGTGGCAGGAAAGTGGAAGATCTGCAATTCAAGTTAGAAGAAGAGGAAATAAATCTTGGAGATGAACTACAAGTATGACACATGCTTATCCAACCTTAATTGTTATTATGAAAAATAACATTATAATATATTTTTTTAAATCCATTTTTTGTTGTCTTCTTCAGATTGAGCAGAAAGAAGTTGAAACTCTGGAGATTGAGCTCAAGGAGAAGGTTGTTTCACTTTCTAATCTCCAGAAAGAACTGGAACAGGAAAAGGTATTATGTTGTTAAGTCCTCTGCCTCCCCTCCCTGAAAACAATTTAAGATCTATGTCCATACCCTTAAACCTGCACATAAGAGATGCAGTTATAAGTGCAATATATTGAGACTTTATGGCTGTATATGGACATTTGTTCTCCGTGTTGGGGCCAAGATTGTAAGGTTTGACACTAACTTTTGATGCTACTTTCCACTTTAAAGTTTTACTTCCACCCCAAAATTTTTTTGTTCCAGAGTGGATGACAGTATCACTGTGGTTGCTAGCAACAATAGTGATTTAATGTTCTGTCTTACTGTACTATTGTCTCAGAGTATTTTTACTTTTATTTCATTTCATTGTAATGCTCTGAGGTTGGAGCCTTTCAACATTGTGCCACAAGCCCACAACAGTAATGAACAAAATTGCAGTCCAGCTCCCACCACATGTATTCTTTCATCCAGTCTCTGCAAGTCCCAAGCCTCTCAATGCATGCTACAGGGCTTTGCTCTAATATTTTGTGTGGTTTGGCTTTCTTTCACTTATTTTAGCTCTTACAGTGGGCTTGTTAATATTATTGCCACTATTCTCTGATGTCCGTGAAAAACTAAACCAAAGTAAATACCTAGTCAACATCACTATCACTCATCAGCAATGTGGTAGATTCAGTCAGGTGCATGTATTATCATTAAATGTACCTATGTTCCATCATTAAATGTTGTGGAAATATACAAACTATGGCTTACTTAAATCTATTGGCAACTGGCAGGTGGTGACCAAAACAGCTGGCTTTATTTCAAGAAGTGTACAAGGAGGCTCTCCTGTCACAAATGGGTTAATCATTTCTTTGTTATGTTTCTCTATTTTTTTTTTTTTAACTGACAATCTTTTAATGTGTTTTCTTCAGAGTGAAAAAAATACTGCTTTATCCAAACTTGCTGAATTAGAGCATGAAGTGTCAGACTCCAACTCACAAGTGTCCAGTTTGCAAACAAAGCTGGCCAATTCACAAAGCAAAATCAAGGAGCTGGAGGTCACGTTGTCTAACAAATTAGTGCAACAATCAGCAGATGTCAGCACTCGCGAAGAAGAACTCAGAAAGAATATTGAAAAGATTTCTTCCTTGGAAAAGGACTTAGAGGAACAGAAAGAAGCTAAGACAAGTCTTCAAAAGGAATTGAAAACAACAGTAAGTTTGAATTGAAGTAAATGTAACTAATTAAGAGTAACGAAAGAAACATTCTTTCAAACGTTGTTGATACAATACAATTTATTTTTTGCCCAGTAAACAGGTACCTATCAAATAAGTAAAAATGTCATTGTAACTAACTAAGCTATTTGTTGCGAACAATACAATATTATTGTCAATGTCTAGATGTTTATTGAAATAAACCAATCCAGTCTATCACTCTTCTTAAATCAGGAGCCTACTTCAAATTTTGTGGAAATGCTTGTATTTAAAGTGCATTGAACAACATAACTCATACATGTTCAGGACCAATTATTTAATCAGTAATAATTGTTGTAAAATTTTATTTCCATTTTGATGATAGAAAACTGAACTTGTCAGGTTAAAGGAGGAAAATGATTCATTGCACAAAACAGTTGAAGGTGAGGAACAAGGTTTTTTTTACCATTTATTCTGAAGTAATGATCAGAAAGGGCATTCAGCTCAAACATTTTTTAAACGGGATGACATAGTCAGCCAGCGTCATAAATTCAGTAGCGCATTCTTTTGGTATTTTTCTAGGGAGTCAAAAGTTGCCTTATTTTTTTTAACTTTCCCATGTCCCATGCCTGTCCCAAAAAATTGTGTGATGTTTATTGGCTGCAACTTTGAATCACGTGCAAGTTAGAATGGATTCTACAAGCAGAAAAAAGATAGTGCATCAGCAAACGAGGGAAAAGTAAGCTTACTGCGTAGAGAAGGACAAAGTCGAGGCTGTGCTCTAACTTACAGCATCCGGTCTAAGACCTGGACTATGACATGACGAGGGCCTGGCCTCAGGCGACTGAAAATATTGTTCAGGTCACCCAGCAGGGTGACTTGGTGCAGTTTGTTTCTTGATTTAGAGTAAAAAAGCAAGAATTTATTACTTGCTTGCCTGCTTCGCGGATTAACAGGCTTGACAACAGTAGTAAAGCCGGAATGCAAATGTTAGTGAAGTACCCCATACTTGTAACCTATGTGGTGGTAATATTGATGTAAGTTTTGTTTTGAGGAGCAAAGGTACCTTTGTGTTCCCCGGATATGGGTACCCTTGTGTCCCCTTGGCAATTTTACTGATGCAGTTGCAAAATCTTCCTTTATGCAGCGAGGTTTAGTTTTTTCATGGATGCAGGAAAAGTTAGTCAAATATGATTTGCTCTCTTTGACTCTCTGCCAAAAACCTTGAAGTTTTAGACTTGCTTTATAGATGACCATGTTCTTTCATTTGTAGATCTGACAGACAAACTCCACAGCAAGGAAGATGAATTTGCTTCTCTCTGCAGTGAGCTTCAAGTAATCAAAGACACAACACTTGGTAAGCAAAGATGATTATTATGATCACAGTCAATTTTTCTAGGAAATGTCTGAGAATAAAAGCACTTTTCGTTTTCTTTGCTACATCATAAAATATTTAACTGAGTAGCTGATTGGTCCACTAGCCATTCATTTTCTGCCTGTGCATGCATGCTGATGGAAGCTAACGACTGTAAGCACACCAGACGAGACACAATTCATCATTACCAGAAATAAGCACTGATTCAATCAGCAAAAAGAGTTCCTGGAAAAGTGTGGTTATTTTAATACAAACAGCAATTTCAGGTGCATGTACAAAAAAAGAGCTCTAATTTTCTTCAGGCCATCCAAGGGGGCTTTCCTCACAGGAAAATCAATGAGCAGGTTACAAAATATTAAAATAATATTTTCTTTTTAGAACTTCAGAAGCAGCTTCATTTAAGTGAAGCCAAATCAGAGCACCTCTCTGCAGACAAGAATAAATTGGTCAGTGAGCACTGTACTTGATTTTGGTATTGCTATTATTATATGATAGCCTCAAACTATTCTTTTGTACCAAGAAAAGACAACCATTACAAAATGAACAGTAAGGAGCGAGGTGACAACAAGTTACAGAGAGAGTGTGGAACTGTGCATGTAGAACCATTTTTTCTTTTAACTCTTATGTTTCTAACTGTTGGATTCTTAGAATAGCTACTGAATGGCACAATCAATTGAGTTTATTCCCTAATAAGTACACAAAAATTCGTCGTGTAAGAAACAAGAAGGAAGCTAGGCCAAGTTAGCTTTCGCAAAGACTTGTAGGATCATTCCTGGAGATTAATATTAAACTGAAGCAATCACTTTTCAGTCATTCAAGGCATTTTGGAATCTACAAACCTAGTTGAATCTACGTACAGAATTTTAAGTTGTCCTTGTGTAATGGTATTACACCCAACTCTTTTGTCATGTGCTGCAATCTTCTTTCCACCAGGACTTAGCAGGAAGATGGTGTTATTTCCAGTTTCTTTCAAGTGCTGATTGAGTCATGTTGAAACAAAATAATTTTTCATCTGCAATTTTGAGGTGGAAAATTTAGTGGAAAAAAACAATGTCTGGTCCAAAAGTTGATGTTTTTTTGTTGCTGTTGAAAAGTAAAGAAACCCAAGTAAAAGCTCTAAAGGATATGAATCTAGATAATATCAGCACATTTGTCTAGTTCATTCAAGAAACACCTTATTCAGAGGAAAGAGGTGCTAATAGTATAACATTCTCAAAAGATTCAAGAAATTTCCTCTTAGTATTTAATGCCTAATGCTTAATATAGCCCACTTTGCGGCTTAGTTCCGTCATAGCAACAAACAATGCTGAATTGCTTGATATTCCATTGTATATCACTTGAAAGTGTCGCTAGTTTACCTGAATCACCTTCCATTCAGACAGTATTTTTGGTCATTTTATTTGTACTATTATTTTGTTTGATTTCTTGAGTGTCTACTTATTTTTTTTCATTTTTTTTCTTTGCTGCTTAGCTTTGTGCAAAAGCTTTCTTGTAGTACATCGTGAAATATTTTGCTTGTCATATCTACTTTCTTGGTATACACGTACACCCAAAGGGGTGTGTTTATACATAGAAAATACAAGTGACTTGTGAGATATTCCATGGTATATCACTTGAAAGTGTTGCTAGCTAACCTGAATCACCCTCTATTTAGAAAGTATTTTTGGTAATTTTTATTTGTACTATTATTTTGTTTGATTTCTTGAGTGTGTACTTAATTTTTGCATTTTTTTTTTCTTTGCTGCTTAGCATTGCTGTCTTGATGTTTATATTTTGCTTACAAGCCATTCTTATACGCTAATGTGTTTGCTATCATATTTCTCTTATTTTTGTTTTCACAAACTGTTTTGTACCCAGCATTGTGATTTATTTTTGGCATTTGTTTATTATGCTTTGTGTGCTTAGCTCATTTTCTGTTCATTTTCACCACATAAAAATCTGCCGTAGTTCTACAGAAAAAAGGAGATATACATGCATGCATGTAGCTATATTTTCCATTAAGAGAGAGCAGAGTGATAATAAGGAAAGATCATATGCTTTTTCATACAATGTTAGTACTCTAAATTCATTTTAAAATATAGGATGTATTAACAGATGCGGAAATGTAGTGAATGTGTAAAGAGAAATTGCTGACTTGTTAGTTACTTCCAAGCGACTTACTGTACAGATTGAACAAACATCTCCTGTGGCAATAGCATGATGGCAAAGTGCACTTTTCTAATCAATCAATGACTGCGTTTTTAATAAGAAGTGAACTAAATTGTAGGTCTTTCATTTCAAACTCTCCTACAGGAGTCAGAAATTGCAGAATTGGCAAAGAATTCTGGTGATAGTTCAGAAAAGCTGGTTTACCTCAATGAACAACTCAGGGAAAAGGACAGGTAACAGAGCAGTTTTCAACGGAGTTTCAGGAAACAAAAAATGTAATAGATGTATTTTACTCCTTATACTACTACATGAGAAATTTCTGCAATTTGATTGGCTTAGAGAGGTGGTATTTCACCTTAATTTGAAATACTTACATGTGAAAATTACATACCTTCTACAGGTAGTAGTGTAAACAATTAATAACATGATTTGTACATGATATTTGGCATAAATACCACTCGTGATATTTCAAAATTGTCTCAAATTTCACTCGCCTGATGGCTTGTGAAATTACATATAACAATTTTGAAATATCACACCTGGTGCCAAATGCCAAATATCACTACAAATTATGCTATTACTTATACAAAGGGTGTTACACTGCTTGTAAGTAGTCCTTTTGGAAACTAAGCACAGTGAACTTTATAGGGAAGTGCTTCAGATTATGCAATCATTTTTGCTGACAGTAAAAGAAATAATTTATTTTTTGTTATTATTATTTCTTTATTTTCCACACCATAATTACAAGAAATATAGGAAAAGTAGAAAAAAAGAAGTGATTGGTTAATGGTTGCCTTTGAGTACTGTTGATCAATCTTATGTAATGCTAGTTACACAAACAAACACCGAAACTATTGCATGAGGAAAGCAACGGCAACATGTATTACGCATAAAGCCAAATATTATTTCAGGCCAACTTGTTAAAGGTGCATGTTTCTTTAGTTTTTGCTCTGATAAGTAAAGAAACTGTGGTTAAATTTTGTACTCTCTTTGAAAACTGCTCGTGACTAACAGGAAACATTTTCTTGACCAGCAACCTAAAGCAGTAGTTTTTTCCTTCCATTTTTTAGCACTAGCTGATGCTATAAATCACATGTATTGCAAACATATGTTGCAAAATTCCATTTTTCTCTTCCCACTGTTTAAGAAGTAAACTGCATAATATAAAAATAATGTAAGCAGAGTGTTTTGGAAAATTTAAGACTATTATTTTTTCAGTTTTCTTCTAACTTTTTGCAGTAATTGTACTCATTTTGTTGCATCTTCTTAGACTTGGTTGTGTCCAATGTCTTTTGGCAAAATTATTCCCTAATTTATTAATTTGCAAGGCAGTTGAAAGCCTCTTCCATGGTTGATTATGATTTAAGGCCTTGTGACAATCATGTAAATATTACAGACTCATCTTCAGTGAACTTTCATTAAAACATGTTGACTTCCATGATTACTGTAACAGACAGTTATGTAAACAAAGAAGATTAGTTGGAAAAAGAAATTTTTGCCTTTAAAGCAATGCTGGGTACCTATAATAATTTACTTTCATTAAAAGCTGTTAATTGTGAAGCATAAGCTTAACATGTAATTATCATACTTTCTTTAATTTTGTCATTGTCATTTTCATCATCATTGTTGCTAATATCAAAATGATAACTAAGTTGAATACAGCTCAGTATGTAAACTCTTCTTCCTTATCTAATCAAACAATAATTTAGAAACAGAGCACCTTTTCATGTAAAAGAATAACACAACTCAAAACTCTTTGTGCTAATTTAAATTAAGAAAACCCTATAAGAAATGCATGTGTAATGATCAGTTAATAGCAATAATCTCGGCATAATTTTCTATGGATAATATTAATCTAATAATGCACCATATTGTTACAGTGAATCTAAAAAACAACCACCAATAGAAAAACTAAAAAGGAGGGGGTGGGGGGGTGGGGAATGAAATGGGTAAGGCCAGACTGTAAAAGAAAATGTTGAATGTGGTTTCTGCATAGTGAGAGGGGTGGTGGCCGTATTATTGGGGTGTGGGGGTGGAGACAGGGTGTGATAAAACCCTGGAGGTAAGGATAACTTAATGTCTTGGAACCGTACAGAAGTATCTAATTTTTATACTTCCTGAAGTTCTCTATTAACATTTTCTAGTGTTTGCACTACACAGTTCAACTCTTTCACCTTTAATCTTGGCCAAAGGATAAAAATAAAAAAAATCAAACTCTGTTTTGTAAATCCAAAGAAATCATTGTTACTATGCCAACATCGTTTCATTTGAATGGTAACACCACAGGGTTTGTCCTCAAATTACAAAGTTACAGGGACAAAATATTTATCTTGGTCTAGGGGGGGGGGAGGTAAAGAGATGTCAACCTGATTACTGAGCTGACTTTGCAATTTTTATTTTACTTATAGGATTTTGGATAAACTAAAATCCTCTTCAGCTGAATCTCAGGTCCAGATAGGCCGCTTGACTGAGGATCTTGTTCAGGCAAAGGTACATAAGGTCATGATACAGTGAGGATTGATGAAATCTAAACTGATGATGAAACACTTCAATAATGTCAGGATTTTTATTGAGATTTGAGATGCATCCTATTGATAACTTATGTATTATTCTATTAAAACAATGATATTGAGTTCTGCTTTATTTTTGGAGGGCAAGAACTGTAGTGAGAAACATTCCCGAGAGTTTGGCTAGACAAAGTTTGAATTTCATGATCAGTGTCTGACTTAATTGGTACTCATGACAACTCAATGTAAGCTTCCAAGATGTTACATCTATTGAAAAAAAAATGGTAATTAAAAGCATTAAGGGTCTCAGGTGAATACAAAATCATTATGGCTGTTGAGCATTACACTGCTTAAGAGTCAGTTAATCATTTCAGTATTTTTTTCTCTGCCAGGAACTCCATAACAAAGATTTAGAGACATTACAAAACTCCCACTCTGAGGAATCCAAAGTAACAGAAATGAAACTTCAAAATCTAGTAAGAGAAATGAACACTTTGTTGTTGTTGTCACTTTATTATGATTTTTGGTCAACATTTTTAAGATGTTCTTTCATAGATCTTACAGAGCAGCCTGTTAAATAATTTCACTTAAAAATGTCAACCTAGTGAGATGAAACTATTTGTTTCTTTTTCCTTTGTTTGTTTTTCGGTCAGTTGCTGCTGCAAATATTCACTAACTGAATGTTGCTTTGCTTTAATATTGATGTTTTGGATTTTAATGGTCGAAAATTGTTTGTTTTTTCCTACATGCCCTCCTCAGTTGTTTCAAACTAGTAAGTTTGATCATAATATGCTGTATTGGATTGTTGTTGTTTAATTTAAGCCATTGTTTTTGTTTTTGTTTTGTTTTGGTTTTTTTTTTTCATTGTTTCTTACCTAGAAATCTGAGCTTGAGCAATACTTGCAAAAAGAAGAAAAACAAAAGATCACACATCAAGCACAATTGCAGGTTAATTTCATCTTTGATCTTTTTCATCTGTCTACGTTTAGTTTCATTTTTCCCTGACGTGAATGCCCCCTGGTTTAAATGGTCAACAAAAGTTGTGTAGCAGAAAGGATGTGGTCGATTGATTTTTTTGTACTTCAGATGTGCACTACTGCCCAAAGAAAGACTAACAGTGTCTTTATTGACCTCCTTCCATTCCATAAGGTACAAGGATGGTGTCTCATTAGTGTAACTCTCTCACGCAGGAATGTCATTGAATCTGTACATTTTGTCAAAAAATGCAACCTTTAAGCACACAAAAATCCTAAAATGCGGATCCATTAGACTCATCAGATATGTGGTTTCGTCTATAACACTCCCACTAATCATGGTGTTGACTGTTTTACAGGATCTCAGGCAAGCCAAGGACCATGAGCTTTCAGCTGTGAAAGAGGAAATGAAACAACAAACAGAAAAAGTAAATGCCCTAATGCAAGAGTTACTCAAAATTAAGACTTCTCAAGAACAAGTCACCAAGGATAAAGAGAGCTTACAGGTAAAGCTGCTGTAATTCTTAAGTTCTGTGTCTGAAACATCATAACTCGTAGCTGTCAGACCGGCTATAATAGTGATTTGTTTCGGGCCGGGATTTATGTTTTGTGTTAATATGCAATTTTATTTTAACTTCTGAGTTGGTAGACCAGCTATTCCTGGTGATGTGACCATTCAAGTGAAACCTATTTAGTAATACTTGTATAGAGACTCAAAGAAAAATACTGAATCTGAACAGTAGGGGATCAATGCTAGGTGTTCACTTTAGGGAGGTACACAACTTATAGAGAGTCAAAGAAAGTGACTGAAGAACAGTAGGTAACCATTTTGGGAGGTGTCTGTCTTATAGTGAACAAAAGGATTATTATTACTAAAGAACAACAGGAACTTGTTGGACGTGTTTGTCTGTCAAGAGAGAGTAGGCAGTGATACCATTTTTGCCAGATATAATCAACTTTGGGATTTTTCCTGAAATAATTATTATTACTATTTGGGAAATCTAATGATTGAACTTTTCAATTTGGTTTTTCTTTGGCACATCCAAACATAGGTAGAAAAGAGTCAGCTTCAGTCAGACCACGAGACCTCACTACAGGAACTTGCAACAGTAAAGGCACAACTGCACTCACTTCAGACAGAAAAGAGTCTGCTGAGCAATGCTCAAGGAGATGCACAGCAAAAATACCAGGATCTTGTTGCAAAGTACTCTGAACTTAACCAGGAGCATCAAAGATTGATTACAGCTAACAAGGACCTAGTTCAGGTGAGTAACAACTCTATGGGTTACCCTTAGTTATTGCAAGTATTGTCTTATTTTTCTTGTATGTTCTTTGCAATGGTACAAGTGAAACTATGCAACAATTGTTTGGTTTCATCAGTTGGGTTAATGAAAGTTAATTAGCCATAGTAAATTGTTGTAAATGAAAGTCTCACAGAGGGCTTTGGCTCAAAACATCAGCTTTTCAATCTTTTTAAAGCAGTCAATTAACTTTTCTCAACTCATTTAGTAAAGTCATTCTTGTGCCTCACTCCCCCGGTGACAGCTGTCCCCTCCCAGTTTTATAAATTGTTTTATAGACTATATTATTTGGTGTAATCAGAAAGGGGTGATGAATTATTGTTCAACTACAAAGAAATTTCCTTGGATAGAGCTAGAAAATGTGATATTTAGATTTAAGACCACGAGAACTTGGCATGTCCATGATAGAGAGCTGTCTGTATTATGGACAATCCTGTCTGTAAGGAGGGTCTCCAGCATAACATTATCTACCTTGCTGTCCTGATTTGATTGTTAAATCTCAGTAGTTGTCTGAATCAAACACAGTAACTTGTTGTAAGTCAAACAACTGAAATCAGATTGTATTGGTGTAAAAAATTTTTTAACAGGAGAGCAGTAAGAGAAAGGAAGAATTGAATCAGCTCAGTGAAGAAAAAGAAACTATTGAAAAAGGGAAGGTGGAAGTTGAGACAAAACTAAAGGAAATGAGCAGTCAAGTTCTTTCACTTGAAAAAGAGGTATTGATATTGGATTTTGGTTGTTTTATAAAACAGTTGTGTTCATGTTGTGTTTTATGTATAAGCTTTGTTTTACAAACTGTTTAACGGGCTTCATTCACAATTTTAGACAAATTCTATGCTTCCCAGCTGGTCATAGAATTGACTTAAATACATAACTACCAACTGGTTACCCCAATTACTATGATTAGCAGGGTGCGGTAGTTTTCAGTATGCCAGACTTTAGATAGGAGGTTCAATAGCCCCAAAGCCCTTTTTTTTGATTGTCAGGAACAATTCTGTAATCAGGATCTTAAAATCACTGAGGAGTTAAGGTAGCCCGATAGCCTTTATTTCTCATCTACAAAGAGGTTCAATTCTAATCAGAACCTCTAGGGTCTTAAAATCACTAAGGAGATAAGGGTGAAAATGTACAAATAGTTAGTTAGACCCTCGACCCTGTCTTACGGTACTTTACTGACCCAACAAGATGTAAAAGAATTCTCGCTGATTTTCAAACGACTTTGGGACTAGACTGCAGTAGTATGGCCAACCTTTTATGGGCTGAGTGGGTAATTAACAGGTTGACGTCAATTGGTATGGAGTCCTGTTTCAACCACTAACATCATGTTGATTCACAGTGGCGAATTTCAGTAAGCTAAACTGATCTATAAAAGACTATAAAAGAGCGGAAAAGATTACCCGAAAGTCTGGCGTAGCACAATTTTGTTAGTAAAAAAGACTTGCTTTGCCAAATAGTTAGACATTTATAGCTCATTACTAATGAAAATATTGCAAAAGCGACTAAAATAACCTGACTCTTAATTTCTTTTTCTTTGATTGAGTGAAGGGTTTGGACAATTTTTGATAGACTTATTATTGTTCTTGTTTGGCAGGTTGAAGTTGTCAAGTCTACAGCATCCAGCAGAGAGGAACAGTTGAATTTGATGAGCTCCTCCGCTTCAGATGCAGAGAAGACAGTGTTGAAGTTACAGCGGGAAGTGTGAGTGTTTTGTTTTTTAAGTTGTGCGGCTCAAAAGGGCATCACTTGATGATGAAGTCGAAAATTAACCACACAATTGTTGAAGATCAAAATCTAACAAAAATTCAATTTTAAATTTTTCTATGTTATGTATGAAAAAACTGAAGAAACAATTTTTTAGGTTTCATGTGGACATTTGTATCATAGCATTTCATCCTTAATAGTGTGAAAAGTCTGAAAAGTAACCTTTCTAATAGTAATATTTTGTCTGTTGTGCACTGGCATTGCATACCAGGTAATGATTCTTTTTTCTCATTTCTACAGTAGAAATAAACCTCTTGTTGTCACAACCTCTAAATGGCCCATTCACTTCTGATAGACAGTTTAGTGTTTGGCTTAGATGGGTTTTTTGTTTGTAATCAGTGAGGAAGCTGTGGCAGAGAAGGACAAAGTGACAAAAGACATGAACCTGCTAAGACAGGAAAAGGATTCTCTACAGCAGAGTGTTGATGCATTTGAGATGGAGAAAACTAAAATGCAGACAGAAAAACAAAAGGTACATAGCTGACTGTAGCTTATTAAGTAATTTTAAGCAGTGTTTTACCGGGTGTACAATCATGAGCCAAAGGCAAGGAGGTCTTATCAAGTCACTGCATGTGATGTGTTATCAACCATTTGACAAGTCGAAGGGCAGGGGCAGATCTAGGGGGGAGGGTGGAGGGGGTGCACACCCTCCCCCCACCTGAGTTGACCTGCGGTTTTCTAATACAACTGGTATTCTGCAAAAAAAAAAATTACGTGGTTTATTGGTATTGAAGTAGGGCAAGAGACGAGTGCACCCCCTCCTAAAAAAATCCTGGATCCGCCCCTGATGGGCCTTTGAATTAGTTTTTTAATACAAGGATAGAATATGAACAAGGGTTCAGGCAGAAAAGAGGTGCTAACCTGCACTGAAGAGTTTCTTGTTTAACATAAATCAAGTCATGTACTGGAATTTCCTTTATTGTGACACCAGGAAAGATCACTTTTTTGTTTGTAATAAGTCAGTGAAATTGTGCATTTTCTATCTAAGCTTTCACTGATGATGCTGTTCACAACTTCTACTGGCACTTTTTTCCCTTCTTGTGTCTCCATCAAATTTACTAGTGCGTATGACTGTGGGGGAAAGGGGGGCAGGGGCACCATGAGGCTGTTCCCAGGCTTGTTTTGTGAGCTTTTTTCTGTTGTTGATAACTCTACAATTGGCGACAAAATTGTTGAGACATTTTACTCAAATGGGGTAACTTCAGAGAACAAAAGAATCCACATCACTCCCTTGTCCCCTCCATTCAAAGTTGGGGTGCTTGCTGTTTTCCATAGGTATCTTGAACATCAGCACAACATTGCATGGAGGGGATGGGGAAGGAAAAGCGATATTTCCTCTTTTTGAAGTCAGTAAAATGTAAAAAAGCTCAGTTTAGGGCAGTGTCTCAACTCATTTTGTCGCCAATTGTAGGTTATTTGAAATCACGATTTTTACAAGAGTTGGGTTACAATTTTCTTCGTTGTACTTATATTGTTTTTCTTTTCTGTGTGGTTGCAGCTTACTGAGGAGATGGAGAAGGCTCAGAGCCTAATTGATGATATGAGTTCTCAGCTGAATGAGTTCAAAATCAGGTTGGTGTCTGACTACCATAGCTTTTCTAATAATTCTGGAAATTATTGTGTATGGTCTCGGCTTCTCCTGTCAAGCTTTTGGCTATATTATTTGCTAATGTTTTGCATCTGGTACCCAAAGTATTTCTGAGAAGTGGTAAACACACAGTTTCCATCCAGGGAGTTATGGCTGCATGCAGGAGGTTGCTAAGCATAAAAGAAGTGTAAAAATTGCACAAGGCATAACAGAAAGTAACTGTCTATAGCTCCTTCAAATAGTGACTGGGAAAAAAATTAATTTTCACCAATCAGAGCTTGCCCTAGGCCTTTACATTCGTTATGTTATAATCTGTGTTGACAGTGATTCTCTTGCTTGGTCATTGGATTTTTTAGGTTTGAAATGTTTTGTAAGTAGAAAGTCTTGCTTGTTGATCTGCAGGAATTTATAGCATTTGCTTGTTTGTGATTGTTTGTTTGTTTATTTGTTTGTTTGAAGGGAGAGTAACTCAAAGGTTGCTGCTGATTCTGAGAGAGATGCTTTGATGGCTCGTTTACAAAATAGTGAGTCAGCAGTCAAAGAAAGAGATCTAGAAATTACAAATTGCAAGAAGGAGGTGAGATTTTAGGCATCAAAGTGACAATACTTTCAGTTTTGGAATGAATGTTAATGTAGCTAGTATTCTATTTTCCTGTTTACAAAGCTACTTGCAAAATGGCTAGAAAAACACAAGATCAATATTGAGGTCCATCTGTCAGCTCCTTGTGACGGGTTATGGTGTCCAGTGTGCTCAGTATAGGGCAAAATATGTACCAGAGCATAGCTGACATAACCTACCCCTCTGCTGGGCTGGGGTGCCTGTGTACTGGCTAAAGGAAGGCATTTATTAAACCATGTCAAACTTGAAAGCAAAAGCTCACAACAGTCATTGGCAGTTTGGATGTCATTAAAAGTTATGTATCAGAAAACAACATTATAGTAAATAATCATCTATGCCTGGAATACGGTATGACTAAAATACTAGAATCAACCTAGCTTGCAACAGAACTGAAAATTTGAACCTTAACAAGAATAATATAAAGTTTTCTTCATTTTAGTTTTATGTACTATGTTCTGTTGTCTTACAGATAGAAAACCTAAAAGGCAAATTAACCAAAAAGGCCACTGAGAATATTCCTCAACCAACACAACCTAAAGGGGGTGAGTGGTTTTACTGTTGTTGTTGTTGTTGTTTGTGTGTTTGTTTGTTTAGATGTCTTGAAGGCATAAATAAGTGTGTGTGGTAAAAACTAGGCAAGCTTCAACTGTTTGTATAAGGCCTTTCTTGGCCTTTCTCTTTCCAGAAAGCACCAAAAAAACTAAAACTTGTCCTCTGTGGTTACAATAAATCCAGTTAGCAGCAACAATTCTAGTGAAATCACTGAGTTCTTTTTCTTTTGACAATATAGAGGTTGTTATTGTTGTTATATAAGTTGTTCAGCTTTCTGCTTACGGCTAGATTTATGATCTTTTATGATGATTTATGATGAATTATGTTATTACTGAATATTTCTGAGTAATGTTTTGATACCTTTATAGCTGATACTGAGGGCATGGCAAGGAAACTCAGAGAAACTGAGGACCTGTTGCAAGCTGTTGAAACAGAGAAACAGAGTGCAGAATCTCAGGTAATACATGTAATAACATTATGTTGATGATGAATGTCAGTAAGTCGGAAACCTGCAGCAAATTTTATTAGATGTTTTCCTTTGTTTTTCTACTTTGTGCAAAAATTACATGTGAATGACCAAAAGAATACAGTTGCAAGCATCTTAAAACAGTCTCATAGTCGATCATTATTGCTGCACACAATACTGACCTAGTCAACTACATGCAACCTGTGCTATGCTTTAATAATCATGTTTGTCTTTTTTTATAACAGGTCGAGTTTTTGAATTCTGTGATTGTAGATTTACAGGTATGTGCTGTTTTTGCTTCTTGAATGAATATACTCGACTGAGGCAATTTTCAAGTCCTGTGAACTTTAATTATTTGCTTTGTAGAGGAAAAATGAAGAGCAAGCGAAGAAGATTGAAATGTTAGTGACAGGAAATGTGGCTGACACAAATGGGGCCTTGTTTGATTTGTGAGTATTAACTCAGTTTATTTCACTTTTTTGTTTATTTTAATGTGTCAACCATGCAAATTATTAGTGATTTTCAAGGTACAAATTGTCTGTTTAACCCTCTTACTCCTACTAGCAGCAAATGAAAAAAAAAAATGCAAAAATTCTAAGTTTCTTTCTGTAAAATCCATAGAAATGGATATATAGCACTTGCAAGAGTGACAAATAAAGTCACCTTAACTTGCCATAATTACCCAAGTTTTTGTCACAACAAGGGCACTTCACATTGTGGCGAAAAGTGAGTGACATTTCCCCTTCAGTGTTTTACTTGCCACCCCAGCCTAGCCCCAAGGCTACTGGCTCAGTCAAACCTGGACCCTACATATCACATCATCACACTTCCCAGACTTTGACAGTGTAACAGCGAGAATGCCTTGAAACTAGCCTGGCTACACAGTACTATGAAACCTGGATATAAGGAAACCCTATTAAGTGAAGGGCATTGTTCATCCCTAATAGTTGTGGTAAAGTGCATGGAATATAATCTGAAATAACAAATGCTGTAATAACAAACAATTTTTTCCAGTCCCTTGACACTCTGTTCTACTGTGGTTTCACTGCATTAATTTGATGAGTTTTTTGTGTATAGGAAAAGCAGAAAAGTTTTCTTGTAAACAAATTCAACTCATGTCTCACTTTAATTCAAAAGCTAGGATGCTAACCACAGCTGTAAAATTGTTGAGAGACAATTTGGAATCCACTGGCCAAAGAGGTATAAGGGGGCTTAAACCAAAACATTCACTAATAATATTGTTAATTGTTTTTTAGGTCTGATGATGATGAACCCGTAAGACCGGGGATAAAGCAGCGGTTATTCTGTGACATATGTGACATATTTGATGCCCATGATACAGACGACTGCCCAACTCAGTCCTCTGGCCTACTCGACGACCAGGGAACACAGTACCATGGCAACCGAAATGAAGAGAGACCTTACTGTGACATCTGTGAAAGTATGACCAAGTTGCCCTTGCTTCTATAATAAGAGTAAAGAGCTCCAGAAGAATTCCAAAAGTAGTTGCATCGTCCTGTTGAAAAGTATTATAGTTGTTATTGAGTTGCCTTAGCCTATACCCTTTTTGCATTCTTGTTGCATCCCAGGGCTTTGGAAAAAGCTAAACATAGCAACACCCTTTTAAACCATTCATATCATTCATGAGCTTTTTCTGTCTTATTCAAGTGAAATTTATTGGGGCATCTTTTTTTTATTTATTTTTTTAGTGTTTGGTCATTGGACACAAGACTGTGATGATGAAGAGGTGGGCATTTTTATGATTTTTAACTCCTTTATAATGATGTCTTTAAAGCTGATAAGACACAGTAGAGATTTTAAGTCCAATTTTCCTGTGAAACTGAAAAACGCTGAAGGTGTCAAGTAAACTTTTACAATGTCTAAAACTACTCAGCTGCCTCTCCTGTTGGAAACGTAAAATATCACTCCTTGATTCTCCTCTATAAAAAGTATGATACTTTCTTTGTTCATAAGATTCTCTCGAAAATAAGGGACCAGTATAAGATTTTGGGAAACTGCCAATCCCTACCCACCTCTCCCCTGACCTATTATTTTGCCATAAGTGAGAAGGTGATGTTAATGTTGGGTATGGAGGCGGGTAGCTGGACCCAAGATGAAAGAATATTCACGGAAGTGTGTCAAGGAGATTAGTTTTCTATTGTGTGCTTCTAGCTTCGTATTGTTATATAAACTTGTACACATTTGGAGGGTTGTAATTGAAGTGTGATAGAATGTTGTGACTTGAATATTAAAGTACTGATTTCTGATTTCGTTTCAGACATTCTAAGGTCAAGGGTGCAGCAGCGAGAAATTCACGGATTATCTGTCAAGCACTGAATTCGGTTGATGTCCTCTGATGGCCAAGTAATGACTTCAATCAATGGCAATGAACATAACTTACCAAGCCTTAAAAACGAATGCTTCAACTGTTGTCAAGGTCTGCTGATGGTTTTCATCTTTCGACCAAGATCAAGTTTTGTATCTGTTCCTATCAGCGTAATATCTGAAACAACGCTCTTGTGGATGGCTCTGAACTGTGTAGAAAACACTCCCCTCATCTCAGGAAAGGGAATAAGACTATGCGCAGATACCTATAAAGTGTGTGTTTTTTTTTTTTTTTTTTTTTTTTAACACTTTCACTTGGTCTCTAGATAACACAGACCTTATTCTAAAGAGGCTATATCTTTCAATATTATTTAATGTCAGGATTCCCAACAAATGTTATCTGACAATGAGGTATCGGAGGCCAGTTAACATCAAGACAAAAGAGTAATGAATTTTTCATTATTTTAGAGAAGCTTTTTGAATTGATGATTTCTATCAGCTCTGGTGAATTATCAATTTATTGAGTGACTACTTTGCACAAATGCACATGGAAGAAAAAACACATCAAGGAAGTAAGTTAATATCTAGGATTTTCCTGCTAGTCTAAATTTTGGCTAGTAATTCGCATTACTCTTATTTTAATTAATTTTAAGAGGCGTTACAAGGAAATGTAAGTACAATTTTGTAGTCATTTACATTCCATTGAGGCTCCTGATGGTAGTTATTTTTGTAGACAGTGATCAACCCTTTTTTGTTTCACTGGATAAATTTAACCTTTGGGTGCGTAATATCAGCAAGTATATTCTCCGCTCTTTTTTATTTTATTTTCTGTGGTACAGTGGAAAAGAATTTGACAATCAAGCCACTTTGTCTTTGGTTATTGTTATCATTTTCTTTACTGTCACTCTCTCTTCATGGACACATTCTCAAAACAGTCACCTAAAGCTAGTCCCTGTTGTTCTTTAGTTATGTTCAAAGACTCGCTATAAGTCAGGCACCTTCTTAAAATGGACACCTAGGATGGGTACCCACTTGGCCCGGTTCTCAGAAAGGTGGTCAAGTTTAACCCAGGATTAAGCGAAATTTTAAGCATGGTTTTCATGCTAAGAGCATGTAACTCAAGCTTACAAAATACTGTTGAGCCTTTACTTCGAGACACAGTAATGATTTACACAAAATGTTTCTCTAAGCAATGCATTAGAAGGTAAATACAAAAAGTGGAACAAAATCTTAATCCTGCATTAGACTAATCATTTCAGGAACCGGGCTTTGTTCACAGTATACCAGATAGCTTTTGTGCCATCACCAATTCCATACCGTGCCGGATGGGACCTCAATTCATACACAAAAATGGTTGTGTTGGCACAATTTCTATGATGGAGTAAAGCTGGGCCGCTCTAAAGCGGAGAGTCACCAGGGTGCAAAGAAGGTCAGTTTTATAGCCTGCCATTCAGGCAAGCTGTAGCTAGCATGTACTAGCCCACAAGTCATTGCAACTAGCCCCAAAACCCTTTTTGGTTAGCAGGATTTATTTCAATCCTTCTGTAATTTGACTTTTCCCCCAACACAGCACTTGCCCATCAGGCAAGTTAAGAACAAAAATCACGAGCCCAATAGCAAAATCCACTAGCCCCGGGCTATAGGACACGACTTTCTTTGTACGCTGGTCACATATCAGATAGGTGTTTATATACTTTACCAATGAAAATTGGTAAAGTTGGAGGTGCCACGAAAAGCCATCCAGTAAAGAGTGAACATAGCCTATAGTAGAAACCTTAGGTGGACGCTTAGTTCCAACACTAACACTGTCTGTCTTAGAGAGAGGTGACTGTACAATGAATGTTCTTTTGATGGACAAAGCTATAAGGCAGGCATGTCCCTAAAATGGACACCTAGCATTAGTTACTGTTCTTTTCTTTGAATCTAAAATCGGGAAAACTTCTCTTAGATAGACACTAATTGCAGGTACCAAAAGAGTCTATTACAGAGATGGGTAACTGTATTCTCATAACCTTAAACCTTAATTAAGCAGTTTAATTTAAAGGAGAAATTAGTTGCTGATCATTAATGGGACCTAGGGTTAGGTAAAAAGAGAAATGCCATATCATAACACAGAGCGTTTTCTGGAAAGAGGGAATATTATGTTAACTTTTTTTTATCAACTGTCAACTTTGCTATGAATTTTGCTACCATGTTTAATAAGGGTCAACAGTTTTTGGGTTTTTCTCAGGGATGTTCCCACATAATCTTAGTAGTCTTTGGCAACCTTTGGAAACTTTTGAAAATTGTTAAAGGGATAGTGCAACCATCAGACATTAAAATGAAAGTTTTTTAAATAAATTATATATATTTTGGTAAAGGAAAATGTGCTAAGATGGGAGGTAATTAAAGGACTTACCAGAAAATGCCAGCATTTTGTAAGCTGTTTTGTAAATCGTGAAGTTGGTTGTATTTATTATTTTACAGTTGCCTTTTTTACAAGGATCAAACTAAGTTTTGGGGCAAGAAAATAAATGGGTTTTAATATAATATTTGAGAAAGAAAATAGAATTTGCTGCTCTTTTTCTTGCCATTAACAAGGAATCTATGCGCATGAGCATGAAACTCTTGTTGGGTTCATCAATAACAATGGAGCCTATATAATATGTTATTTAATAGTATTATATAATAAACAAATTTTGGATAACTTCAGCTTGTGTGACCCAATTTTTTACTATAATAGTAATATTATTCCTATGAAGATTATTATTATTATGATTATCATTATGATTATGATTATTATTACTATTCTTATTTTTGTCATCATAACCCTTTCACTCCTAAACTAAATCATGGTTAGGTAATTTTTGCTCTAACTTATCTGTTCAGTACGGTGTTACCATTCAAATGAAACCTCTGCGGCAGGACTTTGATATTGTATGTTCTCTCCCATGATTTTCCAAAAGTAAGTTCAATTATTTAGTGAATTTTTGACTTGACTGCTCTTTGGGATGAAAAAATTAACTTGAGGATGTTGCGTTAGCATGAACTTGGACTTCCCCATGTTCTCAGAACCTTTTTTCAGTATCCTCCAGGACCTCTGGGAACAGGATTGGGTTGTGTGAAATAATTCATGTGTCATCATGCAGGATAATTCTACAGATTGGACTACTGATAAATAGAACAACAGCATCTGGGAGAATATTTTTCAACTCCAGAGTATTATTCCAAAAGTGAATAATATATAAAATTTTACACGTGAACTGTGGAAGAAAGATTTAATAGGAAAGATTATCACAGATATGTGCACAACTTGAGCGGTTGTGAGAAGAAAGCCTTAAAAAAGATTGAGGCACGAACTGGGTTTTGGCGTATCCCCTCTGCAATATCAGTGCAGTCTCTCACCAATACCAGTGAGTCACACTCATTGCCAACATCTTTTGCTGACAATAAAACTTTATTATTTTGGTGGCCAGTTAGATGTTGACAAAAAATGGTTGTAAAAATCTTACCTTAAATAAGGTCACCAAAGCAAAATAAAGTGATAGTACACAATGTCATTCATGTTTTTTTTTTAACTTTTCAACATTGACACACAGCTAGTCCACAGAGTTTACACCACTAGTGTGACAAAATTTTCAAAGGCATAGGTTGAGATGCTAAAGAATCAAATTCTTACTTCAGCTTGCTTTATCACCTACTTTGAAATGTCAATGAGACCCAAAACCCCCGCAGTGGTGGATCTAGATCTCCAAGTAAGTACATGGGCATAATTGGCATTGATTTATTTTCTCAGCTCTGTCAGCTTTAGCTGGCCTAAAAAATAATGTGACCTAAAAATTTAATCCATGGGTTCTTCAAACATATTCAGTTCTGTTTTTGACAGTTCCTTGACTGGCAGCCATGTTTATTAAGACTGAGATTTCACCCAAGTGATTTGGACTTGGGTTTGATCTCCAACCCATTGTGCAAATAGCATCTACAGGGGCTCATTGATGGCTCCTGACACCTTTGATGATCTCAGTTTTGATTAACGTGGCTGACAGTCATTAAAACTGTCAACAACAGAACTGAAGTTTTTGATTGTTTAAAGAGCCAATAGATTTATTGATCTCTTAACTTGTTCTAGCTTAATGACTTTCTTTGAAAGTAGGGGCCTACAGGGCCTCTGGACCCCTCTCCTACATCCACCACTGTCCTGGCTAATTCATTTATACTGTAAATCTTGCCAACTGGTGTTCTTTTACATTAAATAGATGTATATTTCTTATTCTAAAAAGAGATAAGAGAAAGTAAACCTTTATACCTTTCATTCTTAATCAGTAACTTGAGGAACCAATCACATTATCTTTTAATTAACTCAAATTGACAATAATATTTCAAGGCATAAAGTAATCACTGTTCCATCACATTGCCACCATGTCCCAAATGTGTGCTCAAACTCTAATAATGAGCTTCCACAATTGCCTTTGCAGTACTGTGAAATTCAGGATAATTTCCTTGAAGTGACACCTGAAACAAAGAATCAAAAGGAATGAGTTTTATAATGGCTATTTTCTTAGATATCTCCTGTGAAAATTATGTTATCAAATTTTTTCGTCTGCTCATGCCTCAAGATTCTCTAAGTAAGTTTTAGCGAGATCTAGCTTCAGTCACCCAAAAAAACAGTCTAGAAACTTGACTGGACAACTTCAGATTGTTTTTATACCTTTCTGCCCAAGACCATGCATGATGGTTTTCATTGGTAGGATTTTTTTTTTCCTGGACAACAAAGTGATGAAGTTTTGATACACTTGCTACCCAGTTATCAAAAAAGAGAACTAACATTCTGAGGTAAAATAAGATGAAACGATAAAGAAGAGCATATCACAGACCATCTTAATTTTCATACTGGAAATCTAAGAGGTGAGCCTATTTCAAATAATTTCTTCATAAGTACAGCAAAACCCTGCTACACCGACTCCGGCTTAATACGGACACCTCATTATTACAGACAGGATCACAGTCTAGGAAAGCCGCAGAAATTAACAGATCTTAACGGGCTACAAATACCTAACTGATCACAGAGTTTGTATGCTTTATGCCAATGTTAACAGTGATATAAACCCCCACCCCTGCCCCGCCCTGCCCTGCTCCCCATATAAGCACCCTCATGCTTTCGTTTGCTCTTTCCATTTAACATGATCACCCTATTTGTCAAATGGAGCTACACTTAATCGCATTTCATCCGCACACACTAAAGTTAAAAAGACGCTTCAGTCGGTGTGTGCTGCAGAAATGGAATATTAAATAGTTTCGAATAGCTAACAGTGTGCAAGGGTTACAACCTATATTTTAAAAGAAATTTTGCAGAAATGACACAAAACTTTACAGAACTCGGTTTTAAGTGTCTATTCATTAAATCCTCCAGGGAAAGAGCCTTTTCGTAATAAATTTAAAAGGAGTAATCTTCACGGGTTTAATTAGAGTCCTAACACGGGGGTGTGGCTTCAAAATGCCGCAGAATTGATTTTGTTTCACTATGCCTTACCTTGACTGATCCCTCAGATGTTAAGGATAAAGTTTCTTTCGAGTTATCTTTTCGACATTTGAGTGAGCTTATCCTTTTCAAAAATGCACGAAAGAAATGGTAGACAAGGAAGTCCTCACCGATAAACAAAACGAAGGTGGATACTTCATGTTTAATACTTTAAATGTTCGTGCCCCCCGAGAGACCACGTGACTGGATTCGCACGCTTCCGTCAAAAATCTATTTTTTTATTGGTTTGAAAAAACGGAACAGATTTGTGAAACGCCATATAAGAAAGCTGCAAAAAAACTACATAACAAGATTGCAGGGAGAGTAGATCAATTAAACACGCGTTTTTCCCCTCTTCAATCCGCAACCCTACTACTAAGTCATAAATCCTGTAAAATACGGCTTTTAACTTATATTCACTTGTGATAAAAGATCATTTCCTGGAAATTTTGGCCCTTGATTGGATGATTGACAAACCTTTGACAACTGACAAGAAAAAACCCAATAAACCAATCGAGGATAAGCATTTAACCACGTGGTGCAGTTGGCGCCAAATTCGCACCCTGCTAACAAAATTTTCACTCTGTTGCCAAAAAAGACATACGAGCGTGAAAGCAGCCACATGTCTTCACAAAATGGGGAGAAAACATAATTATTCCTTGCTTCTTCGCAAATTTATCGGAGGAAACGGTGTAGAAGTGTCCCAAGACTTCTCAAGCAAATAACTTACATGAGAGAAAAAAGAAAAAGGAGGTTAGTGACTTGCTTTCCAATGTTCATGCAAAGTTCCGATTCAAAGAAGTCGAGTGACTGAAAAACTATTTTTTTCTCACCCGAAGTAAATTATTTTATATTATTATTTATTAGTCAAAGTTAATAGATGTTGACACATGTTCGACTGTTTTCTTTTCAGAAATTTGCTATTGAAACGAGAGTTCAAAGCAAGATGACCAGGAGTCAATTTTAGATGTGAAACATCGCGCGTGGCGGCAAAAATGAAACTTTAAAAGGTAAGAATTGTTGCTCTAGTTTTCCTTTTCCTTTTGAAGCTGAATATTCTCAGTGTCTTCTTTAATAATGCGAGAGTCTGTTAATTGTCTTTTTGAGTCACTTTTACGACCTTTTTGTGTAAAACCGTTAACAGTAAATACGAATGAAGAACTTCGGCAAAATTTAAACAACATTACAATGTGGGCCCTTCACCATTTTGGAAGAATATTCATGGACAATATTTTTTAATGGCCAAAATGAATTAAAGTTAAACGAAAACAATTATCTTCAGATAATTTTGTATTTTAAGGGGGGAAAAGATAAAAAATGTGACCGAAAAATTTACAAAAACAGAGAAGCATGTTTTACTCGAAGTTGCTGCAACCGGCTGTAAACAGTGATAATAAACGTAAAGTTCGCCGAAACAAACAAACACTTTTTTCGCTTCGTTTTCCAAAAATAAAACCAATCATTTGTACAACCAGATCAAAGCCTGAACAACATAACTTCTGCAGACCGACTAGTTTTTCACTTCGAGTCGCCACTGTGCTAAAATATTTTTGTTTACGTGACTCATTCATAATACAAATAGGTGTTGAACGAAAACATTTGCTGCAAGATAATTTCTTTCTTTAGTAAAAAAGACGAACGGGTAGGCGAGAAAAGTTGGGGAAAACCGTGAAATCAGTTTAACTCGATGTTGCCGTAACCTCAGAGCTTAACTGAGAAATTTTGCCAGTCTTTTAAAACCGGTCATTTGTACAATAAAGCAAGTAGAACGTCAAGTGTTATTTTTGTTGAATAATAAAAGTCTAATAAAAGAATAAATATCAAACCAGAAATTGCTCTCTTCAAACTGTAAATTATAAATGACCTTAAGAGAATATTCAGTGTGTTAAGGATTTGCCTGCAGTACTGTTAGCTCTACACAGGATTCCATGTAAGCCTTTCAAAGCCGAATGTACCCTTTCCTGCCTTCCTTGATTCTCAAAAAATTTAAGGCGTGAATTTCAGCTACTCTCTGGAACAGAGAAAAAAACAGGAGACAAATAGAACACTGTTCAGTAGAAAAAGTTTTTTAGCATAAACGCGATATTTTCTTCGCAAGCAATTTCTAGGGTGCGAAAAATTTTAGAAATTTATGAAATAGATAGAGGATGTTGCATGGCCGCTTGGAGCTATGAATTAAATTTCTCTTTGAGTGTTGCAAAGTATTTCACTAGTTCGCTTCGCTCACTCGTGAAATATTTTTCAACATAAACACCAATGAAATGCCAAACTATTTCACCTTAATTTGCTGCGAAAGGTGCAATTTATCATGTAGCCATAGCAACGGTGATCTTTTCACATATATTAAGATATCATGTTTTCGCGCGAAAGCTCGCATGGTATTTCATTGGTGTTTATAAAATAAAAAAAGTTATTAATGACCATCAGAGGGTTACAAAAAAACAGCAGGCATCTCGATCCATACTTTTCACTCTGTAAAGAGCCACAGTGAAGAAAAAATGATGCTATATCTACGTGATTGTTAAATCGTCCTTTATCAAAGCTAGTAATTATTTATTCCGGTAATTGCTTGTCGTTGCTTTTTCACGCTATGGCTCCCAGGGGGTACTTCCTTATAACAGGCTAATGGGGATGTGCCGCTGGAGAGGGTCGCATTTTCACGACTATATGACTTTAATGGGGTCGCCCATTTTCGGATTTTTGGGGGGTAAGACCGTTCTTCATATTTACGGTCAGCAAACGTAACAGAGAGTTTGTACTGCAGATGAAAAGTCAAATGTTCTTCATTCAATCCAAAAAACAGGTCAATTCATAAAAATAGAAAGTGACTAAGTTGGGATCGCGAAACTTACATATTTTCCCAAAAGTGAATAAGATGGAGTCTATAATTGGCCACAGAATAGACTATAATGGGGTAGGGGCTCTGAGAGGCCAGCGGCAAGTACCCAGCAAAAATTAACCCAAATACTCCCCCCCCCTCCCCTCCTCTCCACCGGGCTATGTTTACACTTTCCTTCAGTCAGTTCGTTTAAGACTGTACAGTGAAACCCCGCCTTACGGCCTCTTCTGTGATATCGTCATCTCGTTTAATATTACGGCCCCTTTTTTTGGCCGCCTGGCAAAACGGCCATACATTTTCTTGTAAAAAAAAAACCCTCGTTGATAAAGTCGCACGTTAATACAGCCAAATGTTTTGGCCCATTGGTGACCGTATTAACGGGGTTCTAGTGTTTGCCGAGAATTTAAGCTGGTTATGAGGAAAACACTACTAGAAAAGAATATTCCTTTACTTAATGGTCAAGTCAAACGTTTTCTGTGTCAGTTTAAACCGACAGTTTTTGCTTGAATAAGCTAAAAAAAAAAGAGTACGTACTTAAAAAAGCGGGAAAAAAAAGAAGTCAAGAACACTCGGGCCTTTCACTCTTACATATAAAAGCCGATATTATTGCTTGAAGTAAAACTCCATAAAAGTTAGTCTGAATGAAAATACACATTAAAAGATACTGATCCTCTCTTGTCCTAAAGTAATGTAACACAGTTTAATTTTTCTATGTGTTTGTTTATCGTTATTAGCTCACCACTGTCCCTGCTGTGACAATTATTTAATCATTCCGAACGAGAGTTCCTCAGCGACAGCACAGTGATCAGATCAGTGCCTACAGTTCAACACGCAGTCAGCCCACTTTCCTCGACAGACAAACTTCAAAATCACTACAGCCAAACCAAACCCAGTCAGCTGCCTTACGAGATGAGAGGAAGCGTCGAATATTCTGGTCAGTTATTTGGGGTGGGCAGTGGGAGGATAATATTTAAAGCTCTGGATGAACCTTACAAAGCATACTTTCCACACACCTTCGGCCTGAAGTCAGCGGACTTCCTTTTCGGCTTAATGTAATTATAGTTAAGTACTAACGGGTCCCCTGGTGAGGTAAGGCGCCTCCCCTTTTCCTTTTCCTTTTCAATGGGTTCCTTTGCAGGTTCTTCGGTCGTCAGTTGGCTTAACTTCGTTTACCGGTTTCGATACATCGTCTCGTTTTCGGTGTTTTTTTTAGACTCTTTTCGAATGAACTACGTCTCCGTCATCATCATCATCATCATCATCATCCTGGACGTCATCGCAAGTTTCTGCCTAGTTGCGCCAAATTCAATTAATCTGTCACACTTCACTTGCCAGACTAAACGCTGCGTAAGTGAAGCTTTTTTTGGTAAGGTTCAACCAGATTTCTATTAAAGCATAACTTAGGAAACTAGAGTTATAAGGCCATTCAGCTGCTGCATAGAGACCTTATTTGGCATCTCCTTGCACGTTTAGTGGTTTCTCTAGTTGCAGGCAGTTAGTTAGAATAGCCTCGCAGATGTGGTTTGGTTATCACCTGCTATGAATTCAGTTTAGAGCTGAAAGATCAAATCAAAAAGATTTGTTGTCAAAACAAAATTAACGAAAAAACGCTTCACTGTAAAAGACAAAAATGTCAATGAATGAGGTGTTTCTTTACCGCTTATTTGCGAGTGTAGATAAGTTTAGAGGATTATCAACTAGTCATACATTTAAGGTAACATGCGATCGGGATGTTCCACTTGTGGAGAAAAACACCTTATCGCAGGTTGCCTGATGGGAAACATGGGACAACGCACACACCATAGGTAGGATAGTAGAAAGCCCTCGAACCAGGTGTACGCAATGAACACATTATCAGAGGATCAGCATCGGGACGAGCACATACTTAAGATAGTAGCTTGCCAAGTGGCGCTAAAAGAGTGTTATAAAAGATCAGGACGCGCGCGTGGGGGACTCGCTTGATGAAGAGAGATCTTTTGGTCTTTCCCTTGCGTGTATCACAAGCGTGAGAGTCCTGCGTAGCTCTTGTGTCTGCTTGGCACGCTATAGTTAGCATGATCAGATTTAAGGTGGATGGGAGAATTTTCTCGCTATGGCAGGGCTAGCAATTAGACAATCGCGTGTGTCTTTTTGTTAATCTCGCCTTGTGGGAGGAATTTCCCGTTTAGGAAGTCCTGCATTGCACAACGCAGGCACATATCGTCTACAAATGGTAGGCGCAGGTAGACATCACTCTTCGCGTCGACAACCCACGACACTTGGTCCACCATGGTAGTACTACGAGCAGACTAGATTGTTCGAAGAGGGTCCCTGACTTTGTGTGCTTGTGGTATGGTAAAGGAAGAGGCCAGCCGAAGACACGACAAGACATCTAGCGTATAGTTAGCTAAGTTAAATAGGTAACTAATACTGCAGTAATGACAGAGCAACCACAAACCTCATAGAGACTATCAAGATCAGAGCCTAAAATACTTTCATAATAAGCTTAAGTAGACAGTCAGATAGATTAGATAGCATTACGTAAATAATTGGCCGGCCAAACGTCAACGCCTGGTGTATCTTCAACTTATCGTCTGGATTTCCCCATGCAGCTCTTCCATATTTCCTGTACAAGAAGGTTTAGTTCATGGTTCAGCCGTGTCTGCATAACAACATCCCACACTGTGTGGCAGCAACCCCATATTTAAGGTAGAGCAGATTTAATTGGTACAACGTTTTGCTAAAACTGTTTTCAATAAATTTGCAAAATATCTATTTGAGTTTTATAAATCAAATCGCGCGGATCATTTTTAGCAAACGTTGCACCAAAGTAAATAGGCTCAAGCACAACACTTGACGATGGCATCAGGTGAGTGAATAATGTATATAATTACCGCCTCCTTGGTATTCGATTCCGCTTGTCGATTGGTTTTCATTTCAGTTCGGTTTTCGGCCTTTTTCCGGTTTCGGCTTTTCTCAACGAAAAGGCTTGGTATCGACAAAGTCTCGATAGCAAGCCGTTAATGATGCTGCGTATCTATATACACCATCTAGAGGACCCTGGAGTGTTTCATTCGAGGTGTCGATAAAGTTTTATGGGGACACATGAACACTCCTCGGTTAAGTACTCTGGATGCCAAATTTTTCATCTAGGAGCGCGTTCTACGTCCGATTCGCATTACTTTAAAGTTTTGTAATTTTTTTCTAGAACTAAATAAAAACATAAAAAATGTTGTCTTGTGTCTTTTCTTATGTTAGTTAATTGCTTTATTATAAGCTAAACAAACTAACTGGTCATTTCTTTTCAGGCGGATTTAACGTTCTTACTGGCAATAAGTATTAGTGATGTAAACTGCTGTTAACATTGACAAAAAAGATAAAATCAACCAAACATCATGACTGACGTCTTTTTTTTAAACAAAAATTATTAAGAGGATTAGGTACTAACAAAAAACATTTTGTTTCAGGGCATATTTCCTTTTCAGGCTTTTTCTCGTATCGGCGCAAAGAACCAAAAACATGGACATCATTTGTCGTAAGATTTATCTAGACGTCTTTTTTTTTGCTTCACGCGCAGTTGAAGAACATTGCGCTGCCAAGATGATGTGACCATATAAATGACGAACACTTGAAGATTGTAATCCAGAAGCTATGAACTTAGAAGACCTCTTTTCATAGAAGATCAAACGGCTGCTTTTCAGCCGGCATTCATTGGTCAAAACTTTACAGCGGGCCAGTGGAACACGCCCTCTTACAGCTGCGCGTTTCATGATGTGCTGACGACAGAAGCTTTTAGACGATTTCCTAAAACAAGCACGTATCGTCCATCAGCGACGAGTTAGCCTGTTAAAGGTAAGGAAATTAAATCTTATTTTGAATTCTCAGATTAACATTGGAGTATGTTTTTATTTTGCAGTTTGTGCACAGCTTCCGTGCTGACGTTAGGTCCGGCTAAGAATTGTATGACCGAAGTGTGCGGGACATATCTGCACTGTAAGTATGCGTAAGATAGAGATGGTTTAGTCTCTAAAACAATTTAAACCTAATCTCGGTATAACCAATTTTAATTGACAAAAAGTAAAATCAGTGAAAAAGACGGCACACGTTGCTTTGGCGTTCAAGCCCACGAACACTACTGTACTGACATGTACATGTCAAACTTATTTAGCACCGAAGCCAGATTTTAAGGATCGTATATCACGAGATTCAACCACTGACGTTGAACCTTTTGCAAGAAGGGCTGCTGATTGGCGGCATCTTCATTTGAGAAAGAAAGTTTGTAAACACATAAGGATGGACGATGGCATTCAAACCCATCATCCTTTTTTCAAAAGTACATAAAGTGCATAAAATTCGTGTCGTCACTTTTAAAAACAGCAATGAGAAAAAGAAAACACTACACAGAAGACTCGCCCGGGATTCAAACCCAATTGCCATTGACACTCTTCAAAAGACAACTTACGTTGATGGCAATTACATATCCGTTGTTTTCTTACATATTTCATGTAGAATTTGCCTTTTTCAGTACAGGTTGTTTTCTGGAAGAGCATTAGGACATTTCAGCTACGAACTTATAAAGCAACCATATCATGGAAAAGGATCCGAGGCTCTAACCTTTATTTAACTTCCTGTTCTTTACAGGCTAGCAGCATTTTGAGCTTTCACAGAATTTCCACCAGGCGTGGAATCCAATCTTCCGCTTTCTTTGCACTTTCTGTTTCCTAGCTTTTACCTTTGCTGTATCATACCTTGGAAGGTGAACACTTAAACTTCTTTTTAACAACACCTCTACTCTCCTTTTGTTCCGTATAGACCAGAGATAATCGCTAATTTACTTTGCAAAGAGCGATTTAAAGCGTGTAACCTTAATCTGCTGTACTTCTGGAGGCTGGTCTCCCTCTCGTTCCAGGATCATGCCTCATATTGTCTTTACCTTAGCCTTTTTCAATCGTAGTTTAAAAGGCGCGCATTTCAACTCCCCTCTAACAGGCCTTCTAGCTGCTCACTACGTTTTTCCGATATAATCTCTCATTGTCTTTGCATGAATTCTTTAAGAGTGTTACCATTTTCTACTATACTACTGGAAGCGTATCATTGAACTGCACTCAAGTAGCGCGCTGTCAGGACCAAGGAACAAAAGGTTTTATTGATATTCAAGCTCAGAGTCTTTCCTCTAGTTTACTTATAAAGACGAGTGGTAGCAAGAAAAATAGAAAAGCATCGCAAACACCATTACCTCGAAGAACTTTGTCTTCCTTTCCTCGTACGATGATCAAATAAGTGCTTCAGCCAAGACTCCTCGATGAAGATTCAAACACTTCACCTTTACTTAACATAACGTCAAATCTTTTGGGTTCACTGCCAGCTACACTGTTCCCTGAAGATCAGCGGATTTCACATTTACAGCTTTCCCTTTATCGTTGAAAATGTAATCCTTCAAGACTCAGGTGGGAATTGAAATCCTTCCTTACTGTAGTAAATTCCAGAGTAGGATTAGTAGTAATAGATTAGAGGCAACTTAATAGCACTCGCACCACTGTCTTTGCTCTTTCTGAAAATTGGAAGGCTTAAGATCCCAGGATTCAAGGGCATTCAGAATGAGAATCAAATTTTTTCCCTTTCTTAACCTTAAACTGGAAGGGTTATCGTTCAACTTTTCTCTGAAAATCCGCCATAGAAGGAGATACAAACCCATCTCAATGAAGAAACGTCGCTTCATTATCTATACTTTACACCAGCCGCTGTCTCTTTCCTAGAGATTACATTGGAGATTGATGTTTATAGCCTTTGTGCTAACGATGACAAAAGAAATATTATGGAGATTCCAAGAAGTGAAGAAATGATTATAAACCCTATTCACCTTTTCTACACTATGGTCGAGGAATAACTTTTAATGTACATTCTAATCGCCATATTTGTTCCCAAGGGATTATATTCCCAATAGTATTCATCTACACTCTGATGATGACTAAAAAAACGTCAGGCACCTTCTATTGTCACCAAGAGTCCTGTTTAGGACCACACCCACGCCGACCAAAGGATCTAATCTACGTATACTATGACTTCTATGCACAAACAGGCTACATAGTCTTAGAGGCAAAATTCATTCTGGTCTGTGGAATATCATTAATTGCTTGTGAAACTTGAAATGTAAAAGCTAGATCTCCCAATTTCAAACTCTTTTTTTGAGGAAACGCATTTACTAACGTTAGTTCAAGTAAATGTGGCATTGAAAGACCATCAGAAATGCAATCAAAATGTGTCTTTAACACTGTGCAAGCACTGGTCGACAAACCTATGTGGCTTTGCTTTTGCAAGTCGTCAAGCTTTCGCAACTTGCACCTTAAACTGGGGATTAATTCTATCACCTTACAAGTGCAAATACCTAGACAGACAGTTAAAGGTTGATAGTTATTCAGCTCAGGACACGATGACATAGTGAAAGGAGCAGTCCTGATAATGTCATAAAGAACTTCGTCCGATGATTCAATAAGCGAGATATATTAGTAGAAGGTTTGAATCAAACACTACGCAAGATGACATACTTGTGGGATACGTACCAAATTAGGAAGTGGATAGGAAACCAAAGACATGTTTTATGAAGAGTTGAAGGAGATGCCTGATGCGCTGTAAAAGAATGCTGGTTCTTCAACGCGCTAGTGAATGTTATGTAGTTTAATTAACAGTATTAACAGGCAACTGACGCCCGTTGTGGACTCTATAGAATCGGCGTATAGTGCCCCCTTGAAAGAAAACTGAATAGTAAGAAACGCAAGACCATACTTCATATCACGTGAATCCATTACCAGATTTAACAAGAAACGGAGAAAGTCCCTCATTATTCAAAGTTAGAGAGGAACCAATTCGTGGCTTCGATATACCTCAAAACTGAGTGACCGACCCTTAATTCCATATATAGGGTTCAGCTGAAGTTGGCTTCAGTGATAGTTTAGAGGAAGTTTCCACAGAACTTGCAAGATTAGAAATGGATCCAAAATATTAATGAGAGATGACAGCCAAAGGTTTGTTAGGTAGCAGAAACGAAAAAGGAAGACAGACAAGAGACAGAATAAAACGAATAAGCGGTGGATTAACAGAGGAGACTTATTGAAATGTTAACTGAAAAAGGAAAACGTTCGTTCCAAGAATTGAATAAGAAGTAATAAGAAGATACAGCGCAAATAGGCCACTGGCAGAGGAACTGCCTGGTCTGGCTCTAACGCACTATGAGAACATCAAGGTTGATCATTCTTGCCCTTTCTTAAGCTATAAATACGTCGGTTTGTCTTTCCGTCTACTTTAATTTACCATCCTTGTGTTGCTCGGGGCTTTCAAGAGATGCACCCTACCTTCCTTTGCTCTACTAATGACGAAATAACTCCATGTAAAGGACGCAGTTGGGAAGCGTATTCAAACCTGTTACCCTGTATTTCATTTAACGTTAGTATTCAAGCGTTTGTTCTCTATGTGTTTCCTAAAGAGGAAAAACATCTTCAAGGTAAAACAAGATCAAACATAGTTCCGCTTGGATCCATACCCAGCTTAACCAAAAATGGAGAAAGTCCTCATTAGCTGAGATTGCATAGAGGTGCAGACAAATGAAGGGACCACTAGCTGGTCATGGCTTAGATATATCTTAAGGCTGAGGTACCGAACCCTCGTTTTGTGCAAAAGGTTCGGCTAAGTTTAGTAGTAGGGAACTGCCTTAACAAACATAACTGATCATAGGTGGATCGATAAACAGACTGACCAAGAAACAGAGGAATTCCTAACCAGATGATGGATTTTCCATAGGTGCAAAAGTGTTGTCGGTCCTTAATGGCATGTATAGTTTCCAGATGAAGTTAGCACCAGTGATATGACGGAAGTCTCCACAGAACCTGCAAGATAACAAAATGGATCCAGAATGTGAATGCTAGACGCAAAGAAGAGTTTCTTTAGGTAGTAGATAATAAGAAGGAAGACAGAGAAGATAAAGAATAAAACGTGTACTAGCCGAGAAACAGCAAAGACTAACTGGCCTCAATACTGAAAAAGAAGAGTTTCCTCACGGAATGAAAATAAGTGTGATAAGACGTTAGAGCTTGACCTTTGACCTCGCGGAAAATATTCAAGAAAGAAGGAAGAAAGAATGACTTGAAAAGTAAGCAAGAATGAAATCAAAGGCCGCCCTGCGGACAAATGAGAAAAGGGGACAGAAATTACGTCACTTTTAGGAGAAAAATAAGGAAACTTCATTGGAAAAGAGAATGGTTGGTTTGACAGAAATGAAAATTTAGTGCTGTTTTAGCTTATTGGTTCCGTTCTTACACCAAATAAACGAATAAGGGACTGATATTTCTTGCTTTTCTTCAGCCTCTTAAAACGTTGGATTGTCATTTCGTCTACCGCTTTACTGTTATTGCCTTTCTATTTCTTAAGGCTTTCATGGGATTTACGCTACTTTCCCTCGCTCTACGAATGACAAATTAACTTCAGTTAAAGTACACACTTCAGAACGATATTCATATTCAAATCTCCTTTCCTTTTTTAGGTAGCCATATTCTTGTTCTTTTGTCCAGATGCTTTGTGTTCCCTAATTATAAGAACGAGAGGTATGGTCACTGTGTAATCTACTTTGCTAGAAAAATGGAGAGCGCATGAACGAAAAACTGTACGTTTCGTTACCCCTTATTCTTGCTTACGTTACTTTAGAGGCCATCTCTTTGAGGTTTACTCTTCGTATTGCTCTTTTTTTGAGAAATCAAAGCCTTAAATGTGAATCGGAAGGTTACTCTTCGCACCATTCTATTTCTGACATGATTATCCCTTCGCAAACTTTTCAGAGCTTTGGGACCTATAAGAAGACAATCAAAATATCAACAGAATTATTATGAAAGAACTTACAACTTTCTGTAAGTCAACATGTTTTAGACTGATCGATTTTCTGGGATAGTAGGAGTTAGAGAATGCTGCAAATGATTACCGCTTCTGGTTGGAATTTTATTTACGGGGTACTCAATGGTATGTAAGAGATATCAAAGCCTTGAAAGTGGATAGGAAGTTTACTCTTCGCACTATTCCACTTCTGAGATGATTATCAAGAAACAGAGAATCCCTTGAGACCTTTTGAGAGCTTTGGGACCTATAAGAAGATAGTCAATATACCTACGGAATTATTGTAAAGGAACTTACAACTGTCTGTAAGTCAACAGGTTTAAGGCTGTTTCTGGGATAGCAGGAGTTATACAATGCCGCAAATGATAACCGCTTCTGTTTCCAATTTTATTCACGTAGTACTCAATGGTATGTTTCGTCGAATAGAAAGGAATAGAAGAGAAAGACAATCTCGTAAGTCTCAATGCAAGATGATGCCTTAGGACTATCTTCTGCTGTATGGATAAGCCAATTCACCACCACTTGAACGCAACGATGACAGCTAGAACAGACTATGCTTTTAGCACAAAAACACAAGATGGATACCTGACGCCTAATTTAGAATGTCTTATTGGTCATGGAGAAGTTGCCTTCGGAAGTGCAACACCACATCATGCATCTCAAGGCAATAAAGTCCGAAAGACAAAGATATATCAAACTGTCTTCATTTTAACGCGGTGATATACATATCGTGCTCAGCTTGGAATACCAGAATGAAGTAGAAGGGAAACGGATAACAGCATTTCATAGTAGAGGTGTTATAAGAGTACTGGAAATCATCTGGAACTGTAGGAGTGCAAGAAAAGAAGTACACAGGAGAATCGCTCAGCACTTATTAATAACGCACTTTTGTTTTACTAATCAACTGAACTTATCACCAGCGAAGCCTTCCAGCAGACTCCTCCCATGACAACATTGGGGACGACCCTTGGGCATTAGGAGGTGGAAAGGAGCCTATTTAGCTTGAGGTGGAAAAAACGGTAGAGAGAGGACTAAACCTGACAAAGAGGATTAGTGTTTGTTCCCATGACGACAACAGAGCTGCAGGTCGTAACACTAAAGACAACGTACTCGAATTGGAGTCAAACACATACCGTCACTTTAAAGATCTTTATCGACGAATGCACTAGATGATTTGGTAGTGTTTAATTTTTTTTCCTTTCAAATTTTCCTTTGTTTTAATGATTTTTTCGATTTCAACTTATGTAATATTGTTGAATTTTTATTGACACTGAATTTTAACTGTTGTTCAGCGTTGTGTTTAGTCTCAACAGGTCGCTGCTTTAACGGCAACACACGAAGGTGGAAAGAAGCCTGAGCCGCAGTCCACCCAATGAAAGCGCAACATTCAAAGGACAGCAAAAACCTTTCAATGCCGAGAATCATTACAGCACAGCCACTCCAATCAGCTGCCTTATGAGAGAAGCGTCGAATATTCTGGTCAGTTATTTGGGGTGGGCAGTGGGAGGATAATATTTAAAGCTCTGGATGAACCTTACAAAGCATACTTTCCACACACCTTCGGCCTGAAGTCAGCGGACTTCCTTTTCGGCTTAATGTAATTATAGTTAAGTACTAACGGGTCCCCTGGTGAGGTAAGGCGCCTCCCCTTTTCCTTTTCCTTTTCAATGGGTTCCTTTGCAGGTTTTTCGGTCGTCAGTTGGCTAAATTTCGTTTACCGGCTTCGTGTCCTCCGTGTTTTTCGATTTTTCTTCGGATCAACTCTGTCATCGTCATCATCATCGTGGACGTCATCGCAAGCTTCTGCCTAGTTGCGCCAAATTCAATTAATCTCTCACACTTCACTTGCCAGACTAAACACTGCGTAAGTGAAGCTTTCATTGGTAAGGTTCAACCAGATTTCTATTAAAGCATAACTTAGAAAACTAGAGGAGGAAAGCCATTCAGCTGCTGCGTGGAGATCTTATTTGGCATCTCCTTGCACGTTTAGTGGTTTCTCTAGTTTAAGGCAGTTAGTTAGAGTAGCCTCGCAAATGTGGTTTGGTTTTCACCTGTTATGAATTCAGTTTAGAGCTTAAAAGATCAAATCAAAATGAAAAGGACGTTACATTTAACGTCACATTATTTGTTGTCACAACAAAAATTAGGGAAAAAAAGGTTCGCTGTACAAGCTCAAAATGCCAATGACTAAGGTGTTTCTTCACCACTTATTTGCGAGTGAGCAGACAGGATTATCAACTAGTCATACATTTTAAGGTAACATGCAATGAGGATGTTGTACTCGTGAAGATAACGCCTTATCGCAGGCTGCCTGCTGGGAAACATGGGACAACGCACACACCACAGGTAGGATAGTAGAAAGCCCTCGAACCCACTCTACGGATTATCAGAGGATCAGCAACGGAACGAACAGATAGTAAAGATATATAGTTGCTTGCCTAGCGGCGTTACAAGAGTGTTATAAAAGATCAGGACGCGCGCGTGGGAGACCCGCTTGATGAAGAGAGATCTTTCGGTCTTTCCCTTGCGTGTATCACAAGCGCGAGAGTCCTGCATAGCTCTTGTGTCTGCTTGGTGTGCTATAGTTAGTTTGATCGGATTTAAGGTGGATAGGAGAATTTTCTCGCTATGGCAGGGCTAGCAATTAGACAATCGCGTGTGTCTTTTTGTTAATCTTGCCTCGTGGGAGGAATTTCCCGTTTAGGAAGTCCTGCATTGCACAACGCAGGCACATATCGTCTACAAATGGTAGGCGCAGGTAGACATCACTCTTCGCGTCGACAGCCCACGACACTTGGTCCAACATGGTAGTACTACGAGCAGACTAGATTGTCCGAAGAGGATCCCTGACTTTGTGTCCCTGTGGTATGGTAAAGGAGAGGCCGGCCGAAGACACGACAAGACATCTAGCGTATAGTTAGCTCAGTTAAATAGGTAACTAATACTGCAGTAATGACAGAGCAACCACAAACCTCATAGAGACTATCAAGATCAGAGCCTAAAATACTTTCATAATAAGCTTAAGTAGACAGTCAGATAGATTAGATAGCATTACGTAAATAATTGGCCGGCCGAACTTCAACGCTTGGTGTATCTTCAACTTATCGTCTGGATTTCCCCATGCAGCTCTTCCATATTTCCTGTACAACAAACTTCAGTCCATGGTTCAGCCGTGTCTGCATAACAACATCCCGCACTGTGTGGCAGCAACCCCATATTTAAGGTAGAGCAGATTTAATTGGTACAACGTTTTGCTAAAACTGTTTTCAATAAATTTGCAAAATATCTATTTGAGTTTTATAAATCAAATCGCGCGGATCATTTTTAGCAAACGTTGCACCAAAGTAAATAGGCTCAAGCACAACACTTGACGATGGCATCAGGTGAGTGAATAATGTATATAATTACCGCCTCCTTGGTATTCGATTCCGCTTGTCGATTGGTTTTCATTTCAGTTCGGTTTTCGGCCTTTTTCCGGTTTCGGCTTTTCTCAACGAAAAGGCTTGGTATCGACAAAGTCTCGATAGCAGCCGTTAATGATTCTGCGTATCTATATACACCATCTAGAGGACCCTGGAGTGTTTCATTCGAGGTGTCGATAAAGTTTTATGGGGACACATGAACACTTCTCGGTTAAGTACTCTGGATGCCAAATTTTTCATCTAGGAGCGCGTTCTACGTCCGATTCGCATTACTTTAAAGTTTTGTAATTTTTTTCTAGAACTGAATAAAAACATAAAAAATGTTGTCCTGTGTCTTTTCTTATGTTAGTTAATTGCTTTATTATAAGCTAAACAAACTAACTGGTCATTTCTTTTCAGGCGGATGTAACGAAATCGTTTTTACTGGCAATAAACATTAGTGATGTAAACTGCTGTTAACATTGACAAAAAAAATAAAATCAACCAAACATCATGACTGACGTCTTTTTCTTAATAAAAATCATTAAAAGGATTAGGTACTAACAGAAAACATTTTGTTTCAGGGCATATTTCCTTTACAGGCTTTCTTTTCAGGCTTCGATAGCTGCGCAAAGAACCAAAAACATGGACATCATTTGTCGTAAGATTTATCTAGACGTCTTTTTTTTGCTTCACGCGCAGTTGAAGAACATTGCGCTGCCAAGATGATGTGACCATATAAATGACGAACACTTGAAGATTGTAATCCAGAAGCTATGAACCTAGAAGACCTCTTTTCATAGAAGATCAAACGGCTGCTTTTCAGCCGGCTTTCATTGGTCAAAACTTTATAGCGGGCCAGCGGAACAAGCCCTTTTACAGCTGCGCGTTTCATCATGTGCTGACGACAGAAGCTCTTAGACGATTTCCTTAAAGAAGCACGTATCGTCCATCAGCGACGAGTTATCCTGTTAAAGGTAAGGAAATTAAATCTTATTTTGAATTCTCAGATTAACCTTGGAGTATGTTTTTATTTTACAGTTTGCGCACAGCTTCCGTGCTGACGTTAGGTCCGGCTAAGAATTGTATGACCGAAGTGTGCGGGACATATCTGTACTGTAAGTATGCGTAAGAAAGAGATGGTTTAGTCGCTAAAACGATTTAAACCCAATCTCGGTATAACCAATTTTAATTGACAAAAAGTAAAATCAGTGAAAAAGACGGCACACGTTGCTTTGGCGTTGAAGCCCACGAACACCACTGTACTGACATGTACATGTCAAACTTATTTAGCACCGAAGCCAGATTTTAAGGATCGTGTATCACGAGATTCAACCGGTGACGTCACCACTGACGTTGAGCCTTGTGCAAGAAGGGCTGCTGATTGGCGGCATCTTCATTTGAAAAAGAAAGTTTGTAAACACATAAGGATGGACGATGGGATTCAAACCCATCATCATTTTTTCAAAAGTACATAAAGTACATAAAAATCGTGTCTTCCCTTTTAAAAACAGCAATGAGAAAAAGGAAACACGACACAGAAGACTGGCCTGGGATTCAAACCCACTTGCCATTGACACTCTTCCAAAGAGAACTTATGTTGATGACAATTACATATTCGTTGTTTTCTTACATATTTCATGTGGAATGTATCTTTTTTAGTACAGGTTGTTTTCAGGAAAAGCATTAGGACGTCTCAGCTAGGAACTTATAAAGCAACCATATGAAAAGGATCCCAGGTTCTAACCTTTCTTCAACTTCCTGTTCTTTACAGGCTAGAAGGATTTTGAGCTTTCACAGAATTTCCACCGGGAGTGGAATCCAATCTTCTGCTTTCTTTACACTTTGTGCTTCCTAGCTTTTACCTTAGCTATATCACACCTTGGAAGTTGAACCCCTAGACTTCTTTCTAACAACATCTCTACTCTCCTTTTGTTCTTTATAGACCAGAGATAATCGCTGATTTACTTTGCAAAGAGTGATTTAAGCGTGTAACCTTAATCTACTATACTACTGGAAGCAAGTCTTTCCCTCGTTCCAGATAGTTGCTAAGGGATCTTGCCTGATATTGTCTTAACCTTAGCCTTTTTCAATCATAGTTTGAAAGGCGCGCATTTCAACTCCCCTCTAACAGGCCTTCTAGCTGCTCTCTACGTTTTCCTGAAAATAATCACACATTGTCTTTTTATGAGCTCTTTAAGAGTGTTACCGTTTTCTACTATGCTACTGGAAGCGAATCTTTCAACTGCACTCAAGTCGCCCCCTGTCAGGACCAAGGAACAGGAGTTTTTATTGATATTCAAGCTCAGAGTCTTTCCTTTAGTATACTTATAAAGACGAGTGATAGCTAGAAAAATACAGAAGCATCGCAAACACCATCACCTCGAAAAACTTTTTCTTCCTTTCCCTGTACGATGATCAAATAAATCAGCTTCAGCGAAGACTCCTCAATAGCGATTCAAACAGTTCACCTTTACTTACAAAACATTGCGTCAAATCTTTCGGGTTCACTGCCCGCTACACTGTTCCCTGAAGATCAGCGTGTTTCACATTTACAGCTTTCCCTTTATAGTTGAAAATGTAATCCTTCAAGACTCAAGCGGAAATTGAAATCTTCCTTACTGTAGTAAATGGCAGAGTAGGATTAGTAGTAATAGATTAGAGACAACTAAATAGCACTTGCACCACTCTCTTCGCTCTTTCTGAAAATTGGAAGGCTTAAGATCCCAGGGTTCAAGAACATTCAGAATGAGAGTCACATGTTTTTCCCTTTCTAAATCTTAAATTGGAAGGGGTATCGTGCAACGTTTCTGACGTTTCAACATTTAACTGAGTTTAGAGTCTTAAAAGGAGATGCAAGCCGATCTCAATGAAGAAACTTCGCTTAATTATCTATGCTTTACACCAGCCGCTGTCTCTTTCCTAGAGATTGCATTGGAGATTGATGGTTATTGCCTTTGTTCTAACGATGACAAAAGAAATAATTGGAGATTCCAAGAAGTGAAGAAATGATTATAAACCCATTCACCTTTTCTACACTATGCGTGAGAAATAACCTTTAATGTACATTCTAATCGCCATATTTGTTCTTAAGGGATTATATGCCCAGTAGTATTCATCTACACTCTGATGATAACTAAAAGAGTCAGGCACCTTCTATTGCCACTAAGAGTCCTGTTTAGGACCACACCCACACCCAACAAATGATCTAATCTACGTATACTATGACTTCTATGTACAAACAGGCTATACATAGTCTTAGAGACAAAATTCATTCTGGTCTGTGGAATATCATTAATTGCTGGTGAAACTTGAAATATAAAAGCTACAACTGCGAATTTGAAACTCTGGTTTTGACGAGACGCATTTACTAACGTCAGTTCAAGTAAATGAGGAATTCAAAGACAATCAAAAATGCAATCAAAATGTGTCTTTACCATGCATTGTACGACAAACCTATAGACCTTTGCTTTTGCAAGTCGTCGAGCTTTCCTAACTTACGACGTAAACTGGGGATTAATTCTATCACCTCACAAGTGCCAATAACTAGACGGACGGTTAAAGGATGATAATCATTTGGCTCAGGACACGATGACATAGTGAAAGGAGCAGTCCTGATAATGTTATAAAGAACTACGTCCGATGATTCGATAAGCGAGATATGTTAGTAGAAGGTTCTAATCGAACACTACGCAAATGGCATACTTGTAGGATACGTTCCAAATTAGGAAGTAGAGGAGGAAACCAAAGACATGTTTTATGAAGAGTTGAAGGAAGTCCCTGCTCTAAAAGAATACTGGTTCTTCAACGCGCTAGTGAATGTTATGTAGTTTAATTAACAGGCAATTGACGTCCGTTGTGGACTCTATAGAATCGGCATATAGTGCCCCCTTGAAAGCGAACTGTATAGTAAGAAACTGCCTAAACAAACGCAAGACCATACTTTATATCACGTGAATCCATTACCAGATTTAACAAGAAACGGAGAAAGTTCCTCATTATTCAAAGTTAGAGAGGAACCAATTCGTGGCTTCGATATACCTCAAAACTGAGTGACCGACCCTTAATTCCATATATAGGGTTCAGCTGAAGTTGGCCTCAGTGATAGTTTAGAGGAAGTTTCCACAGAACTTGGAAGATTAGAAATGGATCCAAAATATTAATGAGAGATGCACAGCCAAAGGTTTGTTAGGTAGCAGAAACGAAAAAGGAAGACAGACAAGAGAGAGAATAAAACGAATAAGCGGTGGATTAACAGAGGAGACTTATTGAAATGTTAACTGAAAAAGGAAAACGTTCGTTCCAAGAATTGAACAAAAAGTGATAAGAAGATACAGCGCAAATAGGCCACTGGCAGAGGAACTGCCTGGTCTGGCTCTAACACACTATGAGAACATCAAGGCTGATAATTCTTGCCCTTTCTTAACCTATAAATACGTCGGTTTGTCCTTCCGTCTACTTTAATTTACCATCCTTGTGTTGCTCGGGGCTTTCAAGAGATGCACCCTGCCTTCCTTTGCTCTACTAACGACAAAATAACTCCATGTAAAGGACGCAGTTGGGAAGCGTATTCAAACCTGTTACCCTGTATTTCATTTAACGTTAGTATTCAAGCGTTTGTTCTCTATGTGTTTCCTAAAGAGGAAAAACATCTTCAAGGTAAAACAAGATCAAACATAGTTCTGCTTGGATCCATACCCAGCTTAACCAAAAATGGAGAAAGTCCTCATTAGCTGAGATTGCATAGAGGTGCAAACAAATGAAGGGACCACTAGCTGGTCATGGCTTAGATATATATTTTAAGGCTGAGGTACCGAACCTTCGTTGTGTGCAAAAGGTGCGGCTAAGTTTAGTAGTAGGGAAATGCCTAAACTAACACAACTGATCATAGGTGGGTCGATAAACAGAGTGACCAAAAAACAGAGCAATTCCTAACCAGATGATAGATTTTCCATAGGTACAAAAGTGTTGTCGATCCTTAATGGCATGTAAAGTTTCCAGATGAAGTTAGCACCAGCGATATGACGGAAGTCTCCACAGAACCTGCAAGATAACAAAATGGATCCAGAATGTGAATGCTAGACGCAAAGAAGAGTTTCTTTAGGTAGTAGATAATAAGAAGGAAGACAGAGAAGATAAAGAATAAAACGTGTACTAGCCGAGAAACAGCAAAGACTAACTGGCCTGAATACTGAAAAAGAAGAGTTTCCTCACGGAATGTGATAAGACGTTAGAGCTTGACCTTTGACCTCGTGGAAAATATTCAAGATAGAAGGAAGAAAGAATGACTTGAAAAGTAAGCAAGAATGAAATCAAAGGCCGCCCTGCGGACAAATGAGAAAAGGGGACAGAAATTACGTCACTTTTAGGTGAAAAATAAGGAAACGTCATTGGAAAAGAGAATGGTTGGTTTAGTGCTGTTTCAGCTTATTGGTTCCGTTCTTAAACCAAATAAACGAATAAGGGACTGATATTTCTTGCTTTTCTTCAGCCTCTTAAAACGTTGGATTGTCATTTCGTCTACCACTTTACTGTTATTGCCTTTCTATTTCTTAAGGCTTTCATGGGATTTACGCTACTTTCCTTAGCTCTACGAATGACAAATTAACTTCAGTTAAAGTACACACTTCAGAACGATATTCAAATCTCCTTTCCTTTTTTTGGTAGCCATATTCTTGTTCTTTTGTCCAGATGCTTTGTGTTGCCTAATTGTAAGAACGAGAGGTATGGTCACTGTGTAATCTACTTTGCTAGAAAAATGGAGAGCGCATGAACGAAAAACTGTACGTTTCGTTACCCCTTATTTTTGCCAGAGGCCATCTCTTTGAAGTTTACTCTTCGTATTGCTCTTTTTTTGAGAAATCAGAGGCTTAAATGTGAATAGGAAGGTTACTCTTCGCACTGTTCTATTTCTGAGATGATTATCCCTTCGCAAACTTTTCAGAGCTTTGGGACCTATAAGAAGACAATCAAAATATCAACAGAATTATTATGAAGGAACTTACAACTGTTTTTAAGTCAACATGTTTTAGACTGATCGGTTTTCTGGGATAGTAGGAGTTAGAGAATGCTACAAATAATCACCGCTTCTGGTTGGAATTTTATTTACGGGGAACTCAATGGTATGTAAGAGATATCAAAGCCTTGAAAGTGGATAGGAAGTTTACTCTTCGCACTATTCCACTTCTGAGATGATTATCAAGAAACAGAGAATCCCTTTGAGACCTTTTGAGAGCTTTGGGACCTATAAGAAGATAGTCAATATATCTACGGAATTATTGTAAAGGAACTTACAACTGTCTGTAAGTCAACAGGTTTAAGGCTGTTTCTGGGATAGCAGGAGTTATAGAATGCCGCAAATGATAAGCGTTTCTGTTTGGAATTTTATTCACAGAGTACTCAATGGTATGTTTCGTCGAATAGAAAGGAATACGAGAGAAAGACAATCTCGTAAGTCTCAATGCAAGATGATGCCTTAGGACTATCTTCTGCTGTATGGATAAGCCAATTCACCACCACTTGAACGCAACGATGACAGCTAGAACAGACTATGCTTTTAGCACAAAAACACAAGATGGATACCTGACGCCTAATTTAGAATGTCTTATTGGTCATGGAGAAGTTGCCTTCGGAAGTGCAACACCACATCATGCATCTCAAGGCAATGAAGTCCGAAAGACAAAGATATATCAAACTGTCTTCATTTTAACGCGGTGATATACATATCGTGCTCAGCTTGGAATACCAGAATGAAGTAGAAGGGAAACGGATACCAGCATTTCATAGAAGAGTTGTTATAAGAGTACTGGAAATCATATGGAACTGTAGGAGTGCAAGAAAAGAAGTACACAGGAGAATTGCTCAGCACTTACTAATGACGCACTTTTGTTTTACTAATCAACTGAACTTACCACCAGCGAAGCCTTCCAGCAGACTCCTCCCATGACAACATTGGGGACAACCCTTGGGCATTAGGAGGTGGAAAGGAGCCTATTTAGCTTGAGGTGGAAAAAACGGTAGAGAGAGGACTAAACCTGACAAAGAGGATTAGTGTTTGTTCCCATGACGACAACAGAGCTGCAGGTCGTAACACTAAAGACAACGTACTCGAATTGGAGTCAAACACATACCGTCACTTTAAAGATCTTTATCGACGAATGCACTAGATGATTTGGTAGTGTTTAATTTTTTTTTCCTTTCAAATTTTCCTTTGTTTTAATGATTTTTTCGATTTCAACTTATGTAATATTGTTGAATTTTTATTGACACTGAATTATAACTGTTGTTCAGCGTTGTGTTTAGTCTCAACAGGTCGCTGCTTTAACGGCAACACACGAAGGTGGAAAGAAGCCTGAGCCGCAGTCCACCCAATGAAAGCGCAACATTCAAAGGACAGCAAAAACCTTTCAATGCCGAGAATCATTACAGCACAGCCACTCCAATCAGCTGCCTTATGAGAGAAGCGTCGAATATTCTGGTCAGTTATTTGGGGTGGGCAGTGGGAGGATAATATTTAAAGCTCTGGATGAACCTTACAAAGCATACTTTCCACACACCTTCGGCCTGAAGTCAGCGGACTTCCTTTTCGGCTTAACGTAATTATAGTTAAGTACTAACGGGTTCCCTGGTGAGGTAAGGCGCCTCCCCTTTTCCTTTTCCTTTTCCTTTGGGTTCCTTTGCAGGTTTTTCGGTCATCAGTTGGCTAAATTTCGTTTACCGGCTTCGTGTCTTCGGTGTTTTGCGATTTTTCTTCGGATCAACTCTGTCATAGTCATCATCATCGTGGACGTCATCGCAAGCCTTTGCCTAGTTGCGCCAAATTCAATTAATCTCTCACACTTCACTTGCCAGACTAAACGCCGCGTAAGTGAAGCTTTTATTGCTAAGGTTCAACCAGATTTCTATTAAAGCATAACTTAGAAAACTAGAGGAGGAAAGCCATTCAGCTGCTGCGTGGAGACCTTATTTGGCATCTCCTTGCACGTTTAGTGGTTTCTCTAGTTTAAGGCAGTTAGTCAGAGTAGCCTCGCAAATGTGGTTTGGTTTTCACCTGTTATGAATTCAGTTTAGAGCTTAAAAGATCAAATCAAAATGAAAAGGACGTTACATTTAACGTCACATTATTTGTTGTCACAACAAAAATTAAGGGAAAAAAGGTTCGCTGTACAAGCCCAAAATGCCAATGACTAAGGTATTTCTTCACCACTTATTTGCGAGTGAGCAGACAGGATTATCAACTAGTCATACATTTTAAGGTAACATGCGATCAGGATGTTGTACTCGTTAAACTAACGCCTTATCGCAGGTTGCCTGCTGGGAAACATGGGACAACGCACACACCACAGGTAGGATAGTAGAAAGCCCTCGAGCCCGGTCTACGGATTATCAGAGGATCAGCAACGGAACGAGCAGATAGTAAAGATATATAGTTGCTTGCCTAGCGGCGTTACAAGAGTGTTATAAAAGATCAGGACGCGCGCGTGGGGGACTCACTTGATGAAGAGAGATCTTTTGGTCTTTCCCTTGCGTGTATCACAAGCGCGAGAGTCCTGCATAGCTCTTGTGTCTGCTTGGTGTGCTATAGTTAGTTTGTACAGATTTAAGGTGGATGGGAGAATTTTCTCGCTATGGCAGGGCTAGCAATTAGACAATCGCGTGTATCTTTTTGTTAATCTTGCCTCGTGGGAGGAATTTCCCGTTTAGGAAGTCCTGCATTGCACAACGCAGGCACATATCGTCTACAAATGGTAGGCGCAGGTAGACATCACTCTTCGCGTCGACAACCCACGACACTTGGTCCAACATGGTAGTACTACGAGCAGACTAGATTGTCCGAAGAGGATCCCTGACTTTGTGTCCCTGTGGTATGGTAAAGGAGAGGCCGGCCGAAGACACGACAAGACATCTAGCGTATAGTTAGCTCAGTTAAATAGGTAACTAATACTGCAGTAATGACAGAGCAACCACAAACCTCATGGAGACTATCAAGATCAGAGCCTAAAATACTTTCATAATAAGCTTAAGTAGACAGTCAGATAGATTAGATAGCATTACGTAAATAATTGGCCGGCCGAACTTCAACGCTTGGTGTATCTTCAACTTATCGTCTGGATTTCCCCATGCAGCTCTTCCATATTTCCTGTACAACAAACTTCAGTCCATGGTTCAGCCGTGTCTGCATAACAACATCCCGCACTGTGTGGCAGCAACCCCATATTTAAGGTAGAGCAGATTTTATTGGTACAGCGTTTCGCTAAACTGTTTTCAATAAATTTGCACAATATCTATTTGAGTTTCGTAAATCAAATCGCGCGGAACATCTTTAGCAAACGTTGCACCAAAAAAATAGGCTCAAGCACAACACTTGACGATGGCATCAGGTGAGTGAATAATGTAGATAATTACCGCCTCTTTGGTATTCGATTCGGCTCGTCGATTGGTTTTCATTTCAGTTCTTCTTTCGGCCTTTTTCCGGTTTCGGCTTTTCTCAACGAAAAGGCTTGGTATCGACAAAGTCTCGATAGCAGCCGTTAATGATTCTGCGTATCTATAAACACCATCTAGAGGGCCCTGGAGTGTTTCATTCGAGGTGTCGATAAAGTTTTATGGGGACACATGAACACTCCTCGGTTAAGGACTCTGGATGCCAAATTTTTCATCTAGGAGCGCGTTCTACGTCCGATTCGCATTACTTTAAAGTTTTGTAATTTTTTCGGGAACTAAATAAAAACATAAAAAATGTTGTCTTGCGTCTTTTCTTATGTTAGTTAATTGCTTTATTATAAGCTACACAAACTAACTGGTCATTTCTTTTCAGGCGGATTTAGCGAAATCGTTTTTACTGGCAATAAACATTAGTGATGTAAACTGCTGTTAACATTGACAAAAAAAATAAAATCAACCAAACATCATGACTGACGTCTTTTTCTTAATAAAAATCATTAAAAGGATTAGGTACTAACAGAAAACATTTTGTTTCAGGGCATATTTCCTTTACAGGCTTTCTTTTCAGGCTTCGATAGCTGCGCAAAGAACCAAAAACATGGACATCATTTGTCGTAAGATTTATCTAGACGTCTTTTTTTTGCTTCACGCGCAGTTGAAGAACATTGCGCTGCCAAGATGATGTGACCATATAAATGACGAAGACTTGAAGTTTGTAATCCAGAAGCTATGAACCTAGAAGACCTCTTTTCATAGAAGATCAAACGGCTGCTTTTCAGCCGGCTTTCATTGGTCAAAACTTTACAGCGGGCAAGTGGAACACGCCTTTTACAGTTGCGCGTTTCATCATGTGCTGACGACAGACGTTTTTAGACTTTTTCTTTAAAGAAGCAAGTATCAGCGACTAGTTAGCCTGTTAAAGGTAAGGAAAATAAATCTTATTTTGAATTCTCAGATTAACCTCGGAGTATGTTTTTATTTTACAGTTTGTGCACAGCTTCCGTGCTGAAGTTAGGTCCGGCTAAGAATTGTATGACTAAAGTGTGCGGGACATATCTGTACTGTAAGTATGCGTAGGAAATAGATGGTTTAGTCTAAAACGATTTAAACCCAGTCTCGGTATAACTAATTTTAATTGACAAAAAGTAAAATCAGTGAAAAAGACGGCACACGTTGCTTTGGCGTTCAAGCCCACGAACAGTTCTGTACTGACATTTACATGTCCGAAGCCAGATTTTAAGGATCTGTATCACGATATTCAAACAATGACGTCACCACTGACGTTGAGCCTTTTGCAAGAAGGGCTGCTGATTGGCCTCATCTTATTTGAAAAAGAAAGTTTATAAACACATAAGGATGGACGATGGGATTCAAACCCATCATCCTTTTTTCAAAAGTACATAAAATTCGTGTCTTCACTTTTAAAAACAGCAATGAGAAAAAGAAAACACGACACACAAGACTCGCCTGGGACTCAAACCAAGTTGCCATTGACACTCTTCCAAAGAGAACTTATGTTGATTACAATTGCATATTCGTTGTTTTCTTACATATTTCATGTGAAATGTGTCTTTTTTAGTACAGGTTGTTTTCAGGAATAGCACTGGGACGTCTCAGCAACGAACTTATAAAGCAACCATATGAAAAGGATCCGAGGCTCTAACCTTTCTTCAACTTCCTGTTCTTTACAGCCTAGAAGCATTTTGAGGCTTTCACAGACTTTCCACCAGGAGTGGAATAAAATCTTCCGCTTTCTTTACACTTTGTGCTTCCTAGCTTTTACCTTAGCTGTATCATACCTTGGAAGGTGAACACCTAGACGTCTTTCTAACAACACCTCTACTCTCCTTTTGTTCCGTATAGACCAGAGATAATCGCTGATTTACTTTGCAAAGAACGATTTAAGCGTGTAACTTTGATCTACTATACTACTGGAAGCAAGTCTTTCTCTCGTTCCAGACTTATAATTGCTAAGGGATCTTGCCTCCTATTGTCTTTACCTTAGCTTTTTTCAATCATAGTCTGAAAGGCACACATTTCACTCCCTTCTAACAGGCCTTCTAGCTGCTCACCACGTTCTCCCGATATAATCACTTATTGTCTTTAAAAGTGTGTTACCTTTTTCTACAATGCTACTGGAGGAAAATCATTGAACTTTACTCAAGCCACGCTCTCAGTCAGAACCAAGAAACAAACGTTTTAAATGATATTCAAGGTCAGACTCTTTTGTCTATCGTCTTACTCATAAAGACGAGTGATAGCAAGAAGAATAGGGAAGCATCACAAATACCTTAACATCGAAGAACTTTGTCTTCCTTTCTTCACACGATGATCAAATAAATGTTTCGGCAAAGACTCCTCGATCGCGATCCAAACACTTCACCTTAACTAAAACACATTACGTCAAATCTTTTGGATTAACTCCCAGCAGTACTGATCCCTGAAGGTCAGCCGATTTCACATTTACAGCTTTCCCTTTATCGCCACAGATGTAAACCTTCAAGACTCAGATGGGAGTTGAAATCCTTCCGTACTGTACAGTGTTGCAGAGTAGGATTCTACTACCACTATAAGTAATGGATTATAGGCGATTAAATAGCATTCGCACAACTTTATTCGCTCTTTCTTTAGACTAGAAATCTTAAAGATCTCAGGATTCAAGGACATAAAGAGCGAGACTCACATGTTTCCCCCTTTTTACTTTAAATTGAAAGGGTTATCATTCAACATTTCCATGAAAACCCTATTTTTGATAAACTGAGATTAGAGTCTTAAAAGGAGATGCAGGCCCATTTCCATGAAAAAACGTCTCTTATCTATTCTCTACTCCAGCCTCTGTCTCATTCCTAGACTGATTGGAGATTGATGCTTATTGCCTTTGTTCTAACGATGGCAAAACGAATAATTGGTGAGATTACAAGACGTGAAGAAGGGATTATAAACCTATTCTCTTTTTCTACATTATGCCTGAGGAATAACTTTTAATGTTCACTATAATCGCCACATTTGCTCCCAAGGGATTATATGCCTAATAGTATTCATCTTGACCCTGATGGTGACTAAAAAAGTAAGTACCCCCTATTGCCACCAGGCGTCCTATTTAGGACCACACCCACCAGGACGAAAAGGATCCAAACTACGTATGCTATGACACCCATGTACAAACAGGCTACATATTCTTGGAGACAAAATTCATTCTGGTCCGTGGAATATCATAAATTAAAGAGTGTATTTACAATTCTTTTTGCTGGGGAAGCTTTAGATATAAAAGCTAGACCTCCGAATTTGAAACTTTTGTGCTGAAGAGACGCATTCACTCACGTTAGTCCAAGAAAATGGGCATCAGGCATTCAAAGACCATCACAAATGGAATCAAATTGTCTCTTTGCCATGCAATGTACGACAAACCTATGAGGCTTTGCTTTTGAAAATCGTCGAGCTTTCGTAACTTACGACGTAAACTGGGGATTACTTCTTTCACCTCACAAGTGCCGATAACTAAACAGATGGTTAATGGTTGATCATTACTGATTTAGATCAGGACAGGATTACATTAGAATGAAAGTAAAAGCCCTTGTCATTGAGAACTACGTCCGAGGATTCAATAAGCGAGAAATATTAGGTTCCAAAAGTTCCAATTGAAGACTACGAACGATGACATACTTGCAGAATACGTACCAAATTAGGAAGTGGATGAGGAAATCAAGGATATGTTTTATGAAGAGCTGAAAGAGGTCACTCATAAATAAGTAAATAAATAAAAAATGATTTGGAGGTAGCACATCCACAAAGTGGTTGTTCGTTTACCTGATTCCTGGTCGAATTCGTGGTCGAATTGGGCACTCATGCATTGTAAAAGAATGTTGGTCCTTCAACGCGCTAATGAATGGTAAGTAGTTAATAATTAACAGGGAATGGACGTCCGTTATCAGTGGATCTCTGGCTATGGAATCGTCGCACTTTACCCCATGGAACGCAAACTGAAAAGTAACATACTACCCAACAAAGACACGACCATCCTAAATACCACGTGAATCCACGATCAGATTGGCCAAGAAATGGAGAACGTCCCTCAGTATGCAAACATTGAAAGCGAACTCAAGCTGATCATGGCTTAGATATACCTTATGGCTTAATTACCAACCCTGTTTCATATATAGATTTCAGTTCAAGATGCCGGCTCCAGTGATATATACATAGGAGCTCTCCACAGAACGATCAAGATAAGGAACTGGATCCACAATGTGAATGGGAGATGCACAGCAGAAAGCTTGTTAGGTAGCAGAAAGAAAGGAAAACAGACAGAAGAAGTATAACGGGAATAAGCGGTGGATTAACAGAATATACTAACTGCCATGGATACAAAAAAAGCATAACGTTTCTTCTGAGGATTGAATTAAAAGTGATAAGAAGATAGAACGCAAAGAGGCTAGAGGAATTGACTGGTTTTGCTCCAACACCCAATGAGAAAGAAAAAGGCTGATAATTGTTGCCTTTCTCAACCTATGAATGAATACGTCGGTTTGTCCTTCCGTCTACTTTTTTTAGCATCCTTATTTTGCTCAAGGCTCTCATGAGATGCACGCTGCTTTCCTTTGCTCTACTAGTGACAAAATAACCCTATGTAATGGACGCAATCGGAAGCGTATCCGAACCTGTTACAGTGTATTTCATTTAACGTTAGCATTCAAGTGTTTTTTCTCTATGTGTTCCCTTAAAGAGGAGAAACTTCTTCAAGGTAAAACAAGATCAAACATAGTACCGCTTGGATCCATAACCGGATTGACCAAAAATGGAGAAAGTCTAGCTGTAAGATGGCATAGAGGTGCAAACAAAGCTGGTCATGCCTTAAAAATATCTTAAGGCTGAGTTACCGACCCTTCGTTTTGTCTAAAGTTTGCGCCTTAAGTGTAGTAGAAGGGAACTGCCTAAAGTAACACAACTGATTATAGGTGGATCAATAAACAGAGAGACCAAAAAACAGAGGAATCCCTAACTAGATGTAAGATTTTCCATAGGTGCAAAAGAGTTGTCGATCCTTGGTGGCATATATAGTTTCCAGAAGAAGTTAGCACCAGTGATATGACGGAAGTCTCTACAGAACCCACAAGATGACAAGATGGATTCAGAATGTGAAAGATAGATGCATAGAAGAGTTTCTTTAGGTAGTAGATAATAAGAAGGAAGACAGAGAAGATACAGAATAAAACGTGTAGTAGCCGAGAAACAGCAAAGACCAACTGGCGTGAATACTGAAAAAGGGGGAGTTTCCTCACGGAATAAAAAGACGTATGATAAGACGTTAGAGCTTCACCTTTGACCTTGTGGAAAATATTCAATAAACAAGCAAGAAAGGATGACTTGAAAAGTAAGCAAGAACTGAAATCAAAGGCGGCCTTGCTGACAAATGAGAAAAGGGGACAGAAATTAACTCACTTTCGGACGAAAAATAAGGAAACGTCATTAGAAAAGAGAATGGTAGGTTTGACAGAAATGAGAGTTTAGTGCTGTTTTAGCTTATTGGTTCCTTTCTTACATCAAATAAACGAATAAGGGACTGATATTTCTTGCTTTTCTTCAATCTCTTAAAACGTTGGATTGTCATTTCGTCTACCGCTTTACTGTTATTGCCTTTCTGTTTCTTAAGTCTTTCATAGGATTAACGCTACTTTCCTTCGCTCTATGAATGACAAATTAACTTCAATTAGAGTACACACTTCAGAACGATATTCAAATCTCCTTTCCTTTTTTTGGTAGCCATATTGTTGTTCTTTTATCAAGATGCTTTATGTTCCCTAATCAAAAGAATGTGAGGTATGGTCATTGTGTACTCTACTTTGCTTGAAATATGCCGAGCGAATGAACGAAAAACTTACCACCAACGAAGCCTCCCAACAGACGCCTCCTATGACATCATTGGGGACAACCCTTGGGCATTAGGAGGTGGAAAGGAGCCTATTTAGCTTGAGGTGGAAAAAAAGGTAGGGAGAGGACTAACCCTGACAAAGAGGATTAATGTTTGTTACCATGACGACAACAGAGCTACAGGTCGTAACACTAAAGACGACGTACTGGAATTGGAGTCAAACACATACCCTCACTTTAAAGATCTTTATCGACGAATGCACTAGATGATTTGGTAGTGTTTACTATTTTTTCCTTTCAAATTTTCCTTTGTTTTAATGATTTTTTCGATTTCAACTTATGTAATATTGTTGAATTTTTATTGACACTGAATTTTAACTGTTGTTCAGTGTTGTGTTTAGTCTCAACAGGTCGCTGCTTTAACGGCAACACACGAAGGTGGAAAGAAGCCTGAGCCACAGTCCACCCAATGAACACGCAACATCTAAAGGACAGCAAAACCTTTCAATACCGAGAATCACAGCACGGCCACAGTCAGCTGCCTTATGAGAGAAGCGTCGAATATTCTGGTCAGTCAAATGGGGAGGGCAATGGGAGGATAATACTTAAAGCTCTGGATGAACCTTACAAAAGCATACTTTCCACACACTTTCGGCCTGAAGTCAGCGGACTTCCTTTTCGGCTTAATGTAATTATAGTTAAGTACTAACGGGTCCCCTGGTGAGGTAAGGTTCCTCCCCTTTTCCTTTTCCTTTTCCTTTGGGTTCCTTTGCAGGTTTTTCGGTCATCAATTGGCTAAATTTCGTTTACCGGCTTCGTGTCTTCGGTGTTTTTCGATTCTGTCATCGTCATCATCATCGTGGACGTCATCACAAGTTTCTGCCTAGTTGCGCAAAATTCAATTAATCTGTCACACTTCACTTGCCAGACTAAACGCTGAGTAAGTGAAGCTTTTATTGGTAAGGTTCAACCAGATTTCTATTAAAGCATAACTTAGAAAACTAGAAGCATAAAGCCATTCAGCTGCTGCTTGGAGACCTTATTTGGCATCTCCTTGCACGCTTAGTGGTTTCTCTAGTTTCAGCCAGTTAGTTAGAGTAACCTCGCAAATGTAATTTGGTTTTCACCTGTTATGAAATCAGTTTAGAGCTAAAAGATCAAATCAAAAACAAAAGGACGTTACATTTAACGTCAGATTATTTGCTGTCAAAACAAAAATTAAGGAAAAACGGCTCGGTGTACAAGCCCAAAATGCCAATGACTAAAATATTTCTTTACCACTTATTTGCGAGTGAGCAGACAGGATTATCAACTAGTCATACATTTTAAGGTAACATGCGATCAGGATGTTGTACTGGTTAAGGTAACGCCTTATCGCAGGTTGCCTGCTGGGAAACATGGGACAACGCACACACCACAGGTAGGATAGTAGAAAGCCCTCGAACCCGGTCTACGGATTATCAGAGGATCAGCAACGGAACGAGCAGATAGTAAAGATATATAGTTGCTTGCCTAGCGGCGTTACAAGAGTGTTATAAAAGATCAGGACGCGCGCGTGGGGGACTCGCTTGATGAAGAGAGATCTTTTGGTCTTTCCCTTGCGTGTATCACAAGCGCGAGAGTCCTGCATAGCTCTTGTGTTTGCTTGGTGTGCTATAGTTAGTTTGTACAGATTTAAGGTGGATGGGAGAATTTTCTCGCTATGGCAGGGCTAGCAATTAGACAATCGCGTGTGTCTTTTTGTTAATCTTGCCTCGTGGGAGGAATTTCCCGTTTAGGAAGTCCTGCATTGCACAACGCAGGCACATATCGTCTACAAATGGTAGGCGCAGGTAGACATCACTCTTCGCGTCGACAACCCACGACACTTGGTCCAACATGGTAGTACTACGAGCAGACTAGATTGTCCGAAGAGGATCCCTGACTTTGTGTCCCTGTGGTATGGTAAAGGAGAGGCCGGCCGAAGACACGACAAGACATCTAGCTTATAGTCAGTTAAGTTAAATAGTTAGCTAATACTGCTATGACAGAGCAACCAGAAACCTCATGGAGACTATCAAGATCGGAGCTCATAATACCTTCTTCATAAGCTTAGTTAGACAGGTAGATAGATTAGATAGCATTACTTAAATAATTGGCCGGCCGAACTTCAATGCCTGGTGTATCTCCAACCCTGCCTGGATTTCGCCAATGGATGTCTTCCAAATTACCTGTACACGAAGATGAAGTCTATGTTTAAGCCGTGTCTGGATGGAAACAGCCCGCATGGTGTGGCACCAACCTCAACCTTAAGGTAGAGCAGATTTAAGTGGTACAACGTTTCGCTAAAACTGTTGTCAAGAAATTTGCAGAAATATCTCAGTGAACTATATAAAACAATGATTTTTAGCAAACGTTGCACCACATTAAATTGGCTCAAGCACAACACTGGTTCGACTGTGGCATCAGGTGAGTGAATAGTGTATATACAGTAATTTACCGCCCGCCGTCCGTTGCTTATTCGGCTTGTCATTCGGTTTTCATTTCAGTTCGGCTTTCGGATTTTTACCGACTTCGGCTTCTTTTAACGACAAGGCTTGGTATCGAGAAAGTCTTGATAGCAGCCGTTACTAATTCAGCGCATGTAACATCTAGAGGACCCTGGAGTGTTTCATTCGAAGTATCGATTACGTCTTGAGCGGACGCAGGAACACTCCTCGGTTAAGTACTCTGGATGCCAAATTTTTCATCTAGGAGCGCGCCTCACGTTCGACTCGCATCGTTTTAATTTGTGTAAACGTTTCTCAAATTTAATAAAAGCATCAAATATCATGTAGTCTTGTGTCTTTTTTTATATTAAACAATTATTTAATTATAAGCTAAACAAACTAACCGGTCATTTTGTTTCAGGAGGATCTAACGAGCATTTTTTTCTTATCACTACCAGCGAGCATTAGCAATGTTAAATGCTGTAACTTTGATCAACAATAAACTCAACAAAAACATGGCTGAGGTCTTTTTTTTTAAGAGCAATAATACCTACTAACGCAAAAACATTTTTATTTCAGGACGGAAACGTTTAATTTTGCTTTTCAGGGTTTTTTTTCATGGAAAGCGATGCGCATAGTTTTACTGAGATGTGTGTAACATTGTAATCAGATAAACAATAAAGAATAACAACAAATCCGTGCATCTTCTTTTGGAACAATACCCTTAAGGAGTGTACTAACCTTAAAGAAAATTTATTTCAGGAACATTTGGCTCCAAGGATCTTTTTTTTTTTTTGGTCTCAAGGGGCATCTCTTGCAATTACATTGCTTTCCGACGTCTTTTTTGCTTTAAGCGAGGGAGGAAAAAGTTTCACTAACAAGAGGATATGATCATGTTACAACTCAGCATAATACTTACACCTGGCAGGATTTGGCTTCAAAAGATCAAACAGCTACTATTTAGTTTGTTTTCGAAAGACTGTACAATCTGCCATTGAAAGACTCTTTTTTTCAGATGGGCGTTTCAAGATGTGCCGAAGACAGAAACTTTTAGGCACTTTGCTTAAAGAAGCTGGGCATGGTCCGATAATGTTTTAACCTGCGCAAGGTAAGTTATGTAAATCTCATCTTGAATTAAACACCACACAGGCTCAGGAGAGTGAATAAGGAAAGAAGAAAGAATGTTCGTCATTTTTAAAACAGGAAGTGTTCAAAAAACCAACTGGGTTCAAAGAAGAAGGAACTTTTTCTCTAGATGATATTTCCAAGTGCTTATCTAGATGCAATGTTTAAAAGGAGATCAAACGAGGACTTTTCAGCTGTCGTCATCTCCCATAATCTCATGGAACCTGTAAGTGGAACATACTTTTTGAGGCCAAGGCCTTCGAGATGCGCGGAAGTTGCCAAACAGATCCTACAGATACGTGCAGGATGACGCGATAAATGCGGATTGTCTTCATTGAGATCAATGGATGATTTGCTCCTAATCATGAAGGTAAGGAATTTAATTCGTACTTTTTCCACTGAGATTAACTTAGTCATAACGTGTTTATAGTTCCCAGGTTGATTGCAGTTAGCGACCATTGTCTCGATCACTTGACTCAGCGGATTGAAAGGAAGGTATACAGCGTCCAGCTGTAAGTACAGTAACAAATCAGTGTATTCCATACATACCGCATATGCGAACAAAGTTTCATTTCAGCTCATTAATTTATGATAGCAAAAACGAAATTGCTTTCAGTAATGAATGGATTATAAACCAAGTCTTCACTCACCGACTAAAAATGCAGTAAGAAACCACAAAACTATCTTATTAATTTGATAATTATTTCCCATTTCTTGTTGCACAATTAACAAAAAGGCTACTCGTGGCGGCAAAAATTGTTAAGTAGAAGACAAAAATATATAAAACATTCAATAGAAAAAGAAACAACAACAAAAAATAGAGGGAGAAGAGAAAAAATATGTTGATATCGTTTTCCATTGTTACTAAATAATTTTGTTAATATCTAGACGAGAAACGTTTTTCAGGTTGGTTGTAATGATCCAGATGTCAAACAGTCAGCTCAGCCTTTAACAGATTAGGGACTTAAAACTGCTGCAAGTCCGCGTGCTCCGTTTCCATTCAGGTCAGTGTGTCTAAGCTAAATGAAGGATAAGGTGATCTGAAATTCAGAACCAACTTTCTGACAGTGTAAATTACTCTCCAAGCTAAGAAATCATGGAAACATCCTTTTTTTTATTTTTTCTCACTTCTTAAGACAAAAATGGCTTTTTCTTCCTCTCTTCATCGATCTCGCCTCTTAAAAATGAAAATAATGGCCCTCTACAAAGAGCCCAAACTTTGCTAAAATTGGGCTAATATTTCATGGAGAAATATCTCAGTGATCAAACATCGGCGAATAAAAGTAGCCTATTACGGGCTTCGCTGCGAAATATATTTGCATTCAAATAAATCTCGTAGAAAATTGGAATTAATTAGTGAGACTCTTAGCTTATTGACAGAATACAATAGATAGTCAAAATTAAAAGCTCATAAATATACTTAAATATATCTCTCTTTTTTTTTTACAAAAAGTGTCTTACTTAGGTTGCAGAATAAAGCAGAATTATCCAGTGTTCTATGGGACCTCAACGACTTGTCCACCAGGTCAGAGTCCGCATAATGAGAATGGAAACAGAAAAGAAACGGAATCTGATCATTTTTACCCATAAAGGTATCGCTTTGGGTAGTGTGTAAAGAAATACCGTAAATCCTCTATCAAGCCCCTCTCTCAAATAAGCCCCCTCCCTCTAATAAGCCCCCCTTTTCAGGGGAAAAAGTTGATAAGCCCCCCTCTCTATTAAGCCCCCCCCCCCCCACGTCCCCGCCTCTAAATATTCTTCACTAATAAATGATAGACTGTATTATTCAATCACGATTGTAAAACTTCCCGTGGACTGATGCGGGATGGTTTATTTACCAACTGGAAGTTCGGGTTTGTTTTTGATCCTCGGCTGCATGACTTCCAACCTCTTGTACTTGAGCGTTTCCACATTGTATTCAAGTTTTTTATGGAGAATTGATACCATCGTCTTTTCTAAATTAAATAAGCCCCCCTCTCAAATAAGCCCCCCGTCTCTATTAAGCCCCCCCCTCAAATGGGTTTGAAATAAATAAGCCCTCCGGGGGGGGCTTAATAGAGGATTTACGGTAGCTAATTAACAATTATTCACGTGTGCGCGTTGGATATGAGATGGTATTTAGCCAACGCGGCCGGTAGCACCGAGTTGGCTATAATCATATGATATCCAACAAGCGCGAGTGGAATAATTGTTTTATTAAAAACCCCCAGAAAATAAATGTTTAAATGTTTATGCACGAGATGTTTAGCCGTATGCATGGCGCTTGTAAAAGGTAAGCGCCCATAATGTACATTTCAGGAACCCCGTAACCTAGAGCGAGCAACTCCCATGCTACGCCTATGTCATGGGCTGCTGTATTTGTAAATGGGTTTTAGAGCACTTTTTCCCCCGAAAATGGAAGTTCCACTCCGTTTATGAGCGATTTTAAATATAGGATGTGACAAAGAAAAACTAAACGTTATTAAAAGGACAAAAATACCAAATCAGTAGTTTTGTTTTTTTGCTGACTGGTTTGTTGGACCTGAAAGATATTCTAAATTTGCGCCAAGATCGTTCTTAAAATAAACTGGTCAGCGACCGTTACACGATTGCAAGAAAGTTGTTCTCTCCTGATTATGGGCTCCTGAAATCTAGAGGAAGACCGAACTGTACGTGTAACACGATGGTATTCTTATACAAAATAGACACCCTTTTTTTCGTGTCTTTGTTTTGTTTTGTTTATGTTTTGTTTTGGTTCTGTTTTTATAGTTTAGTTTATTATTGTTGCTTGTTTTTTTCAATAGCATAGACTTCATTAAATTTTGCCTTTTCTTTAATCTCGTTCCAAGAGAGCGATCCGTTACCTGTTCTGCTGGACAAGAGTAACAAAGGCTGAAAGGGTGCACAGGCATACCACTTGCTCCCGGAGAAAACAATGAACTTATTGTAGAGTAGACGTCCATGCTATGGGTAGAATATATTTATCGTTAGGGAGAAACTGTACAGTTTTAATTCACGGAGGTTGCCAAATTTCATTATTTTATTTATTGAACATATTTATATTGAGGGAAAAGCCCAGAGAGCTTGTACACAAATGTACCTTATTTAGTTAGCCTTACGCATAAGGTAAAATGTCTACGTGTCCGCCACGATTTGAGAGGACTCTTGTAGCTACTTTTATACAATGTGCTCGCTTTAAAGAAATAATATATTGTATTTTTATTATAAAAAAAGTTATAATACAGCTACTTGATTATAGGTGAAATCTGTGAAAGTAATTTCCCTTTCGTCAATGCTACCCCAACAAATAGGTTCTGCTACTTCAAATATCCATGCAATCTAATTTTTTACGTTATTGCATCGAATTATACAGCCTGAGAACTGCATACCACAGTATCAGAGCAAAATTCAAAGGGACTACTTTTTTTGTAACTTTTGGTTTAAATTGGTTGCTCGTTGCCGTCCCCTGTTTAAGTACAGAACTGGCTAATGCTCAAGGAAATAATGATATCACCAAACCTTATACGAACATGAGATCATTACTCCCTTAGAAAACCATCTATATCCCGATTATAATTCATTAGGTCATTAAAAACCCCTCCCCTGCCGATAATATTAAAAAGATAGCAGACATGACGTATTGTTTTTAAATACTGCGAAGAATAACGCAATTAGATTTCCATAAAAACGCGCGCTAAAAAAATAGCCTATCATAGCGGCTCATATAATTGAAGGACTAGGTGCTACAAGATCCTTTTATTTTCCATATACTTAAAAAGGACCTTTCTGCTCCACCCCTTCAAGTAAATTTGGTATAAACCAGAGAAACGCAATGAAAGCCATACCAGCGGCGCCCTACCTTCATCTCTCCCCTCCTGGGTCACCTTTTGATACTTATTTACCCTCGCTGGAAATTTCATACCCGATTCACCCTGATCTGCTGATCCAGCTCCAAAGTTGACTGAATCATTATTTTCTTGAGCTCTAAAATATGCTTTTGAAGGATTCAAATGAGATAATTGGCATTTTTTCTAACTTCATAACTGCCATTCGTGGTCAGTTATGTATATTAAGTCCCATAGTTCAGTTTCACATTTTTTCGCCATTGGCCAACAAGTTCCTTGGCTTCTTTTGCTGTGGTTTTGACTACCTAGACAGTGCATATTGGACTATACTCATAATAACGGGTAGCAGGAGCCTGAGGGTAGTGATTGCTTTCAGAGATCTCACAGGCCTAAAAATTATTTCAAATAGCATTCTATGCTTTTGAGAATTCAGTTAGTTTAGCAATTTTAAGTTTATAATTCTCCACAATTTAAAAGGTTTAAATTGTTTTGGGAGCTTAATCAACTTTAAAAAAATTAGGGCGCCATCTTGAAACTCAAACATTACTCCGTTATTAAAATATCTGGTGTTTTTTGTAGTTTCAAACAAGAAGGAGGAGAGTTTGTGGGCTCCTGGATAGAGGATTTACTTGGAGTGTCGTAATTCTTCTTTACTTATGCTTGCACCTCTCACCCTAACAAACAAATAGCCAGCAATAACCTTCTAATGTATGAAGAAAATTGAAACTCCAAGTAAAACTATTCTGGCAACAGAATTTGGCATGTAACAAATGTAAGATAGAACATTTATAAATCGGACTTGAAAGAAAATTTGGCAGGCTGAGTAAAAACTTAAAACAGTACAGCGAAACCAAATCGCAAGTAATGAGGAAGACTGAGTACAAAACACGCCGGATTCGCCCCAAGACTTTCTTTTTGCGTAAGAGCAAAGGAAGAAACTTTTCCATTAAGAAGTCCCTGAAAAGGGCAACCGTTTTTTTAAAAGGGGGATGTGTGATTTCAGAAAAAAAAAACCAAGTGCAAACACACGTGGACCGGAAAAAACAAGTGCAAAGAGTTAAACAATCTTGTATCAACGTATATCAAAAGAGCCAGTTCTCCCACCCCTCCCTCATCAAAATTAAATGGTTGGCCCTTCGTAAACGTTCTCTTAAAACCAATACTATAGCCATTGGTCTTGTCTCTCATTTTTCTATTTTAATTTTTTTTCAGTATTTAATAAATCGTAGATCGGTTGATTTTCTTTTGCAAAGCCTCGTAGGATGGGCTACAAATCACTTAAAGCTTGAGCCATGGTTCCTACCCAGATTTCCTGCCATATTTTTTCCCAATGGGTTTTTTCGGCAGGTTTTTTCTGGCCTCAGTTCTAGTCGCCAACCTTGTTTTGTAGCGGCTGCTCAGCTCTATTCAGTGTAGCTTTTTTCTCTTGTATTAAGCCTGCATTACGAGTAACAGTTCATCATTACACATGTATCACTTAATAAATACTACATTGTTACTATAACGGTATCTTTTTTGACTAAGTGTGACTATACTGAAAGTGTAAGTAAATTATCTGAAACTTCTCATTCTTTCTTTGATTGCTCTACTTGGTGAGTTGTGATTTGACACATTGCACCCAGTATAGTATGATTCTAGTTCACTCAAGAAGATTCGCCATCGCGATGTTAGTTTTTCCGCTCAAAGTTCTCATAGAAAGTTGGTTTTCTCTCGAACTGGACTACTAAAACACATAACGCAAGATGATACAGCCTGGGGATACATTCAGAAACTTTACCTGATCCCACCCAAGATTAACATCGAGGCGACTATTGTAGGAAAAAGCTCTAGTAAACGATTTTGGAAGAACAGTTCCCAGTGCCGAGATATACTGCCGCAAGTAAAGTAGGTAATGGCGTCATTTCGTTGCCATGACAACTCCGATGTCATTGCAACCCTGATCATAACAAAGTTTCGTCTTTATCTAATACAACTGTGGTGTCAATTTTTCCAAATCTTTGTTTATGGCGACGTAGTTTACGCTCAAACTTGGGAGGTATTGACTTTGAAAAACTATATCGAGCCACCTTAAGAACTAGAGGGGTATATCGTGCACAAATTGCAGGGTGTGACTGACCTTTAATAGCATAACTTTCCAGTTTTTCTTTTTCTGAGAAAAAGTTTCTGTTTGATGGCGAAAAAAAGAAAGACAGAATCTTGCAAATCATCGGTTTTCACATGACGTCACTTAAATTCAAACTACAAAACTATCGATCGTACTGGGATTTTTCTTTCATGATGTATTAGAGCAGCTGAAAACTAAAATTCATATCTCGTATAAAGAATATTCTTCTGACCTGAATCTTGGCGAGGAACTTGGTATATTTACCTCCTTTCATTTCCCAGATTCCAAACTCTTGAATGGCATGACACTGAAAACCAGCAATGCGCACCTTTTCAGTTTCTCCTTCGATTTTTCATGTTCTTGGAGAGAACTAACAGCACTTACCATTGTCCCTTTGTTAGGCAAATGTTTTGCCTCTCTCAAAAACACTTCAAAGTTTGTTTTTCAACTCAGAAGTTTGCTTTGTGACGTAACAAAACAAGAAAATCGCGCGCACAAAAATCAACCAATCAGGTTCGTTTTTCCCAGTTAAGTGACGTGAGCTTCAATTCGCACGCGCACCATTCTAGCGGTAAAACGTAAAACGCGCCTTGGTTGTTAACGGGGCGGATAAAGGTGTAAGGTGCGTAGCTAGCGGCCATGTTGGTGCGTGATAAGAGAAAACTTGCGGCATTTTGTCAGGGGAAAGTTTCCCCTAGTTGAAGCCTGGGACTAGGTATAACGTTGCCCAACATGATGCATTGTGTGCGCATTTTCAGAAGTTTTTATCGTAATCTTATCGTATACTATTTGCACGTCCAATTACGTTTTGACATGAAAATCATCCCGAAGAGTTCGATCAGCGGTAATTTGCATGCTTTATCTGTATTTTTTGTATTTATGAAACAAAGTTTAATTATCGAGAACTTCTTTGACTACGTGCGTGGATTTTTAGGTCAAAGATGGGGAGCGGGCGGGAGGCGTGCAATTCGCTTTCCAAGTACAGGTCTCGATAATACAAGTTTAACTTATAGACTAATTCAGAAATAGAATCGCTTTCGCAGTGATATGAGCGATTGTAGAGACCTGGATACATTTCAGAAAATACAAAAGTTACAAAATGAATTTAGTAACAAAAGAGCACGTGGCGAATATCAAGAACAAGGGTGCATGCGACCATTTACTTTTCTTTTAAAATGCCCAAATATTTTGACTTTTGTACGTTCTCAAATTCCTCTCCAATTAAAGCGACAGTTATCATGTTGAATTCAGTTTTTTCTTACTAAGTTATGCAAACAGAAATTGCACAATACTTCAATCCAGAGAACAAATTTTAATCGCATTAAGACATAAAGTACAGTGGTAAACAACCAATATATAAAGAACAAAGCCGGGGTATTTGTTACAAAGACGTCAAAGGTAGTTTCCATACACCATATACCATAGTAAGATACCATAGTTCTTGCAATAATCATTGCCTTTTTCAGTAACGTTACTGAACAAATCAAGAAAAAGTTTGGAAAGAAAACTTAGGGCGTCGAACCGATCCATACGTAACGAGAATTTCACTATAAAACAGGACAGTCAGGCCCGTTCAGTGCGTTCCTAAATAATATGCACGGCTTTGATAAGTTTGAGTCAATTTCAAAATAACCCGTCCAGGTGTCTAAAGCTTCGGAAAAACGGGCAACAGAAACGTGCAACTTGTTTTTCAACATTGCTCACCATTGCTGCAAAACGAGTTGAATAGCGATGTTGCGCGTTAACCTGGTAAAACGCGCAACATCACTGTTCAACTCGTTTCGCAGGAATGCCGCAAGACAAGTTGCATTTATTCGATTAAATGCCGCATTTATTAAATTTTCAGCGTTTATTCAAGGGCAAGTTCCACCCTAAAATGATCTAAAATTACATTTCTTAAATCACTGAGAACATTTACGGCAAATCATTTGTAAAATATATGTGAAATAGAAATTTTTTGGATGGTGTAGATTACAAAGTTGTACCCAGATTTTCTCTTATGATTATCGAATAAACATCGCGTTTTGTCTGCTTAGGTGCGGCGGTTATTCGAGGGCGACGTATATATTGGGGAGTTGAAAAGTTAAATACTAACAAAACAGACAACCATTTGGGATGGCCCAAGTAGACTGAAAAACAAAAACAAAAATCTTATGCAATAACCACATCCACTAAAATTCATGCCTTAGTTGAATTTTGTTGTGATGTGATGACATAATCTAATCTGTGCAATAATTAATAACATAAATGAATAACTTTGGTCTCATCAAAAAAGGAATTTACTTCATACATATATGTCTGTAATTAGCCTTCCAACATGTGGCCCTGTTCGCACGAAGCAAAATTTTGTTTGTTTTGCAAAAAACTCTGTTAACAGCGAGGCATTTCTAGTGCAAACGAATTTTTCCTCATCGTCGAAAATTTTCTCAATTGTCACCAAAGTTCACAGATGCCATCGAGAAGAGTTGGGAACTTACATTTTTTTGTCAGGCGACAATCTCCTTTGTTCTTTGACAGCTATCCTTCGTCGGGTCATTTTATTTCGCACACATGATCAATTAAAGTTACTTCAATTGGCATTTCTGGTAAAACGAAAAATTTCGCGTGTCTCTGATGCGAACAAGGTCCCAAAAAAAAAAAAAATTGGTGAGTACAAAATTTTCAAATTTTTCGCAGACATCAAACTCTATTCTTTGCCGTAGTGCGAATAGGACCTAAGGCTGTACATTACTCTACGACCGATTTGTTTCCAATCCTGGGGGGGAAGGGGGGACTCCCTTATTTGGTCTATAAAGGGATGTGCTACTGGGCATAGTATAGTTTTATAGCCTCTCTGTTCTAAAAAGAGAATACAATTCTACGTGAGCTGATCCTAAAAACGTCCTTTATTTTCCCCACAGGAACATCTGAACGTGTTTCTTATCCATTGCTCTAAACAGGGTTGTAACACAGACAGGAAGTTATCCTCCGCAGGGTTGGTATTTCAGGATTGCCTTTTCTCCTAAACAGGGTCAGGGTTTTAACCCCTCAGCAGGACCCCTCGTGCCCAATTTTGGTACTAGTGGCCACGCCCCTGCCCCCTCGCCCCAACAACGAGTTCTTATAGTACTACAAATACTTGAACTACTTCTAAGAATATGCTGTGGCTAACCACTATACAGAATTCAAATAAGGTTCTATACCATTATATGGTTTAAATAATTAGTTTTGATCACTAGAGTTGCCAGAAGGCCTTGTCTCAGTCTGCTTTCTTTCCTCTTCCACCTTTTGTTCCACTTTTACAGTTGGTTGTTCTTCTTTAACCTTACTTTTGATGTCAAATCGAGATTCTGCTTCTCGCTTTAATTCTAAAAGAAATACAAAAAAGGTATGACTAGAGAAGTCAGGGGCGTAGCGAGCCCATAGACCTGTAGGCCCAGGCCTACAAATTTTTGGTTTGATCTCTCTACCGCTTGTAATAAATTATGCGTTGTTAGCGTGAGCTTAGAAGCTTAAAAGCTCAAAGTGTTGGTGAGGTCAGTGCGTACCAGTCATACATACAATTTTCAGGATATGTGGAAATGAAAGTCAGCCAGGCCTACAACTAGTCGAAAAGCTGGCTACTCCCTGGGAAGTGATTTAATTCTGGGGGGTACTCATTATAATGGTTTAAACAGTGAGGCTCCACCCAAAAGGGGTACCTTTTTCAGGCTTCAGCTATATGAAAGGGTAGGGATTTCACTTGTTGGAGTATATGAAAGGGTACGGAAATCTGTCATTTCAGGCAGCAAAACAGGACCAAGGGCTAAAAGATACATTTTATGGCTGTTTATATTTAAAAGACAGTGCATTTACAGCAGTTAAAAGGGATGCAAAGTTCTAAACTGGGTTTGTGAAAAGGGTACCATTTGTCAATACAAGCCTTACGAAAGGGGTACCTTTCCTCTCAAAGTGGTACATAAGAGTAACGCGTTGGACCTTGGGGCGGAGCATCCACATATACAACTTTGTTGAGTACCCCGCCCCCTGGAGATTTAATACTGGAACATGCACTTAGGGGTTCTTTGCGTATTGGGAAAAACAGTGACTGTATTACTACTTGCAAAAAGCATGGTTAGATTCTTACTCCTGTTTAATATCACTCAAATAAGAAAGAGAAAGAATCAAAGCAGCACTTCTAGTTAGATAAGATTTGCAACCAGAAGGCAAACAGACGTCAGATATTAGTAAAGGTTAGCCTAGTTGAGGTTACGAGGCAGCCATAGCTTACTTCTCATGTGGTTTCTGATCTTCTCCAACATTTTAGGTGGAACTTTAAATCCTTTGATTTCTTCCAGATTAAGACCTACAACATTTCTGTTAAAAAGAAATTAACAACTTAATAAGAAAAATGTAATCTTCCATACACTTTTTCTTTCTCCAAGAATGAGCTTGCATCAGGGGCAAATCCAGAAAATTCTGAAGGAGGGTTTATGCCTAGGGAATACCAACTTAACTTGCCTCCCCATCCCCCGACTAAAACTGATATGTGATACTGGTTACAGAATTTTGGAGTACTAGTGTCCAGAGATAATGGCAAGGCCCTGAAACACTGTGATAATAGATTTTAGAAGAACTAGCTCTTTCAAAATAAATAACCAAAAAAAATCCCCAGACAAACGGAAGGGCCGTCCCTGTTAAAACAAGACATTCCCAGAAGTAATTGTTGAAATGCTTGCAAATTCTTTCTTTGAATTCCCCTTAAATGTTGACTTTGAAGACATTTTTTTCCAACCAAATGCATGAAACCAACATTGCATCTTTTTCATTCTTTTTTCACTCTATTCTCAAATACCACTACCATAATAATAGCAAGTGTGTTAGGGTTGGAGATGACTGACATTTCAAACTAACTTCAGTGTGAAAGACAACTTGAGATAAAATCTTGAAATCTTAATGCTTATTACTGACCTGTAGTCTTCATGATTTGCCAGCTTTCTGATGTCATCAGCTATCATAAGAAAAGCCTACAAAAATAAATAGAGTTTATATCTTACTAGTACATAGGCTTCATGTTTCTGCATCACTCTCGCTTGTTTGTTGTTGTTGTTGTTGTTCCTGTATTTTTTTTTTGCCAACACAAGAAACTTTATCATACTTTCTTAGGTGCCTTTATGACAAAAAAAAAACAACTTTGACGATGATAACTTCAAAATGTTACTACTACACATAGGCATTAATAGGAGGGTCAAACTTTAATGGGTGTCTGTTAAAAGAGGGTACTGGTAAAAAGTACTATGATAAACTTTCATTAACGCTACACCATAAAGTGCCTATGTATCTCATTGATTTATTTAATGTTGCACGGCTTCACTACAAAATCATTGTTTCCTAACATTCAAACTGAACCATACCACACTGCATATTCTAGTAACTTGAAGCAACACACCTTTCCTCCTGTGATGGGAAGTTCATTTTGTTCATAAAGCCACAGCTTGTCATCAGAATCACCAGAGTACTTAAAAGAGAAGCCAACAAACTTACGTTGTATTATGCGATTTTCTTTTCAAGTGAAAATCATATTATTATTTCTTTCTCATGTAATGTTCAACAGTATCTCGTGTAAGTAGGATGAGAATAATTCTCCGCGTAAACGTAGTCCTGAATATGACTGTTGTTAACAGTGACTTAACCAGTGATGGTGACTTAACCCAAGATTTTCTGTGCTTAATCCAAGCTCTTTACCTAAGTCTTCAACTAACAACAGGGCGGGGCTAATGTTACTTTTCGAAGTAAGCAGATGGTGTTGTTAAGAAATGTTTCCAGTGAAGAAACAAAGACTCATTTTTTTAAAGGTCAAGAAAAATCAATGGCCTAAGCCCACTGACAGGCAAACTTGACTTGCCATGGGCCAACTATTATTTCTCTTATCATTTACCCTCACTTCAGCTTTGTTCCTGAATTACTGGCTTACCCAAAAAAAATGACAAAAAGTAAAAATGTTTCACGTGAAATTTTTAAAAATCAATTTTACCTTAAACAGCTCTGGATGCCTGTAATAAATCTTTCCCCTAGTTGCAGCCATCCCAAGGGCCCTTAATTTATCGGAAATAGAACAAAATAAGTACTGTAAGATAACAGTGTTTCTCTCAGAGGAAGAACCAACAAAGTCAGTTTTTAAAAAAAATTACTGGTAATGATGATGGAAAAAATTGTGTAACTTTTACAATACAACTTACTACAACAAATAGTACTTTTTTGGTAATAAAAAATAAAAGATCCTAAAACGTACGCATAAACCAAGGAGGTAAAAAAAAAAAACAGAGCCTAAACGAAGCAACTAGGAGTATTGCTTCTACCACCTGACCTGCACCTGACTGGGATGCTGGTCAATCACCGGGTTAACCCTCTAACAGTACATGTACTGTACATCACCCATCAACCCATTTAAACTCCTGAGGAAAACGAAAGAGACTGGAGCAAAGCTTCTTGTCTAAGAAAAGAAAGCAATGACAGCGTTCTTGTACAGGTCTGAAGGTCAAGGTGTTAACTTTTGAAGCCCCAATACCCAGATACAAATTCTCCAAACTGTTCTCCATACATTTCTTTATAGAATTCATCGAAAGAATTGGATAAGAGATCAAAGCTGGTTTTTCTTTTCACAATTCTTGTAACTTTTTCATTTCACTTTAGTATTGATGTAAGGAGAACATTGATGTTGGTCATTCTTTGGACTTAAAAGGTTAACCACTCTTCCATTACACATCATTGAGTAACAAAGGCTCTTCAATAGTTCCCTATATTTTGATGTTAATGTATAACTATGCAACATACTTGTTTGCTTTTACACCCATCACAAACTCTGTATTCTCATTAAGTTCATCAGGCTTCCACTGAAAAATAACAACAAAATCACAGGAATATAATTTGTCAGACAAAAATTTACGCATTAGAAAATTTATGTGCTAGAATACCGTAAAATTCCGAAAATAAGCCCCAGGGCTTATATTTTTCAAAGGCCCTTTTTGAGGGGCTTATTTTTGGAGGGGCTTATATTCGGAGGGGCTTATCTAAGGACGGAAATTTGCGTTTCAAAATCGATTGGGCTAGCCTTTTAGTTGGAAGTAAATTTACCGTTTTTGCTTTGTTTTACTTTGTATTTGAGGGCAATTTTCCAGGTACAAGCCCCCGGGGGGCTTATATTTGGAACGCAAAAAACCCTCTGTTAAATCGCCCCTACCGGTTTGGGGGGCTTATATTTGGAGGGGCTTATTTTCGGAATTTTACGGTACTACTATTGGCTTCACTTAATGAAATCAAACAATATAATATGTAAAGGTTAAAAGAAGGAAAGGAAGGAAGGCAATTAAAATGAAACACAGAATAAAACTATGAATTTTTCCTAAAAATACTACTGGTATTCAAAGACATCAATGTAAAAAAAATTGGTTGAGCATTCATAGTGAACTGGGTTGTGAGCACGCTGATGTTTAAAATTACAAAGAAGTTAGTCTATTTGGCATTTAGGTACAACCAGGATGGGATTTCTATTACGTTAAAACCCATTACTTAAATTATAGGTCTATCAACAGTAACGTTGTTGCAGAATGTGCAGTGTACCTCTTATTTCATGACAGAGACAATAAGCTAAACTTACATCAAAGGTGATTGCTCTGGATTCCAATTTGTTTGACTTGGCTGGTGATGACTCATCACTAAAAGCAATAAAAAAATAGGCGGGAACTCAATGTAACTTCTATTCACCTTAAACCACGATAGTGATAGACTTAACAGAAAGTTTTCTTGTAATTCTGTGAGGAGTAAGAGTTAGGAGTAAGTGGCAGTTTGTGCAACCTTCTCATACCGCTACACTAACACTTTTATTGCTATGACTACGTGCAGTATTGTACGATTGGTGCAACAATAATATTGTCATATACTCGTACAGTACATTTCAACACTAATCGACAGAAACTTATTTCATAATAGTCAAATTACACTTTGAGTCAATACCTTTCTTTGTCTGGATCAGGTCGCGATCTCTTCTGCAAAATTAAAAAAAAAAAAGTTGCAAGACAAGTGCATCAGGTGTATAGGAAAAGCTAATTCCATGACCTCAGTTTTAAGAATAATGCACAAACCTTTTTCACAACTGCTGGGCTTCCTCCCCTTTCATATCTCATCTATAAAAAAAATTAAATCTTTCTTTAACAAGAAGCACTGAAAAATTATATCTACATCTTCAGTTATTGATTGGCTAATATGCTGCACTAATACAGTAATAAATACATGTGGTTTCTTCATGACTGATGCTTATTGGTTGTTGTGATCATTAGGAAAGTTGAAAAAAGTTCAGCATGCATAGCGATTTCATAGAAACAACTCATAGGCCTGTCTTCATTGACGTGGGGAACGCTAGGCAGGTGAGGTAACCTGCTTAAGTGGGATAACCTGCCTGTCCATATAAACTCATGTTAATTTGATCACATTTACATGGTAGGGTGGGGTGACTATACGAGCCATTATATGGACAGGAAGGTTACCTCACCTACCAGGGCTCCCTGCCTCAGTGTAAACAGGCCCTTAGTAATCAGCAGAAGCAACCACAATATGAATGCCCGGCAGCAACCACTGCTACGATAGATTGTAGTTCTATCAACTGAAATTTCTGTTAAGAAGTGAAGTGGCTATATAAAGCTCTAGAGTGAGTAACATCATGACTGCCTGATGGGCAGTTGCTTGATAATATTGAAGAGAAATCAATCAGGGTGTGCTCACAAACTGTACAATATATTTGTTGTGGTTCAACTTTATCCTTGGATTTAGGTAATAAACTTTCACTTTAATAATAATGAGTTCGAAACAAATATATAGTAAGAAACAGAAAAACTTAAGACATTCCTTCAAAAAACCAGAAGATATGTTGTGGTTCAATTTTCTTTTAACATCACCCAGGGGTACAATATGATCTAGAGATCATAGAGCTTTTTAAATGTCAAGAAACTCACACACTCAGTGCAATTGTTGTTAGAGCGATTTTCGTATGATCTTGAAAAATGGTTTCGGTAAGTGTTCATTATTTGTTTTATCAGCCAATGGATGAAAAGATCAAAACATGGACTCTTTGTTTTCATGCCAAAGAAAACCCTAATGTGGAGAAGGCATTGTTCGATTGGCCAATTGTGTTGCCGTATGACGTCAAAGCGAAGTATTGCTTGATTTCTAGAAAGTTCTCGCGCATGAAGTTTTTTCACCTGAGTGTTCGCTTAACCTGGAACCAAAAGCCAAATAGGCTTGTATCCATTAAAATAATAAACCAATCAAATTCCTCTATTTCCATTCATTTTTTGTTTCTGTAAACTAATAGCAATAGATATTTTCTTACCCTGCTGTCTGGGTGAATTTTGTTGTCCATTCTGAACAAGACCTTAGCCTGTTGAACAGAGGGATTTCATTATTTTAATAGCTCTAATGGTAGGTACTCCCATACATTACCTATACGGGTATGTGCCGCCCAACAGGGTCGTGATTTTGAAGCTCCTGATTTACAACGAGGTATCCATTTCAGAGGCGTTTTCTAGAACGGGGTATAATATTTCAAATTCACGAAAGCTCCAGTCTTGTAAGCAGCCATTTGAAATCAAGGACAGATCGCTTTTAAAATACGGTTCAATGGGTTAACAAGTGAACTGTTGTACTCTTGTTGCACCCTAAAACGGAGCATAAAAAATTGGCCCATTTCTAGAACGGCGTATCAGTTTTGGGGGAAATTTTTTTAAAACGGGGTGCCAATTTGGAGTTCCAGGCGGCACATACCCACCTAAAAAAATACCCAAGTAAACCCAACCCCCCCCCCCCGAGGTCAGTAAGCAAATTGCACCACTAAGCCTCATTTTGAAATAGTGTAAAGCAACAGAGTTTTGCATAAATGAATTTCCATGTCTTTTAGAGTTGAAAAGAATATCCATGCACAAAATAAATAGTGCAAAAAAAATGCAAAGAATTTTGCTTAAAAGTGAGGTTTGATGGTGAAATTTGCTTGTCTGATGTAATCATGCATAAGGGCTATTAGCTAGTTTAATTCAAAGTCAGGTTTTCTTTAAATTCCTTGTAGTTAAGTGTGGCATTGTAGTTAGTAACATGTATCTAACTTAGTGGTTGCCAATGGTACTAAATTGAAAAAAGTAGACAAGTTGCAATATTGCTAGCCTGCACCGCAGATGAGACTAAACTCTGGTTAAGTTAGTATGCCAAACAGTGCCGAAATCCTTGTTTTGGGCTCCCACCAGTGTACCAGGATTTGAGTATGCGCTATAATTGGCCTGTTAAAAATGTCCTTGTCCTTTTGCCAGTCAACATGAAGGGAAATTCAAAATGCACTTCGGGTAATAATTCGTTGAGTCCACTAGGGTCCCAGAACAAGGATATCAGCAGGGCTGCTTCACAGATGTTATTAATCAGGATAAGGTTATGTCTGCGATGCAGGCTACAACATTGCTAATACAGCATCATATAAATCAGGGTAAAGCCAAGGATAAATATACTTAAATTTGCATAATAAGACGTAAAATGTAACTGCTGAAGTCAGACATTAAAACATTCATGATACACTGTGGCTTACACAGGTGTTCACCCTTTAATCCACGACACCAACATACAAATTCTCCAAAAAAAAAAAAAGTTTTTAAAAAGAGTATGATGAAAGATCAAAGCACTTACCCCTTGTATATCATATGCAAGCAAAAATAAGACATGCTGCCCTCTCTCTCCCCAGCCCCCATGTGCATTTTTCGCATCACCTTTTACTGCACAACAGCACTACAATATTGTAGCCTGGAATAGGACATTTCACTCCCGAAGTGAATGATGGAGTCCTTTAAGTCCCAATGGTGACCAACAACATTATTTTCTCCTGACAATATCCATACATTGTCAAGAGATAAAGTAAAGAGAATTAATAAAATGATCACCAAAGAGAAAATGCCATGATCTTTTATCAAATTCTCTCAACTAATTCTTAAAGGAACTGTATGGAGATCAGTTTGGAGAATTTGCATGTGAGTATTAGGGCTTAAAGGGTTCAGCTGGTTCTAAAATCCCCTATCTGATGAAATGTCTTTGGCAGTATTGTTACAGTGCCATAATGGTACTAATTTTAGGGGGCATTTAAGAAGTAAATATTTGGATATCTGTCCAGTTTTGACTTTGGCCAGTTCTGCATCTAGTGAGAGGGTTGAGGTGATGAGGAGTTGTGCAAGACAATAAGTCAGGACTGTAATTGCTTTTATAAGTTTGTATGCTTCAGCCTGACCTCTGAACACTCCAGTTCAAAAATGACTCAATGTCACCAGGGCTACACTAGAATAGGTACCAAAAGTTTTACTAAGAGTGTTAGTACCTCATCAAGGCTGCGTCTTAACACAGCTTTTATCTGTTCCTCTGAGACAGGTTCACTTGTGTTGTCTTTGATGTTACGTGCAGCCATGCGAAACATCTGGCAAATTAAGAAACAATCTATCAACTTTGAATGGCTTGAACCTAGGTACTACTTCATAAGAAGGTGGAATATGATCATCTGGGTGAGTGTAATCCTGAATATGACTGTTGTTGATAACAAATGATGTTTTGACAATCTGTCCTGGAGTCGTCTAAGTCAATCTAAGTGTACCATATCAGTATTCAACTCTGGATATTGACCTGATTGGTCATTTAAGTTGTGACATTATTGGCTGTCTTCTTATTTCTCTATTAACATCAGCTGCATTGGTTAAACAAACCTCCTGGTAGCTCTTCAAAACAGACTCAATTTCCGCATTGAGCGATGGTTGCAAGGCTGCTCGAACAAGTTCTAGAGCTTTATTAGCACTAACTGTGCTTCCCCTGTGAATAGCAAATAATAATAATGTAAGCCACTTGATTACAATGTCTTCCAAACTTGACTAGGGTGGAAAAAAAGATTCATTATCTCTCTCTATTGTGAGTAGCCAATGCTTCAGATCAGTAGTAGTAGCCAATGCTTCAGATTTAAGATCATCGTCACAGCTACTACTACAACCTTATAATGCTACAAAAACAAAAAAGACATTGGGAGACAGAGCATTTCAAGTTGCGTCTCCGGGACTGTGGAACGGTCTCCCAAATGACATTAGAAATGCTAAGACAATGGACGTTTTTAAGTCCTTAGTGAAAACTCATCTTTTTAGGAAAGCGTATGCTTGTTATTTTTTTAGAATTTTACATTTTTGACTCTGTGTAATTTTTAGTTTATTTATTAGATATGGACTGGATAGTTTTAGTAATAAATTATTATTATTATTATTATTCAGTAATGAGAGGACGAAGACTTTTGCCAATCACAAGAGCTTTCAGAGAACCCTGATCTCAGTTTCATTTCAATAATAGAAAGGAATCCAATGAAACTTCTTAGGTTGTACCTTCAGATATGATTCAGGGTTCATACAAAAAAATGCAACTATTTTTCAAGGACTTTTCAGTGGCCACATTAGATTTTTAAGGACCACCTACTAGGAATACAATTTCACAGATTGTACATAAATGCACATTCCCAGTCTATTCTTATAAGGCTTTAAGGTTTGAACTGCTTGCTTCACCAACTTCTCTACATTTTTCAGTTAACTTGTCTTAAATTGATAGTTAATTATTGCATAAAACATCGAGCATGTTATGTAAATAACCTTTAAATCGTCCGAGCTATGATTTATATTCTGTCTTGGACAACCAAAGAGCATCAAAAAACACTTTGCAGGTCACTACATGTAAAGTTGAAAATTCAAGGACATTTCAAGGACTTGCACAGAAATTTAAGGAGTTTTGAAGGAAAAATGGAATTCAAGGACTTCTCTTAAAATTCAAGGACTTTTCAAGACTGTGCCAACCCTGTGATTGGGTCCTCTGCAAATAATCCTACACTGTAGTACTCTCCAAAAAACCTCATGCCTTTAATCTAAAAAATGTTGTTGGCAGGTATTTAAAACACAGTTGTACCTGGTGCGATTGTAGGAGGCCACAGAAGGATGCATTCGGCTTCTGCAATAAAACAAAGTACAGTAGAATAAACATATTTCCTTGCCTTTCTAATTTTCCTGCCAGAAACATTTGATAAAATGAATCTGTTAGCTTTTAAATACAGTATTATTCAAAATGGAACAGAAAAATTAATATAATCCTGATTTTTTAATAGGGCCCTGGACATAACAATATTAAGAATAAAAAACATACCTTCTTTTTGGAAAGTTCTTTGCAGTCATGTTGAATGGATTGTTTTGTTCTTCAGACTAAAATGAAGATGAATAATAATACCATTAAAAACTAATTTAATGGAATGAGAAGAGGTCATTATTAATTTTGGACTATAAAATAGTTAAGAAGATGAGGGATTAGGTTAACCTTTGTTCTAAAAATAATATGACACTAATCAAATTTTTTAAACATTTAAGAAATAAATTCAAAACAGAGCTACTATAAGTTTCCACAATTTCTCACAGTTGAACACAATCCATACAAGCTGCAGTTTTGAACAAACTAATAAAGGTGCAAGCAGCAAAATTCAACTGGTTAATTTGCAGCTGCTGTGTTTCTTGGCAGGAACATTTCTTTAAGTTAAAGGTAACTTGTAAATAGGCAAATTTGATCAACCTTCACCTTAGTTTTCTATTAATGGTACTCATTTAAAGCCTGAGGTGCTTACCATTTCTAAAAACTACCCATGTGGAAATTTTGTGCATAAACATAAAACTATAAAATTTGATGTGGAGGGAGAATGACTTGCTACAAAGTATATCGAGATCAGCTGAACACTGACTAAAAAGGGTTGAAAAATTTCATCACATTAAAACACAGCCCATATTTTCAAAAGTTTTCCCAAATGAAATGAAGCGAACCATTTGCAATTCCAACGAAATTTCTGGTTTTCCCACGTAAATGGTAAGCACTCCTGGTTTCCATTTGTAGGGAAGATTTCAAATGATCAGCAATATTGCTGTTTCCCTGACCATCCAGATTAGGCCAGCTTTAACAAAGCCTTGAAATCAATATTATTATATCCCTGATCATCTGGAATCATGTGGTCAGGGAAACAAATGGGAGAATCTGGAGTTTCTATGTTCCTGACACATCCCTTTATTCCTGTGAGGATTGACAATCATTCCCAACATTTGAAAACTAATTGTTTTACTGTAGGGGATCGATGGGTGATTGTTTCTGCTTAATCCCAAATCTCTAACTGCTTTTTATTAGCTTTAATTTTTGCCTTTATAACTTTAAATGACAGTAGGGACAGACTCTGGGATTTTTTTCTTGTCTATATTTGTCACTTCAACTCACTGTTTTTCCTCTTTTGCTTTCCTTGTTATCTTCTGTTCCAACTTCCATGTCTCTAAAATTAAGCCTGAAATGTTATGAATTCATGTAAGCTTATAATGATCTTACATTACTTAACAGTAGTTCACTTAAGCTAAAAATGTAGTAAGTACTTTAAGTTAGGATGTGTTTACCATCATAATTAGAATTCACTTACTATTTTAAAAACGAAAGTCAGAGATGTAGATACCTATCAGACCCCTATCAACTAACAGTCAAAATACTTCCTATTGTTAAAGAATTCGATTACACTTCTTACGTCGGCATTCTTCCGTTTTAAAAATGCACAGTCGCAATCCACAACTGTGATTTCATTCATGATTTGCTAAAAACTTACAACACATTTCTGGAGCACATCTGCCCAAAAATTTCAAAGCGGTGGTTCATTACTCTGCAAGTCACAAAAGACATTGCAACAGTGCCCTTTGGAAGGGAATTATCGTCCTTTAGAGAAGTCACTGCCCCAGACAAATGCAGCTTGTACGCATAAAAAAGGAATAAGCGTGTGTGTTTGCACCACATGTTATATAAATGGAACACTTAGATTTCCTTTTAAAAGCCATACACAGATTTCTTTCACTTTAACCATGGTTTGGGAAATTCCTCGATATGTGGTAATAAATCTCCGATGGTTTAGAGCTTCCATGATCGTAAAAATCGCTCCGCTCAGGTGACCTTCGAGGAAGACGTGCGTGCTGTCGAAAAAGGTCCATAGAGCAAACTAATGATCTATTGGATAGTCACACAGAATGCAATATAAACAACAAATTCTTACTTCTGTTTCCTATATTCTCTCTTAAAGCCATATCTATCGTCAGTATTCATCTCAACTTCTCGCAGCGAGTATCCCCCTGGAGCTTCTGCCATTGTTGTTCCAAAATGGGGTTAGCCGAGCAGGACTGGTCACTACCTGAGAGACCCTGTCTTATGACGTCACATAATTACGTCAGTCTATTCTCAACCTCGTTCCCAGGGTTCTATCTTTTCTCGACCCAGGCCCTGGTGGTCACGTGGCTCCCAAAATCTGGGAGCCAAAAACAAGAGAGGGGAAGAAGGGTAAATTGTCGCTATGACAAAACGTTTCTGTCAGGGCCCAAGAGGATCGGGAGTTTGCCACCTTGTTCATTATCAGCGGATGGCAGAGGTATTTGAAAATGTCAACAACACCCAAAAGCAGTATGGCATAATGCAAGAGAGAGCAACACTGAGAACAAGGTTGGTATCCACTTGGTATATCATGGACCAGCCGAAGCATTACCTGAGTATAGACCCCTTCTCTCGGGAAAATTGACTTTTCGTGAGGAGAGGGGGGTTTTGCACACAGGCTACTGAAGCAAAAAATAACCAGGAGCCCCTAACCTGGAGCAAGCAACTTCCATGTACTTGTGTCAAGGCGTTTTCACGGCCCAGTTTATTTTTAGAACAATAAAATTTTGGCACAAATTTAAAATATCTTTTAAGTCCCACAATTCAGTCAGTAAAACATACAGACCTAAAAATTATAATTTTTGCCTTTTAATGACGCTACGTTTTCCTTTTTGATATCTTACACTTCGAATGCGTTCATAGACATGGCAGAGATTCATTTTCGTGGGAAAAATTGCCCTAAAATGTGTCTAAACATAAACTGGCCAGTAAAAATGCTGTGACATAGGCCTAGTATGGGAGTTGCTCGCCCTGGGTTATAGGCTCCTGAAATAACATAATAATCTTTAAACTGCCGCCTGGGTGGTGCATTATCACTTCCTTGTCATGAACTGCATGTGCAGAGTATGCAAATTAACAAAAAGCGGATTCTGCACATGCGAGTTATGTAAGATTTTCCATATCCTGTTGGCAGAACAGCAAGCAAATCTTTTTTCAAGTACAAACTCTCTAAACAAGTAACCTATTTTCCTTCAAAATAATGCTATAGAAACTAGCCGAAAGCAACACACTTTGAAGCCAACTCAGAAACTCAAGCACTGTTTTGAGGAAAGAATTTTCTCCCTGCCCCAGACAGTATTTCATAGTCCAGTCAACAAAATGTAGTGGGGGACCTGCCCTTGCTGCGTAATTTATTAACACTCATTTCCACATGACCAGGGTTTGATCTTTCTCAAAGCAAGAGAGAGAACCCTGGGAACAAGGTTGGTCCAAGGGAAAGTGAAAGAGGAGCTGAGTTTGGTCTGTTTGTAACCAAAGACACATACAGTTCGCAATTGATGGCTTTTCATTATCACACTTTTCAATTATATATATGCAACTATAAAAGACAGAAATGATCTGTGCTTAGGGTTCTGTCTGCGGCGGGGGATGAGGCAAGTTACATGTCCTAGGTCTTGAGGGAGTACCAGTGGTATTTTTGGAGTTGAATTCATGACTACCATTATTACTATATACCATTATACCTGATTTCTTTTCCTTTTTGATTGAAATACAACCAGTTATAGGTATACGTATTAGGAGGGTTGTGGCAGGGGCAGTATGTACCCTCCCACATCCAAACAAAAGAATGTTCATAATACACATATGACTGAAAGAGCCTTTCCTTTCTACTGGTATCCAATCTAAGTGCAAACAGATTTTAATGGTCTACACCCAAACAAAAGCTCCTACAATTTAAAATAGAAACAAAGATTGGTTGGGTAGGACACTTTATAAGTTTGTATAGTGAGAGAAAATACACTTCAAGCTTTCCTTACTGACACTTCAAATGGGGAGTTCTTGTTATGATAACAGCAACATTCACGATTGTTGAGGCGTCGACTGTTAAATGCGAACACTAAATTGACACGATAAAACGCAGAAATCTTAACTGTTCTTAACGCGAAAGACTTAAAACAGGCGTTCATTTAACTGTCGATCAAAGTTGTGCCTAAAACCAGAAGCGGAGGCACAACACTTAAATAAGATGTGCATGTCAGTTTGGCCATTCAGTTTAGAGGTATGGCTGGAAAAAAATGAAAACAAATAACATAGAGCCCAGGTGGTAAGGGGGAAATCTAGAAAGCAATGGGTCTCGGAAACTTTTAGTCTGATAGTAAAATCTCTGTCTCTTTTTAATGTCAATAAAGTAAAGATTTGTGTCTGTGTTTCTCTCTGTGTTAGGGTTTTCAACTTTTTGCTTTGGCATATCAGACTTTCAAACAAAAGTCTTGTTCAGCATCTTTGCAAGTCCTGAATGTTACCAAACACTACCCTACAGGGGGTGAAAAGGAGCGTCACTCGCCTCTTAACTTAGTTACACTAGGCACTAGCTTTGTGTTTAACAACCATTTCCCTAAAAGTCAAATTTATCCTTGGACACATTGCTTTCTTCCGCACAGGGAGAGAATGGAACCAATACACATTAGTTGGGTGATTCATCATTAGCAGACTTCCGTGTGATAGTTCAAGCTTAACAGGATCAATCTTTCTTTTAGCATCTTTTCCTCTGGCGTCCTTATGTCGAAATACAAAGTCCCTATGCTGACCTAAAGAGACGGATGCTATGGCACTTTTGGACACCAAATCAACCTCGTCATCCCTGTGTTCGCCCATGTGGTCACTGCCGTCATTATATCTGTTCACAAGGACAAAGTTAAACTTATGATTTGTTAAAGAGGATATTAAATCACTGATATCTTTAAGGAAAGGCGCATTGTTCCATGGTTGCGCAGGAACTGTTGTGCCAGAAAATGTATAATTTAGACCTGCATCTCCATAAGCAGTTTGCTTTCTCGGAATCTTGTGCCACTTCCCATAAACAAACACCTTGCTGTTAGCATTGTACTTTATCACTTTTTCTGCTTCTTGGAAGAGGGCATCAGCCTCGGATTTAGAGAAGAGCTGAATGTAATCAAGGTTTAGGTTTTCAGCTGCTATCCTTTTCCAGTGAAGACTCTCTTTTCTATTCATTTGAAGAAAAGACAATTTTGAATTTACAGAAGTTTGATTTGAGCCACTAGCCACATCACATGTCCCATCCATTAAGGCAACTTTGTGATTCTGATTACACTTGCTTTCTTCCACATCTTGCTTTCGTTTTACACCTTTAGATCTTGCTGCAGTAAAGTAGGAATCAATCATTTTCTTTTGCACAACAAACACCACCTGAACAACCTACCACTTTCAGAATTTTTGGTCGGTCATGTGTGTGCACAAAATGCACCTTTCCCAGAATTCTGCGCGAATTTGAGCCGGATGGACTGGGTTAGAGAATAAACCAAGATGGCGGACGGCATTCAGGTAGTTTTGGAGAGCGTCCTTTCATCACATCAGTGCCAGTCTCGTTGTGAGTTTTGCTCACAGAATATTTCCAAGTACACTTGCCCTCGTTGTAATGCTCGTTATTGTTCCAGCACCTGTTATAAGAGCCAAAAACACCGGCAATGCTCTGAACTGTTTTACAAAGAGTGCGTCATAACAACGTTGAGTGAACAAGAAGCAAGCAGAGAAAGTAAACAAAAAATGCTTGAAATGTTAAGGAAACTAGAGGAAGAAGACAGGGAAGCGAACGGTGATTTTGTCACTGACGATTTGGAGGAACGATTGGGCGAGATCGACCTCAACACGACTGATGCTGAAGTTATTTGGTCGGCCATGAACGAGAAGGAGCAAAAGCAATTCGAAGCGGCCGTGGAAACTGGACAAATTTACGAAATGATTGACATTTGGGTACCATGGTGGACTCCAAGATATGATACTCAAAACAGGTTAGCTTTGAAACTTTCACCTGTCATTTTTTTTTTACAGGGGAGGGGTAGAGGGAAAATGTGGTCGTTTTCCACAATTTTCCCCCTTCCCCATTGCAATAGGGTAAAAGTGCTCAGTCATCACCCTTAATTATTATATTTATCAAATCAGCAGCAATTTTCCACAGTCTGTATTCTTATCGGCCTTAGAAGAGACATCAAAATGATCAAAGTTTTCAGTGCAAAGTTTTGTACATTTTGACATCATAGGTTGATTGTCAATTTCCTAGGAAACAAAGGAAACTGAGAATCAACCTAGGTTAAATCAAAATTAACCTGAAATCAAATTTGATCTGTCACATAAACACCATGGAAAATTGTTGTCAATTTGTTTTTTGCCATAACATTGACAATTTTTAAGGGGCTGGACAATCTGTGTCCTAGCGAGCCATGGAATAAAATGCATGAAAAATGTTTCCTGCTTAGTTCCCTCTAGATGTGTGAGGTTTTGCTGCTGAAATATTTGCAGAATTGCCCAATATTGGTCGACTTTCATTGATTAGAGTTAAATGCTCATTTTACTGACTAGGGTGAAACACTTGCTTTACAGATTAGAGTTAAGCACTGTTTAGGTTAAATTTTTTTTTAAAGATTAGGGTAAAGTGCTTTTTAGGGTTCAACACTCATTTATCCAGTTAGCTTTTGGTTATTTTTTTCATATTACCGCTTTTTAATTTTTTTTTCTATTTTTCTTTTCTTGTGCCGTGTCCTAACTTGTTTTTGACATCCTTTTCCGTTGAAGTTTTTCAAAATATTGCGCACGTAAAAAAGAGACAAACAAATAAGTGCCATCATTTCCATGGTCTGTACTCTTTTTACCTATAGCTTTAAAGCCAACCAGTGTGTGAGAAATCCTTCAGTTATTGTAAAAAGCTGTTTTCTTTCATTGGCTTTGCAATCATTGTATATATGCTTACTGCTTGTCAAGGTCTGACAGATATAACAATTATTGCATAATGGGAATCCGATGCAAGAGTTAAGAATGGATGCTTTACTGACAGGTTTCAAAGCTTTCTTGGCAAGTTTTAATGTTGATCTGTACTTTGAAGTGTTTCAGAAACAAATACAAATGACAGTAACAAATACAAATCTTTATTTTAAGTCATTGCAGAAAACATTATTTAGAAAATTATTTTTGCTACTCCTATAAAATTCAATTCTAAAGCTAAGAGTGGTTTAGATCTGGGGCTGCTTGTAGTGAAGCTACGGGAAAAAAATATTGAATTATTGAGATTGCAAGATCAGTTGGATTATTTCAACTGGCTCTTTTCAGTAGCCAAGCAACACACTATGAGGAATTTTTGGCTACTGCTAATAATTTATTGTCCAAGAAGTTAATTAAAGGTTGTTGTTTGTTACTAATAGATATATAATAATACTTTTATAGGAAAAAAATTGAGGATTTAAGTGAAGATCATAGTGTTTCTAAGGAAAGCAACAGTAACCCTGTGGAGGCAAAAGAAGTTAAAGGTCAGCAGATTCCATCTGTGAAAAGGAACATACCATCTTTAAGTTCACTGATGAAACAGACAAAACCAAATCCAAACATTCTGTTTAGTTGCATTGATGTTCTGTTCTCATATGCTTACATAATGAGGCTTTACAATGGATGCCCAGATGACACATCATATCAAGCAGCAGAGAGTTTAATGCAGCTTTCTGCAGTTTTGTCTCAAAATGCAGTCTTTGAGAGTATAGAATCTGTAGTCTATAACTCACTCAGTGTTGTGCAGAATTCTAAGGAATTGTATTCAGAAGGGTTGTCTCACTGTGCACTTCTTGATGTGATAAACCTGATTCAGGGACATGATGTAGCTCAGAGAGCAAATTTTACAGATTGTGCTCTCTCTGATTTGAGCAGATTTCTTAGTAGAGTAAGAGAAAAAGTAAAGTTGGATATAAATATGAAACAGAAGGACACAAACCTATGCAGATCCTTGTGGCTTGCCAAGAAAAAGACTGAATTTTTACTAGCATGGATTCATTCCAACACCACTGTTTTGCAATCTGTTGTCTCAAGTGTACAAGTTTTACATGCAGAGGTAACAGAGAGCTGTAAACAACATAAGGAAGAAACTGAAAGGCTGGAAAAAACTTGGGGAGGAACAAAACCTCCAAAGAAAATGCCACTGATCACTGAAATGTAAGGTGAAAGAAGAAGAATTCTTTGATACCATCAAAAAGGGAGCAGCCAACAATTGTTTTCTGTTAAATAGCTGTTTGCAGAAGTTAATATTACCTATATTTTTACATTACTTGAGGATGAATTAAAATTTCTAGATGACCATTCCACTCATGTGCGATAGACCTTTCCCGCATTCCACTCCACTGAGCAAACATAAGAGATGAGCTGGAGGCTTGGGTGGACAATTTCTTTAAAATCACTGTATTTTGTTCACCCCAGCCTCAACTTGATGCCTTTGTTACAGGAATGTGGGAAAGGTCTATTTTCAAAGCTTATTTAATAAATTCTTTACAGTTACGTGAAGTTTGATGTTCACATTTCACTCCCCAGGGTACCGGTATGTTATTTTTCGTAGAAAGAAAGAAAACCTAAAAGTTTGTGACTGAAAAATGTGATGGAGAGAGGAGTAAAAAATTTATCACTTTCGTAATATGTTAAATTGCATCTAAAATTTTCATGAAAAAGTGCTGAACCCCTGTAATTTTGAAAGACTTGAGTTCCTTAAGGATGACCAAACAGGTACAAATTCTTCACTGCTGCCTAGAATGCTTTTCTAGATATCTAAAAGTACTCTCGATAGCCTAAAAAGTAAATTCAATGTATTAGGAGGAAACTGGGGTTGGATGCCCTTGTTTTTAACATTAGCCTCCCATGTAAGCGGAATGTTGGTCCTTGAAATGTACAGTGAAATAATACAATTGCCATTGTTCCAGCTCTGGTGTGCTAATGGCTGTTAAATAAGATCTTTTGTTTAAGTGGTGATTCTCAATAGAGAGAGCATTTAAATTTAGTCCAGCCATATGGTGTAAAAAAATAGCTGAATTGTGCACTTTGGGGTAAAAGCATGGACCCCACTCAAATATGCACAGGGGGAGGCACATTGTGCCCTTGGGGGGAGGGGTCATTACCTTTTTGTTTTGGTCTAGAAAAGACTCAAAAACGGGAAGAAAGCGGCCTAAAAAACTTTTGCATTCCCATTTTCTTCAAAGTAGTGCAAGGTAACCCTATAAAATACCTGTTACTTACTTTTCTGAGAGATTTTCTAAAATTATTTTAAAAGAGTGTGTAAGTGATTCTTGTCACAAGGGAAAGCCACGTAGAAGCAAGTTGAGTTCTGAAGGGCGGAATTAATTTGAGTTAAAGCATTACAATATTATACATGCACCCCCTGACACATCAAAACACTTCATTAATATTTTTGAGACACCTCCTGATGGAACAAACAAGACTGCACACGGAAGAAACAAAAGGTCAGGCTACTCAAGGAAATTCTGCATGGCGGACAGGAATGGCTGGTCTTTTTGCTCTCTCGTTTGTGAGAGACAGTATGCCGTTTTTCACCCTTGGAAAGATAAGATGTTTCATTTTTACACTTTGATTGAAGTGAATTGCACTTTTTGGGAATTTAATTGCTCAGCCAAACTACCGCAAAAATAAAACATGAGACACTTACAGAGACCTTCAACGACATGCAACGGGGAGTTATTAACCACTTTTTTTGCGGGCGACAAGAATAGCCTGCAGTTTTCATCTTCAGGTTATTATTATGCATGCATCACAGGTATGTAGCCGGCATTCGTTTGGACTTACACTTATAAGGATGAATGGAATTCACAGAAAGCAATTTGATCACTCGCATCCGGATCTTCTCTGGTCACTTAGAATCTGATCACGCGTGTTTGGAACATCTATCAAGTCAAACTTGTGCGAAGCACAGCGTTGGAGTAACAGCGTTTTCATCTTCCATCGTTGTCGCCCTCACTCCGTAACCTTTGGTTTTCTCTTGTTTTCAACAATATATTGATCTCTCTCACACTCTATTGTCATCTTTACAATTATCAAAAATAAAAGTGCCGAGTTGAGGAGAAAAGGATATCTAACATCAGACGTCTGATAACAGTTATATAACATAACATATAAAATCAGACGTCTGATGACAGTTATATGACAGCAGACGTCTGATAAGTTATATGTCAGACATCTGATAACAGTTATATGACAGCAGATGTCTGCTGTCATATATGTAATATAACTGTTCTATAACAGTCATATAACATGTTATATAACAGTTTATATATAACATGTTATATAACAGAACTGTTGTAACTGTTATATAACAGTTACAAAACAGTTATATATGACAGTTATATAACAGTTATATGACAGTTATACAACTGTTATATAACATGTTATATAACAGTTATAGGTTGTCATATAACATGTTATATAACAGTCAGTTATATTGTCATATAACAGTTATACAACTGACTGTTATATTACTATGTTATATAACATATTTATATAATAACAGTTATATAATAGTTATATTGTCATATACCTATGTTATATAACAGAATATAGCTGTTATATAACATGTTATATAACAATTATATAACTGTTATCAGACGTCTGACAATATATAACCTGTTATATAAGAGTAATATATAAAAGTTATATAACATGTTATATATATTGTCCTATACCTATGTTATAGGTTGTCATATACCTATGTTATATAGCAGTTATATGACAGTTATATTATAACAGTTATATAACATGTTATATAACAGTTATATTGTCATATAACAGTCATAAAACTGTTATATAACATATATAATAACGGTTATATAACAGTTATATTGTCATATACCGATGTTATATAACAGAATATAACTGTTATATAACAGTTATATAACTGTTATCAGACGTCTGACATCATATAACCTGTTATATAACAGTCATATAACATGTTATGTGACAGTTCTATATAGACTGTTATATAACATGTTATATAACAGTTATGTTGTCATATAACAGTCATATTTATATAATAACAGTTATATAACGGTTATATTGTCATATACCTGTGATATATAACAGAATATAACTGTTATATAACATGTTATATAACTGTTACCAGACGTCTGACATCATATAACCTGTTATATAACAGTTATGTTGTCATATAACAGTCATACAACTGTTATATTTATATAATAACAGTTATATAACGGTTATATTGTCATATACCTATGTTATATAACTGTTACCAGACGTCTGACATCATATAACCTGTTATATAACAGTCATATAACATGTTATATAACAGTTATAAGACAGTTCTAGATAAATTGTTATATAACATTTATATAACATGTTATATAACAGTTATATTGTCATATAACTGTTATATAACATAGTTATATAACATTTATATAATAACAGTTAGATAAATATGTATATACCTATGTTATATAACAGTTATATGACTGTTATCAGACGTCTGTTATATAACAGTAATATATAACTGTTGTTATATAACAGTTATATGACAGTTCTATAAAAACTGTTATATAACATGTTTTATAACAGTTATGTCGTCATATAACAGTCATACAACTGTTATATAACATATTTATATAATAACAGTTATATAACGGTTATATTGTCATATACCTATGTTATATAACAGAATATAACTGTGTTATATAACATGTTATATAACTGTTACCAGACGTCTGACATCATATAACCTCTTATATAACAGTTATATATAACTGGTATATAACATGATATATAAGTTACAAAACAGTTATATATGACTGTTATATAACAGTTAGATGACAGTTATATAACAGTTACATTGTCATATACCTATGTTATATAACAGTTATATAACTGTTATCAGACGTCTGACATCATATAACCTGTTATATAACAGTCATATAACATGTTATATAACAGTTATATGACAGTTCTAGATAAACTGTTATCAGACGTCTGACATCATATAACCTGTTATATAACAGTTATATATAACTGTTATATAACCTGTTATATAACATGTTATATAACAGTTATATTGTCATATACCTATGTTATGGGTTGTCTATACCTATGTTATATAACAGTTATATAACATATATGACAGCAGACATCTGCTGTCATATAACTGTTATCAGACGTCTGACATCATATAACCTGTTATATAACAGTTATATATAACTGTTATATAACCTGTTATATAACATTGTTATATAACAACTATATACCTGTTGTATAACAGTTATATAACCTGTTATATGTAACTGTTATATAATATGTTATATAACAGTCATATAACATACTAATATAACAGTTATATAACAAATATAACAGTTATATAACTGTTATAAAACTGTTATATATGTTACATAACTGTTATATAACAGTTAAATCAGTGACATCAGACGGCTGATGTCATATAACTGTTATCAGACGTCTGATTTTTGTCACTGTTAACAGACGTCTGACATCATATAACTGTTATCAGACGTCTGATGACAGTTATATTACATAACATATAACATCAGACGTCTGATAACAGTTATATAACATAACATACAAAATCAGACGTCTGATAATAGTTATATGACAGCAGATGTCTACTGAGACTGTAGCAGTGCTATATTTGCTGTGATGTTTGACAGCAAGTTCACAACACAAATCTTTGACACATTTGATAACAGCAATGTGTGGATTTAACGCCATATTGAGATATTCTCGAAGTCTTTCTTGCCTTAAGTGAATACCATGCAATTGTTTAGAAGAACGCCACAGAAAGAAACACTGATAGTGAACAAGCCTCATATCTCTCAGTTTTTAAAAAGTATAATTCAGATCATCCTGGACCGATGGAGCTAGTATTGAGACCCAGTCAAGCAAAATCATACAGAATCGAGCTGCTCTTTATAGCTTTTTAAACTTTGTGATTCGACGTCACGAAGATTCATGGTGAGAATTCAGTTCAAATTTATGTAAGTCTCCTGGTGCCGATAAAATCCACCATAACCCCAGCTTTTCCTCCTGCAACTGGTTCTTTACATGGCACAGCAATCATAAATTCGCCTGGGCCACAAGGCTGCCTTATGGAGAAGCCACTGAACTTTTTACATCCCTTAGGAAACTTTGAAGGGTGTTCAAGACACTATGCCCCGGTGCTTGAGAGATTTGTTATCCTAGTGTCTGACCACACAAACCGGAGTCAAAGAGTCAATGATGCCAAAAAAGTTCCGGCTATTTGCACAAAAGGGAAGAAACCTCGAGAACTTCTCCACTATATCAGCACACCAAGAGAGTTGCCTAGCAAAGATGATACCCTGGGTGCGAAACGTGACCAAAGCGTAATGCGACAATGAGCTACTGGGCATGGAAAAGCGATGCAGTGCACCACAAAGGATTCTGCGGGAACGCTTCGCTTAAACATGTCCCAAAAGAATTACGCGTTGGAGAGAGAGTTGAGTTGGAATACAATGACACGAAAGGAACTCAGAAGAAGACCGAGGAGCTTCTACTGATCTTGACAGAAATGTGATTTTAAATTTGCTGTTAAGATAAATTCGCACTCGCTCTGGGAGAGTTTTACTTATCTCCTTGTCGCATAGAGCGGTAGTTTCGTAGCAATAGATTGTATATTTGTCAATGAGACGATGGTTTCGAGTGCTCGTTAACACCTTTTAAGATCACCTTGCCGACTTGCTGATAAGAAAAGAAGATGCCATCGTTTACTGAACTGCGAAGTGTAATCCATGATGACTGTGGTTGATTAACTGATAATATAAGAAACATGCGCTTACTACACCGGGAAAAACCCACCCATTCCCCCCCATAGACACCACCACCACCATCTCCACTACGATGGAGATGAAGAATAAGTTCAGAGGAGAAACTAATTGCTAACTGATTTAAAATTATCCCAGAATTCAGGAAAGGTCATTGTATTCTTTCTCACAACATAAACTTATACAAACATGCAAACAGAGATACTCCTACCCCTCCCCCTAAGCTGTGTTGAAACCTTCCCCCCACACCACCTAGAAAGTTGGATTAAATAGACCTTGTTAAACTTCCCTAGGACACCATTCCCTATTGATATAGCAGCTTTCTTTTCAATAACGGCAGTTAAATTGGAAACTGCAACCACCCCACCCCCCTGAGTACAAAATGTCCCCCCTGACTGGGGTCCATAGCTAATATTGTTCAGCAGCCCAAGTACTATTACCATGCCAAATTTGGTGCTTTTACCCCAGAGTGCACAATTTTTTCACCATATGGCTTGACTAATTATCTTTAAATGTGGTTTGATTTTTTCCATTTCTTGGTATGGTGTTCTGCGTTATTCCGCTTAACCGTGTTTGTCAATTCAGGATGTGTGTAGTGAGCAATTTGTTTCACACGTTTATTGCCAACAGTCTCAAAATCTTCCTCCAAAAGTTGTTTTTTGAAAAAAGATTGTTTCTTAAGGTTAATGTGATAATTGTTCCTCATCACAATGTCCTTGTATGATCTGCATGAAGTTGCACCAAACTCCACCAATCTGCAGAAATCTGCACCAAACTGAACTAAGTTGCACCAATCTGCTCCAAGTTGCACCAATCTGTGGCAAGTTTCACCAGTCTGCACCAAATTGCACCAATCTGCACCAAGTTGTACCAAACTGCACCAATCTGCACATAGTTTCACCAAGTTGCACCAATCTGCCTCAAGTTGCATCTTCCTATGTCTTTTGCGTAAAGTAATTGTGATAAAATTTTCTTTTACTATTTCGAGAGAGATGCAATATTTTGTTTCCGTAAAATTTATATTTTTCTCGAATTTCAGAAAAGAAAAGCTCATTCTTTGTCCTTATAGATTTTCGTATTCCGTTAGTGATCCATGGTCTTTACAGATGCTTGATTTTGCGTTTAGATAACATGAGAAGAGTAGCTTTTTTGGTGGTTAGGTTATTCAGTTTGTTATAGAAAGTAGAAAATAGCATCATCATTCCAGGAAAAAAGAGATTCCCAGTTTAGTTGTGGAAGATCCTGCAAGAGTCTCTGCTCAGAGAGTTTTGAGTAGTCTCGAATAGTAATTTTTAGTGGCTGAATTATGTCAATGGATGATCGAAAGATGCAAAATTGGGAAAAATGATCAGCGATGTCACAAACAATGTTTCCACTGGCATAGTATTCGGTGAACTTGTTCGTAAAAATAGTGTCAATAAGTGTTGCTGAATTATTATCCCGGGTCGGGGGGGAGGTACTTGGGTAAATGTTTGCTGGGTATGTGCTGCTGGACTCTCAGAGCCCCTACTCAATTATAGTCTATTTTTTGGCCAATTATAGACCCCATCTTAGTCACCTTTTGGAAAATGTAATTTTCGCGGTACCTTATCAACGTGTTTTCAAGCGGCGGAATGTAATGCGGTCAATGCAAGCTTATTGTTAAATTCAATAAACAACAACTTTCTGATTTTTTTTAACCGAGAATCTTCCCATTTTGAATCTCTACTTACCCCAAGAATCCGAAGATTTGTGACCCCATTCTTGTAACTCTATTGAAAATGCAACCCCATTATAGTCACTCCAGTCGTGAAAATGCGACCCCATCCAGCGGCACATCCCCATTAGCCTCTCGTAAGGGAGTACCAGCCCCCCGGGATTATTATACACTCTTGTCGGCATATCAATTGCCGCAAGAAAGGTATGACTCTGTAGGTAATTAAGAAATTGTTGAGCATAATCACAAGTTTGAGCACGAAGAACATTCATGCTGATATCACCGAAAAGGCAAATCGGTTTTCCGGTTGTGCTGTAGTGATCAATAGCTTCTTCAAAATAGTCTAAAAAACGTTTTGCAGAGTTATGTTGCCTATAGATAACGCCCCAGATAATATTACTTTGCTTCGTAAATTGCAGTTCAATCCACAGAGACTGAAATGCCTCAATAGAGATGTTCTTTCAATAACCGTATATTTCATTGTCTCATCGTATTTACATTTCAATACCTCCAGCGGAAAGGGGTGTTTGATCAAACTGGAAGTAGTACTAAGGAATGTTTTGGTTGAAATAAAGAATGTAATCAGTGATTGTAGTTTTTGACACTGCTATAATATTGAAGTGGAACTTTAGTTCACGAAGAATATGATATTGAAAATCATCCAAGTTGCTCCTCCTCAGACGTCTGATATTTGTATGGAAAAAAGACAACTTCCATAAGACAGATTCGTTTGGTTTAAATGGTTGTTGAAAATTTAAGGGATACAGCAAATATTATTGAATAAACAATTTAGATTTGGGTCTACCATAGAGTTATCGTCATTTAAATTAAGCGAGTGAGATAGCAAAACACGCTAGGTTTTGTTCAACCACTTGATTAGAAGGCAACCCTTTATAAAAGATTCTACGTCTGTCTACAATTTTAAAACTGCCAAGCCCAGCCTTCTGTAATTGCTTCATAGCAGTTTCAATCACTTTCACGCTTGGACGAATACGGGCCGTGAAACTGGTACGAACACGCGCTAACGTTGTGTATGGTCCCTTGGATGTCAAGATCACGTCCATAACGTCTCCCTGTTGAAACTTCTTCCCTTGAAGGTGGATGTATAGATGTCTAAAAGAAATTTAAAGAATTAAGCAAATCTGGGGTAAACAGGCAACAGGAGTTTCTGCCTATGTGTTAAATTTGTAGCCTTATAGGTATATTCCTTTATTTACTTGTAATGTCCTTCACTCCCAAAGTTAGAGACACTTATCTTTTGAAATATAACTTTGTTATTTTACCCCCGAGTTTTGATAGATAAATATGTTGATAACCAAACGGTCTAGCTATATTTAGCTTCAATACAGTAAAGTTTCTCCATCTAAATACGTGTCGATGCTCTCCTCAAGACTCTTCATCTTCTTTTTAAGGACGTTGTTTTTATTTTTTATGGTGGTGGGTCTTTCTTACTTTTCTTCTCAGTTTTTCTACACTATACATGAGTAGACTGCGAACAGTCTATTTTTTTCTTCAGATTTAGTGAGAGGAATGCACACACTCGCCCGCGTCGAGCGGCGAAGCCGCGAGAGAGGAGCGAGAACCGAGGGCGGCAGCCCGAAAAGAACAAAGTTTCGTGCGTCTCATGTCTCGCACCTTCTGTCACGGGCGTGTTCATTTACGTGTCTCGCGCGTTTCGCTCTTGTAGTTGCTAGACTATTTCGACTACAGGACTGTGCTATTTTTTGAATTAGTAGGTTTATAATCATGCTCTTTTAAGTTGTTCCTAATGTTAGTTTCTTTCCCATGTTTTTTAGAGAAAATATGTTATTAATCAGTCAGTTTTACCTTGTACTACTCGACACTTTGTTCCTTCCTTTCAGGGTCGTCTTTGCTTTCTTCTTTGATAGTCAGTTGTTCGTCTGTTTCTCTTTTGTTCTACAGGTGAAAAGAAGCTCCTTAATACATGAGTCCATCCGGCTACCTTTAAGTACTACAAAATGCTAAATACTCTCTGGAAAGCACTTACAGGGGTGGATGTAGGGGAGGAGCGTAGTGGGTCTGGGCCCCGGCCTTATTTTACGCAAAACTGAGACCCGCAGAACCAAGGACTCAGTTCTTTCTCAGAGAGGGTTAAAGATTGGACTTTGGAAAGCGGTTTTATTATGAACAAACTTTGAAAAAATGAAAAGTAAAACACCTACACTTCTTGCATTCTGTAGTTCTACAATAAAAGCCTTTGCTTTTCTTAATTATTTTTCCAGCTCCGAGACTTTCGCCTTAAACTTCACTCTCTCGTAATCTGCATCTAACCACATTTGGTGGATCCTGTTTGTTTCATTGTGGGCCACCTGTACGGCCTCAACAAGTTTAGCGATACTGGAAGGCTTGGCCGGGTTAGGGTGTGTGCGAACTCTTCCCTGTGTGTGGTTTTCTAATGTTTCGATCTTCTCCTCCTGTTCTCTGAATACATCCTGTAACATTTGAATTAGGTTTTCTTTAACTGCATTCTGTACTTGGTACTGCTCAACTCTGTCTCTCATAGCCTGAAATGTTAATTTGAATAATTATTACAAACAGAAATCTCCCTCGAAATAGGAAATATTCCTTGATTTCTATTTAGCTACTTCACATCTATTTTACTGTATTTTGCACCTTTAAAGAAGGATTACTGGTAAGTTCACTTTCATTATTCAGGAGCCGGGTGAAAAACCAGTTAACATAGACTAAAAACCTGGCATCCTATTCATCTCTTGTGTCATTATTAACACTAAAATCATAACATTTAGTCATAAGCTTGTTCATTACCTATTAAAGGCTTCCAACCGTAATACGATTACTTATGTTTCTGAACATTGCTTTATGATTTAATTGTGCCTACCACTGATACAGGGATAAGAATCTTAATACAAAGTCTCAAATACGGAAACAGAGTACAGAATGGTGGAAGAAGCTTCTAAACGATTGATTTGAATAATGGAAATAAAAAGTTCATAGTAAAACAAAAATAAATAAACGTTTGCGACGGCTTTTGGAATGGTTTATTTAATAGTGACAAGAGAGAACAAAAATGAAAAATAATTAACTCTTGGGTGAGTTAAGAGCGTATTCTCCCTTGTTTGTGGATATTTCCTTGACTGCAAAAAAATGACAACTGAGTTGTCAAGTTTACTGCCAAGCTCTTTGCAAGGGGTCCCCGCCATAATCAGAATCAGTCTTGCCAAGATTCCTACCAAGTTCAAGGAAGGGTCTACTTCATGAAACAAGCAACAAAATGAAACAAAAAAGAAAGATTAACCAAACAAGACTAGAACAAACTAGACAAAAGTCACGTAACTTAACAAGTGGCAGGAGAAAAAAGATGGGGAGTGGCGCTGCATGATTACCCTCAAAACGGCTGAGAAGGAGACAACCATTTACTATAATTATGTACACACCTTCAGCTCTTTTAACAGTTGCCGTTGTTCTTTGCTTTGAGCTATGAGCTCAACTGATGTCCCTAAAAATATACCAATGAACATGTTTCTTTCGTTGCTGTTGTCGTTTAATTCGTCTGATGAAAATCAATTCCTTTTATGGGGTGGGAGTGGTCTGCTACGATTACGAACACTTTGAATTGTGCTACTATAGGCCCTTTACACTCTGGCGTCATTGTACATTTACTATTCAAAATGTATCTGTCAGTTGCTAGTAATTAAAAGTCCTGAGTACTTATAAGTAAGCGAAAGGGGTAAGATTAGCGCTAGTGGTGTGCGATTATCTAATAACACATAAACACAGACACAAACAAAAACTTCGTTTGAGTCCCAGTCAAACTCTATTGGTAGTCAGCAACACAGTGACGCTATATTTTTAGTTCCTCAATTTTTGAAAAATTAAGACATTTGTTTTTAAACAGGCTTTTTAGGCATTGTTGTTCATGATGTTTTTCTTGTTGTTTACTTTTACGCCACCATGTCATGTAAACTATGACATAAACTTAAGGCTAACAGTTTCACGTAAAAAAAAAAGAATTATTTTATGTTATCTTGGAAATAAAAATTGAAAATCGATAAGGGAATCTTTTGTTATTTCATTTACACTATATTTAAAGACGAATCTAAAGCAAAAGTTTTCACGTAACAAGGGGTAACAAGAGGTAACAAGGGTAACAAAGGATAACAAGGGGTAACAAGGGTAACAAGGGTAACAAGGGGTAATAAGGGCAACAAGGGGAACAAGTGGTAACAAACGTAACAAGGGGTAACAGGGGTAACAAAGAGTAAAAAGGGGTAACAAGGGATAACAAGAGGTAACAAGGGTAACAAGGGGTAAAAAGGGGTAACAAGGGGTAACAAGGGTAAAAACGAGGAACAGGGATAACAAGGGGAACAAGGGATAACAAGGGAGAAAAGGGGTAACAAGGGTAACAAGGGGTAACCAAGGTAAAAAGAAGTAACAAGGGGTAACAAGGGTAACAAGGCGAAAAAAGGGTAACAACGGGTAAAACGGGAACAAGAGGTAAAAAGGGAAACAAGGGGTAACAAGGAGTAACCAGCGGTAACAAGAGTAACAAGGGATAACTAGGGGTAACCGGGGTAAGAAGTGTAACAAGGGGTAACAAGAGGTAACAAGGGTAACAAGGGGTAACAAGGGAAACAAGGAGTAACAACGAGGAACAAGGCTAACAAAGGGGATCGAGGGGTAACAAGGGGGAACAGAAGTAACAAGGGTAACAAGGGGTAACAACGAAAAAAAGGGGTAACAACGGTCACAACAGTTAACAAGGGTAACAACGGTAACAGGGGTCTCAAGGGGAACAAGGGGTAACAAGAGGTAACAAGAGTAACAAAGGGTAACAAAGGGTAACCAGGGTAACAAGGGGTAACAAGGGCAACAAGGGGTAACAAGAGGTAACAAGCAGTAACAAGGGTAACAAGGGTAACAAGGGGTAACAAGGGTCACCACGGTAACAATGGGTAAAAAGGGTAACAAGGGGTAACAAGAGCTAACAAGGGTAACAAGGGGTAACAAGGGTAACACAGGATAACAAGGGTAACAACTGTAAAAAGGGGAACAAGGGATAACAACGGGTAACAAGGGTTAAAAAGAGTAACAAGGGATAGCTAAGGGTAACAGGGGGAACAAGGGGTAACAAGAGGTAACAAGGGTAACAAGGGGTAACAAGGGTAGGAAGGAGTAACAATGAGAAAAAGGACTACCAAGGAAACAAGGGGTAACAAAAGGTAATAAGAGTAACAAAGGGTAACAAAGGGTAACCAGGGTAACAAAGGGTAACAAGGGCAACAAGAGGTAACAAGCAGTAACAAGGGTAAAAAGCGGTAACAAGGGTAACAAGGGGTAACTAGGGTAACCACGGTAACAATAGGTAAAAAGGGAAACAAGGGGTAACAAGAATTACCAAGGGTAACAAGGGGTAACAAGGGGTTACAGAGGGTTACAAAGGATTATAGAAACTTTTTTCTAACTAGAACGTTCCCAGATACTTTTTCTTGGTCTTTTTTGCAGAAAAATCAGAGTTGAACAAATCTCAAATTTTTGACGAAAACGACTGACTAACCCCTTTGGAAAAATGCTAATTTTGCATTTTTCGTAAACAGTTGTCTTTATAGTCTTTAAAGTCTTCTTTTTAATCTAGAACGTCAGCAAACACTTTTTGTCGATCTATTTTTGATAAGCAGAAAAGATGAAAAAACTTCAACTTTTTGACCAACATCATGGACCATCCCCTTTGCAAAAATGCCAATTTTGCCTTCTTTTTAAATACTGTTTATATTGTCTAAAAACGCTTGTTTTCTAACGAGAACGTGACCAAATACTTTTTCTGGGTGAATTTTGCATAAAACGAAACGTAAAAAAATTAACACTTTTGACCAACACCATGGACTAACCCCTTTGGAAAAATGCCAATTTTGTGGGTTTTTAAACCGACGTTTTCGTTGTTCAGACAGGCTTGTTTGCTTTAAAAAACGTCGAAAATCGTTTTTTTCTGGATTTATTTTCAGGTTCTATGACATGGGAATACAGGGGTTACAAAGGATGACAGGGGGTGACAAGGGGTTACAGGGGGTTACAAGGGGTTACAGGGGGTTACAAAGGGTTACAAGGGGTTACAAGGGGTTCAAGGGGTGACAAGGGGTTACAGAGGGCTACAAAGGATTATAGAAACTTTTTTCTAACTACAACTTTCCCAGATACTTTTTCTTGGTCTATTCTGCATAAAAATCAAATTGAAGAAATCTCAAACTTTTGACGAAAACGACGGACTAACCCCTTTAGAAAAATTCTAATTTTGTGTTTTTCGTAAACAGTTGTTTTTATAGTCTTTAAAGGCTTCTTTTTTTATATAGAACGTCAGCAAACACTTTTTCTCCATCTATTTTTGATAAGAGGAAAAGATGAAAAAACTTCAACTTTTTGACCAACATCATGGACTATCCCCTTTGCAAAAATGCCAATTTTGCCTTCTTTTTAAATACATGTTTATATTGTCTAAAAACGCTTGTTTTCTAACGAGAACCTGACCAAATACTTTTTCTGGGTGTATTTTGCATAAAACGAAACGTAAACAAAATTAACATTTTTGACCAACACCATGGACTAACCCCTTTGGAAAAGTGCCAATTTTGTGGGTTTTTAAACCCACGTTTTCGTTGTTCAGAAAGGCTTGTTTGCTATATAAAACGTCGAAAATCGTTTTTTCTCAATTTATTTTCAGGTTCCATGATATGGGAATACAGGGGTTAAAGGGGGTTAAAAAGGGTGACGGGGGGTGACAAGGGGTTACAGGGGGTTACAAGGGGTTACACGGGGTTACAAAGGGTTACAAGGGGTTAAAGGAGGTTACAAGGGGTGACAAGGGGTTACAGAGGGTTACAAAGGATTATGGAAACTTTTTTCTTACTAGAACGTTCCCAGATACTTTTTCTTGGTCTATTTTGCATAAAAATCAAATTGAAGAAATCTCAAACTTTTGACGAAAACGACAGACTAACCCCTTTGGAAAAATGCTAATTTTGCGTGTTTCGTAAACAGTTGTTTTTATAGTCTTTAAAGGCTTCTTTTTTATGTAGAACGTCAGCAAACACTTTTTCTCCATCTATTTTTGATAAGAAGAAAAGATGAAAAAACTTCAACTTTTTGACCAACATCATGGCCTATCCCCTTTTCAAAAATGCCAATTTTGCCTTCTTTTTAAATACATGTTTATATTGTCTAAAAACGCTTGTTTTCTAAGGAGAACGTGACCAAATACTTTTTCTGGGTGTATTTTGCATAAAACGAAACGTAAACAAAATTAACATTTTTGACCAACACCATGGACTAACCCCTTTGGAAAAATGCCAATTTTGTGGGTTTTTAAACCCACGTTTTCGTTGTTCAGAAAGGCTTGTTTGCTATATAAAACGTCGAAAATCGTTTTTTCTTCATTTATTTTCAGGTTCTATGACATGGGAATACCGGGGTTACAGGGGGTTACAAAGGGTGACAGGGGGTGACAAGGGTTACAGGGGGTTACAAGGGGTTACAGGGAAGGGGTTACAAAGGGTTACAAGGGGTTACAAGGGGTTCAAGGGGTGACAAGGGGTTGCAGAGGGTTACAATGGATTATAGAAACTTTTTGCTAACTAGAACGTTCCCAGATACTTTTTCTTGGTCTATTTTCCAAAAAAATCAAATTGAAGAAATCTCAAACTTTTGACGAAAACGACGGACTAACCCCTTTGGAAAAATGCTAATTTTGCGTTTTTCGTAATCACTTGTTTTTATAGTCTTTAAAGGCTTCTTTCTTATCTAGAACATCAGCAAACAGTTTTTCTCCATCTATTTTTGATAAGCAAAAAAGATGAAAAAACTTCAACTTTTTGACCAACATCATGGACTATCCCCTTTGCAAAAATGCCAATTTTGCCTTCTTTTTAAATACATGTTTATATTGTCTAAAAACGCTTGTTTTCTAACGAGAACGTGACCAAATACTTTTTCTGCGTGTATTTTGCATAAAACGAAACGTAAACAAAATTAACATTTTTGACCAACACCATGGACTAACCCCTTTGGAAAAATGCCAATTTTTTGGGTTTTTAAACCCACGTTTTCGTTGTTCAGAAAGGATTGTTTGCTATATAAAACGTCGAAAATCGTTTTTTCTCGATTTATGTTCAGGTTCTATGACATGGGAATACAGGGGTTACAGGGGTTTACAAAGGGTGACAGGGGGTGACAAGGGGTTACAGGGGGTTACAATGGGTAAGGGGCTTACAAAGGGTTGAAAGGGGTTACAGGGGGTTATAAGGGGTGACAATGGGTTACAGCGGGTTACAAAGGATTATAGTAATTTTTTTCTAACTAGAACGTTCCCAGATACTTTTTCTTGGTCTATTTTGCAGAAAAATCAAAGTTGAACAAATCTCAAGTTTTTGACGAAAACGACGGACTAACCCCTTTGGAAGAATGCTAATTTTGCGTTTTTCGTAAACAGTTGTTTTTATAGTCTTTAAAGTCTGCTTTTTTATCTAGAACGTCAGCAAACACTTTTTCTCGATCTATTTTTGATAAGAAGAAATGATAAAAAACTTCAACTTTTTGACCAACATCATGGACTAATCCCTTGTTTTCTAAGAAAAATGACCAAAACGTTTTTGCCTTATTTTTTAAAAAAAAACATTTTGACCAACATCATGGACTAACCCCTTCGAAAAACGCCAATTTTGTGGGTTTTTAAACCGACGTTTTCGTTATTCAGAAAGGCTTGTTTGCTATATAAAACGTCCAAAATCGTTTTTTCTCCATTTATTTTCAGGTTCTATGACATGGGAATACAGGGGTTACAGGGGGTTACAAGGGGTTACAAAGGGTGACAGGGGGTGACAAGGGGTTACAGGGGGTTGCAAAGGGTTAGAAGGGGTGACAAGGGGTTACAGAGGGTTACAAAGGATTATAGAAACTTTTTTCTAACTAGAACGTTCCCAGATACTTTTTCTTAATCTCTTTTGCATAAAAATCAAATTGAAGAAATCTCAAATTTTTGACGAAAGCGACGCACTAACCCCTTTGGAAAAATGCTAATTTTGCGTTTTTCGTAAACAGTTGTTTTTATAGTCTTTAAAGGCTTCTTTTTTATCTAGAACGTCAGCAAACACTTTTTATCGATCTAATTTTGATAAGTAGAAAAGATAAAAAAACTTCAACTTTTAGACCAACATCGTGGACTATCCCCTTTGCAAAAATGCCAATTTTGCCTTCTTTTTAAATACATGTTTATATTGTCTAAAAACGCTTGTTTTCTAACAAGAACGTGACCAAATACTTTTTCTGGGTGTATTTTGCATAAAACGAAACGTAAACAAAATTAACATTATTGACCAACACCATGGACTAACCCCTTTGGAAAAATGCCAATTTTGTGGGTTTTTAAACCGACGTTTTCGTTGTTCAGAAAGGCTTGTTTGCTATCTAAAACGTCGAAAATCGTTTTTTGTCGATTTATTTTCGGGTTCTATGACATGGGAATACAGGGGTTACAAGGGGTTACAAAGGGTGACAGGGGGTGACAAGGGGTTACAGGGGGTTACAAGGGGTGACAAGGGGTTACAGAGGATTACAAAGAATTATAGAAACTTTTTTCTAACTAGAACGTTCCCAGATACTTTTTCTTGATCTATTTTACAGAAAAATCAAAGTTGAACAAATCTCAAATTTTTGACGAAAACGACAGACTAACCCCTTTGGAAAAATGCTAATTTTGCGTTTTTCGTAAACAGTTGTTTTTATAGTCTTTAAAGTCTTCTTTTTTATCTAGAACGTCAGCAAACACTTTTTCTCGATCTATTTTTGATAAGCAGAAAAGATGAAAAAACTTCAACTCTTTGACCAACATCATGGACTATCCCCTTTGCAAAAATGCCAATTTTGCCTTCTTTTTAAATACATGTTTATATTGTCTAAAAACGCTTGTTTTCTAAGGAGAACGTGACCAAATACTTTTTCTGGGTGTATTTTGCATAAAACGAAACGTAAACAAAATTAACATTTTTGACCAACACCATGGCCTAACCCCTTTGGAAAAATGACAATTTTGTCGGTTTTTAAACCGACGTTTTCGTTGTTCAGAAAGGCTTGTTTCCTATATAAAACGTCGAAAATCGTTTTTTCTCGATTTATTTTCGGGTTCTGTGACATGGGAATACAGGGGTTAAAGGGGGTTACAAGGGGTTACAAAGGGTGACAGGGGGTGACAAGGGGTTACAGGGGGTTACAAAGGGTTACAAGGGGTTACAGGGGGTTACAAAAGGTGACAAGGGGTTACGGAGGGTTACAAAAAATTATAGAAACCTTTTTCTAACTAGAACGTTCTCAAATTCTTTTTCTTGATCAATTTTGCAGAAAAATCAAAGTTGAATAAATCTCAAATTTTTGACGAAAACGACGGACTAACCCCTTTGGAAAAATGCTAATGTTGGGTTTTTCGTAAACAGTTGTTTTTATAGTCTTTAAAGTCTTCTTTTTTATCTAGAACGTCAGCAAACTCTTTTTCTCGATCTATTTTTGATAAGCAGAAAAGATGAAAAAACTTCAACTTTTTGACCAACATCATGGACTATCCCCTTTGCAAAAATGCCAATTTTGCCTTCTTTTTAAATACATGTTTATATTGTCTAAAAACGCTTGTTTTCTAAGGAGAACGTGACCAAATACTTTTTCTGTGTGTATTTTGCATAAAACGAAACGTAAACAAAATTAACATTTTTGACCAACACCATGGCCTAACCCCTTTGGAAAAATGACAATTTTGTCGGTTTTTAAACCGACGTTTTCGTTGTTCAGAAAGGCTTGTTTCCTATATAAAACGTCGAAAATCGTTTTTTCTCGATTTATTTTCGGGTTCTGTGACATGGGAATACAGGGGTTAAAGGGGGTTACAAGGGGTTACAAAGGGTGACAGGGGGTGACAAGGGGTTACAGGGGGTTACAAGGGGTGACAAGGGGTTACAGAGGGTTACAAAGAATTATAGAAACTTTTTTTTAACTAGAACGTTCCCAGATACTTTTTCTTGGTCTTTTTTGCAGAAAAATCAAATTGAAGAAATCTCAAATTTTTGACGAAAGCGACTAACCTCTTTGGAAAAATGCTAATTTTGCGTTTTTCGTAAACAGTTGTTTTTATAGTCTTTAAAGGCTTCTTTTTTAACTATAACGTCAGCAAACACTTTTTCTCGATGTATTTTTGATAAGCAGAAAAGATGAAAAAACTTCAACTTTTTGACCAACATCATGGACTATCCCCTTTGCAAAAATGCCAATTTTGCCTTCTTTTTAAATACATGTTTATATTGTCTAAAAACGCTTGTTTTCTAACGAGAACGTGACCAAATACTTTTTCTGGGTGTATTTTGCATAAAACGAAACCTAAACAAAATTAACATTTTTGACCAACACCATGGACTAACCCCTTTGGAAAAATGCCAATTTTGTGGGTTTTTAAACCGACGTTTTCGTTGTTCAGAAAGGCTTGTTTGCTATATAAAACGTCGAAAATCGTTTTTTCTCCATTTATTTTCAGGTTCTATGAAATGGGAATACAGGGGTTACAGGGGGTTACAAGGGGTTACAAAGGGTGACAGGGGTTACAGGGGATTACAAGGAATTACAGGGGTTACAAAGGGTTACAGGGGGTTACAGAGGGTTACAAAGGATTTTAGTATATACACACTCAGTGATCTTGGTGATTTAAGCAATCTGATTGGTTCGCTATCTCGGACTATTCAACAATATTCACCTCCTAGCGAGTGGATAATGTGTGAGCTCGGTGTTTTTCCGTTTTTTTTTAGAGAACGATCTTTTAAAAGTCGACAAAATCCTAGGGCTGACTTTTTTTAAGGCAAGAAAAGACTTGGAAGGATTCAATACGGCGTTTTTCAATTTACTGTAGCAGGAGTTTTGTGCTCGATGGATTGTTTACAACTCCCGTGTATTCGCGTAGAAGAAGCCGTTTCGTGAACTCAGCGTTTTCTAAGAAGAAAATTTTGGCTCAAAAATCGAAGTTTATTTATGACAAACAAATTTAAAAGGAAATGTTTGCAGAAATTCTACATTTCAAGCAAACAGGAAAAAGAATGATACAGGAAGACGACCTCTTACCTCGAGCAACCGAGCCGCCATTTTTGTCAGCACTTCATGTGAAGAACGACACAACATGCCCTTTTGGCTATAAACTTGGCGAGTCAACAGAAAACAACACAGCTCTACTTTTTTTCTCAGGTAAGGAAACAGTTCAAACTTTTAGCGATTCCATTGAAGCCATTACGCTGTTGTTTGCGAAATGAGTAAACTTGTGAATTGCCATGTTTGAAAATTCTGCAAAGATCTATTTTTAAACTTACGCGTGATTTGATCTGTCAATCAAATCCTACTTTTGAATGGTTTCCTTTCTGATTTTGTTGAGATCACTTCGTGTGTATATACTAAAACAATTATTCTTCTCAATCTCGGTGAATAGTGGCTTTGGGAATATTTACCTCGCCGCTTTCGCGGCTCGGTAAATATTTTGCCACTATTCACCTCGATTTCAAAGAATAATTGTTAAATAGAAACTTTATTCTAACTAGAACGTTCCCAGATACTTTTTCTTGGTCTGTTTTGCAGAAAAATCAAAGTTGAACAAATCTCAAATTTTTGACGAAAACGACAGACTAACCCCTTTGGAAAAATGCTAATTTTGCGTTTTTCGTAAACAGTTGTTTTTATAGTCTTTAAAGTCTGCTTTTTTATCTAGAACGTCAGCAAACAGTTTTTCTCGATCTATTTTTGATAAGCAGAAAAGATGAAAAAACTTCAACTTTTTGACCAACATCATGGACTATCCCCTTTGCAAAAATGCCAATTTTGCCTTCTTTTTAAATACATGTTTATATTGTCTAAAAACGCTTGTTTTCTAACGAGAACGTGACCAAATACTTTTTCTGGGTGTATTTTGCATAAAACGAAACCTAAACAAAATTAACATTTTTGACCAACACCATGGACTAACCCCTTTGGAAAAATGCCAATTTTGTGGGTTTTTAAACCGACGTTTTCGTTGTTCAGAAAGGCTTGTTTGCTATATAAAACGTCGAAAATCGTTTTTTCTCCATTTATTTTCAGGTTCTATGAAATGGGAATACAGGGGTTACAGGGGTTACAAGGGGTTACAAACGGTGACAGGGGGTGACAAGGGGTTACAGGGGATTACAAGGGGTTACAGGGGGTTACAAAGGGTTACAAGGGGTTACAGGGGGTTACAAGGGGTGACAAGGGGTTACAGAGGGTTACAAAGGATTATAGAAACTTTTTTCTAACAAGAACGTTCCCAGATACTTTTTCTTGGTCTATTTTGCAGAAAAATCAAATTGAAGAAATCTCAAATTTTTGACGAAAGCGACGGACTAACCTCTTTGGAAAAATGCTAATTTTGCGTTTTTCGTAAACAGTTGTTTTTATAGTCTTTAAAGTCTTCTTTTTTATCTAGAACGTCAGCAAACAGTTTTTCTCGATCTATTTTTGATAAGCAGAAAAGATGAAAAAACTTCAACTTTTTGACCAACATCATGGACTATCCCCTTTGCAAAAATGCCAATTTTGCCTTCTTTTTAAATATATGTTTATATTGTCTAAAAACGCTTGTTTTCTAACGAGAACGTGACCAAATACTTTTTCTGGGTGTATTTTGAATAAAACGAAACCTAAACAAAATTAACATTTTTGACCAACACCATGGACTAACCCCTTTGGAAAAATGCCAATTTTGTGGGTTTTTAAACCGACGTTTTCGTTGTTCAGAAAGGCTTGTTTGCTATATAAAACGTCGAAAATCGTTTTTTCTCCATTTATTTTCAGGTTCTATGAAATGGGAATACAGGGGTTACAGGGGGTTACAAGGGGTTACAAAGGGTGACAGGGGGTTACAGGGGATTACAAGGAATTACAGGGGGTTACAAAGGGTTACAGGGGGTTACAGAGGGTTACAAAGGATTTTAGTATATACACACTCAGTGATCTTGGTGATTTAAGCAATCTGATTGGTTCGCTATCTCGGACTATTCAACAATATTCACCTCCTAGCGAGTGGATAATGTGTGAGCTCGGTGTTTTTCCCGTTTTTTTTAGAGAACGATCTTTTAAAAGTCGACAAAATCCTAGGGCTGACTTTTTTTAAGGCAAGAAAAGACTTGGAAGGATTCAATACGGCGTTTTTCAATTTACTGTAGCAGGAGTTTTGTGCTCGATGGATTGTTTACAACTCCCGTGTATTCGCGTAGAAGAAGCCGTTTCGTGAACTCAGCGTTTTCTAAGAAGAAAATTTTGGCTCAAAAATCGAAGTTTATTTATGACAAACAAATTTAAAAGGAAATGTTTGCAGAAATTCTACATTTCAAGCAAACAGGAAAAAGAATGATACAGGAAGACGACCTCTTACCTCGAGCAACCGAGCCGCCATTTTTGTCAGCACTTCATGCGAAGAACGACACAACATGCCCTTTTGGCTATAAACTTGGCGAGTCAACAGAAAACAACACAGCTCTACTTTTTTTCTCAGGTAAGGAAACAGTTCAAACTTTTAGCGATTCCATTGAAGCCATTACGCTGTTGTTTGCGAAATGAGTAAACTTGTGAATTGCCATGTTTGAAAATTCTGCAAAGATCTATTTTTTAAACTTACGTGTGATTTGATCTGTCAATCAAATCCTACTTTTGAATGGTTTCCTTTCTGATTTTGTTGAGATCACTTCGTGTGTATATACTAAAACAATTATTCTTCTCAATCTCGGTGAATAGTGGCTTTGGGAATATTTACCTCGCCGCTTTCGCGGATCGGTAAATATTTTGCCACTATTCACCTCGATTTCAAAGAATAATTGTTAAATAGAAACTTTTTTCTAACTAGAACGTTCCCAAATACTTTTTCTTGGTCTATTTTGCATAAAATTCAAAGTTGAGAAAATCTCAAGTTTTTGACCAAAACCATGCACTAACCCGTTTCGAAAAATTCTAATTTTCCATTTTTCGTAAATACTTGTTTTTATAGTCTTTAAAGTCTGCTTTTTTATCTAGAACGTCAGCAAACAGTTTTTCTCGATCTATTTTTGATAAGCAGAAAAGATGAAAAAACTTCAACTTTTTGACCAACATCATGGACTATCCCCTTTGCAAAAATTCCAATTTTGCCTTCTTTTTAAATACATGTTTATATTGTCTAAAAACGCTTGTTTTCTAACCAGAACATGACCAAATACTTTTTCTGGGTGTATTTTGCATAAAACGAAACGTAAACAAAATTAACATTTTTGACCAACACCTTGGACTAACCCCTTTGGAAAAATGCCAATTTTGTGGGTTTTTAAACCGACGTTTTCGTTCTTCAGAAAGGCTTGTTTGCTATATAAAACGTCGAAAATCGTTTTTTCTCGATTTATTTTCAGGTTCTATGACATGGGAATACAGGGGTTACAGGGGGTTACAAGGGGTTACAAAGGGTGACAGGGGGTGACAAGGGGTTACAGGGGATTACAAGGGGTTACAAAGGGTTACAAGGGGTTACAGGGGGTTACAAGGGGTGACAAGGGGTTACAGAGGGTTACAAAGGATTATAGAAACTTTTTTCTAACTAGAACGTTCCCAGATACTTTTTCTTGGTCTGTTTTGCAGAAAAATCAAAGTTGAACAAATCTCAAATTTTTGACGAAAACGACAGACTAACCCCTTTGGAAAAATGCTAATTTTGCGTTTTTCGTAAACAGTTGTTTTTATAGTCTTTAAAGTCTGCTTTTTTATCTAGAACGACAGCAAACAGTTTTTCTCGATCTATTTTTTATAAGCAGAAAAGATGAAAAAACTTCAACTTTTTGACCAACATCATGGACTATCCCCTTTGCAAAAATGCCAATTTTGCCTTCTTTTTAAATACATGTTTATATTGTCTAAAAACGCTTGTTTTCTAAGGAGAACGTGACCAAATACTTTTTCTCGGTGTATTTTGCATAAAACGAACGTAAACAAAATTAACATTTTTGACCAACACCATGGACTAACCCCTTTGGAAAAATGCCAATTTTGTGGGTTTTTAAACCGACGTTTTCGTTGTTCAGAAAGGCTTGTTTGCTATATAAAACGTCGAAAATCGTTTTTTCTCCATTTATTTTCAGGTTCTATGACATGGGAATACAGGGGTTACAGGGGGTTACAAGGGGTTACAAAGGGTGACAGCGGGTGACAAGGGGTTACAGGGGATTACAAGGGGTTACAAAGGGTTACAAGGGGTTACAGGGGGTTACAAGGGGTGACAAGGGGTTACAGAGGGTTACAAAGGATTATAGAAACTTTTTTCTAACTAGAACGTTCCCAGATACTTTTTCTTGGTCTGTTTTGCAGAAAAATCAAAGTTGAACAAATCTCAAATTTTTGACGAAAACGACAGACTAACCCCTTTGGAAAAATGCTAATTTTGCGTTTTTCGTAATCAGTTGTTTTTATAGTCTTTAAAGTCTGCTTTTTTATCTAGAACGTCAGCAAACTCTTTTTCTCGATCTATTTTTGATAAGCAGAAAAGATGAAAAAACTTCAACTTTTTGACCAACATCATGGACTATCCCCTTTGCAAAAATGCCAATTTTGCCTTCTTTTTAAATACATGTTTATATTGTCTAAAAACGCTTGTTTTCTAACGAGAACGTGACCAAATACTTTTTCTGGGTGTATTTTGCATAAAACGAAACCTAAACAAAATTAACATTTTTGACCAACACCATGGACTAACCCCTTTGGAAAAATGCCAATTTTGTGGGTTTTTAAACCGACGTTTTCGTTCTTCAGAAAGGCTTGTTTGCTATATAAAACGTCGAAAATCCTTTTTTCTCGATTTATTTTCAGGTTCTATGACATGGGATTACAGGGGTTACAGGGGGTTGCAAGGGGTTACAAAGGGTGACAGCGGGTGACAAGGGGTTACAGGGGATTACAAGGGGTTACAAAGGGTTACAAGGGGTTACAGGGGGTTACAAGGGGTGACAAGGGGTTACAGAGGGTTACAAAGGATTATAGAAACTTTTTTCTAACTAGAACGTTCCCAGATACTTTTTCTTGGTCTGTTTTGCAGAAAAATCAAAGTTGAACAAATCTCAAATTTTTGACGAAAACGACAGACTAACCCCTTTGGAAAAATCCTAATTTTGCGTTTTTCGTAATCAGTTGCTTTTATAGTCTTTAAAGTCTTCTTTTTTATCTAGAACGTCAGCAAACAGTTTTTCTCGATCTATTTTTGATAAGCAGAAAAGATGAAAAAACTTCAACTTTTTGACCAACATCATCGACTATCCCCTTTGCAAAAATGCCAATTTTCCCTTCTTTTTAAATACATCTGTATATAGTCTAAAAACGCTTGTTTTCTAACCAGAACGTGACCAAATACTTGTTCTGTGTGTATTTTGCATAAAACGAAACGTAAACAAAATTAACATTTTTGACCAACACCATGGACTAACCCCTTTGGAAAAATGCCAATTTTGTGGGTTTTTAAACCGACGTTTTCGTTGTTCAGAAAGGCTTGTTTGGTATATAAAACGTCGAAAATCGTTCATTCTCCATTTATTTTCAGGTTCTATGACATGGGATTACAGGGGTTACAGGGGGTTACAAGGGGTTACAAAGGGTGACAGCGGGTGACAAGGGGTTACAGGGGATTACAAGGGGTTACAAAGGGTTACAAGGGGTTACAGGGGGTTACAAGGGGTGACAAGGGGTTACAGAGGGTTACAAAGGATTATAGAAACTTTTTTCTAACTAGAACGTTCCCAGATACTTTTTCTTGGTCTGTTTTGCAGAAAAATCAAAGTTGAACAAATCTCAAATTTTTGACGAAAACGACAGACTAACCCCTTTGGAAAAATGCTAATTTTGCGTTTTTCGTAATCAGTTGTTTTTATAGTCTTTAAAGTCTGCTTTTTTATCTAGAACGTCAGCAAACAGTTTTTCTCGATCTATTTTTGATAAGCAGAAAAGATCAAAAAACTTCAACTTTTTGACCAACATCATGGACTATCCCCTTTGCAAAAATGCCAATTTTGCCTTCTTTTTAAATACATGTTTATATTGTCTAAAAACGCTTGTTTTCTAAGGAGAACGTGACAAAATACTTTTTCTGGGTGTATTTTGCATAAAACGAAACGTAAACAAAATTAACATTTTTGACAAACACCATAGACTAACCCCTTTGGAAAAATGCCAATTTTGTGGGTTTTTAAACCGACGTTTTCGTTGTTCAGATAGGCTTGTTTCCTATATAAAACGTCGAAAACCGTTTTTTCTCCATTTATTTTCAGGTTCTATGACATGGGTATACAGGGGTTACAGGGGGTTAAAAGGGGTTACAAAGGGTGACAAGGGGTTACAGGGGATTACAACGGGTTACACGGGGTTACAAAGGGTTACAAGGGGTTACAGGGGGTTACAAGGGGTGACAAGGGGTTACAGAGGGTTACAAAGGATTATAGAAACTTTTTTCTAACTAGAACGTTCCCAGATACTTTTTCTTGGTCTGTTTTGCAGAAAAATCAAAGTTGAACAAATCTCAAATTTTTGACGAAAACGACAGACTAACCCCTTTGGAAAAATGCTAATTTTGCGTGTTTCGTAAACAGTTGTTTTTATAGTCTTTAAAGTCTGCTTTTTTATCTAGAACGTCAGCAAACAGTTTTTCTCGATGTATTTTTGATAAGCAGAAAAGATGAAAAAACTTCAACTTTTTGACCAACATCATTGACTATCCCCTTTGCAAAAATGCCAATTTTGTCTTCTTTTTAAATACATGTTTATATTGTCTAAAAACGCTTGTTTTCTAACGAGAACGTGACCATATACTTTTTCTGGGTGTATTTTGCATAAAACGAAACATAAACAAAATTAACACTTTTTGACCAACACCATGGACTAACCCCCTTGGAAAAATGCCAATTTTGTGGGTTTTTAAACCGACGTTTTCGTTGTTCAGAAAGGCTTGTTTGCTATATAAAACGTCGAAAATCGTTTTTTGTCGATTTATTTTCAGGTTCTATGACATGGGAATACAGGGGTTACAGGGGGTTACAAGGGGTTACAAAGGGTGACAGGGGGTGACAAGGGGTTACAGGGGGTTACAATGGGTTACAGGGGGTTACAAAGGGTTACAAGGGGTTACAGGGGGTTACAAGGGGTTACAGAGGGTTACAAAGAATTATAGAAACTTTTTTCTAACTAGAACGTTCCCAGATACTTTTTCTTGATCTATTTTGCAGAAAAATCAAAGTTGAACAAATCTCAAATTTTTGACGAAACGACGGACTAACCGCTTTGGAGAAATGCTAATTTTGCGTTTTTCGTAAACAGTTGTTTTTACAGTCTTTAAAGTCTTCTTTTTTCTCTAGAACGTCAGCAAACAGTTTTTCTCGATCTATTTTTGATAAGAAGAAAAGATGAAAAAACTTCAACTTTTTGACCAACATCATGGACTCTCCCCTTTGCAAAAATGCCAATTTTGCCTTCTTTTTAAATACATGTGTATATTGTCTAAAAACGCTTGTTTTCTAACCAGAACGTGACCAAATACTTGTTCTGTGTGTATTTTGCATAAAACGAAACGTAAACAAAATTAACATTTTTGACCAACACCATGGACTAACCCCTTTGGAAAAATGCCAATTTTGTGGGTTTTTAAACGGACGTTTTCGTTGTTCAGAAAGGCTTGTTTGGTATATAAAACGTCGAAAATCGTTTTTTCTCCATTTATTTTCAGGTTCTATGACATGGGATTACAGGGGTTACAGGGGTTACAAGGGGTTACAAAGGGTGACAGCGGGTGACAAGGGGTTACAGGGGTTACAAGGGGTTACAAAAAGGGTTACAAAAAGGGGTTACAGGGGTTACAAGGGGTGACAAAGGGGTTACAGAGGGTTACAAAGGATTATAGAAACTTTTTTCTAACTAGAACGTTCCCAGATACTTTTTCTTGGTCTGTTTTGCAGAAAAATCAAAGTTGAACAAATCTCAAATTTTTGACGAAAACGACGGACTAACCCCTTTGGAAAAATGCTAATTTTTTGTGTTTCGTAAACAGTTGTTTTTATAGTCTTTAAAGGCTTCTTTTTGATCTAGAACGTCAGGAAACACTTTTTCTCGATCTATTTTTGATAAGAAGAAAAGATGAAAAAACTTCAACTTTTTGACCAACATCATGGACTATCTATCCTCTTTGCAAAAATGCCAATTTTGCCTTCTTTTTAAATACATGTTTATATTATCTAAAAACGCTTGTTTTCTAACGAGAACGTGACCAAATACCTTTTCTGGGTGTATTTTGCATAAAACGAAACGTAAACAAAATTAACATTTTTGACCAACACCATGGACTAACCCCTTTGGAGAAATGTCAATTTTGTGGGTTTTTAAACCGACGTTTTCGTTGTTCAGAAAGGCTTGTTTGCTATATAAAACGTCGAAAATCGTTTTTTCTCCATTTATTTTCTTGTTCTATGACATGGAAATACAGGGGTTACAAGGGGTTACAAAGGGTTACAAAGGGTGACAGGGGGTGACAAGGGGTTACAGGGGGTTACAATGGGTTACAGGGGGTTACAAAGGGTTACAAGGGGTTACAGGGGGTTACAAGGGGTTACAGAGAGTTACAAAGAATTGTAGAAACTTTTTTCTAACTAGAACGTTCCCAGATACTTTTTTTTGATCTATTTTGCAGAAAAATCAAAGTTGAACAAATCTCAAATTTTTGACGAAAACGACTGACTAACCTCTTTGGAAAAATGCTAATTTTGCGTTTTTCGTAAACAGTTGTTTTTATACTCTTTGAAGTCTTCTTTTTTATCTAGAACGTCAGCAAACAGTTTTTCTCGATCTATTTTTGATAAGCAGAAAAGATGAAAAAACTTCAACTTTTTGACCAACATCATGGACTATCTATCCCCTTTGCAAAAATACCAATTTTGCCTTGGCTTAAATACATGTTCATATTGTCTAAAAACGCTTCTTTTCTAACGAGAACGTGACCAAATACTTTTTCTGGGTGTATTTTGCATAAAACGAAACGTAAACAAAATTAACATTTTTGACCAACACCATGGACTAACCCCTTTGGAAAAGTGCCAATTTTGTGGGTTTTTAAACCGGCGTTTTCGTTGTTCAGATAGGCTTGTTTGCTATATAAAACGTCGAAAATCGTTTTTTCTCGATTTATTTTGAGGTTCTATGACATGGGAATACAGGGGTTACAGGGGGTTACAAAAGGTTACAAAGGGTGACAGGGGGTGACAAAGAGTTACAGGGGGTTACAAAGGGTTACAAGGGGTTACAGGGGGTTACAAGGGGTGACAAGGGGTTACAGAGGGTTACAAAGGATTATAGAAACTTTTTTCTAACTAAAACGTTTCCAGATACTTTTTCTTGGTCTATTTTCCATAAAAATCAAAGTTGAACAAATCTCAAATTTTTGACGAAAACGACGGACTAACCCCTTTGGAAAAATGCTAATTTTGCGTGTTTCGTAAACAGTTGTTTTTATAGTCTTTAAAGGCTTCTTTTTTATCTAGAACGTCAGCAAACACTTTTTCTCCATCTATTTTTGATAAGAAGAAATGATGAAAAAACTTCAACTTTTTGACCAACATCATGGACTATCCCCTTTGCAAAAATGCCAATTTTGCCTTCTTTTTAAATACATGTTTATATTGTCTAAAAACGCTTGTTTTCTAACCAGAACGTGACCAAATACTTGTTCTGGGTGTATTTTGCATAAAACGAAACGTAAACAAAATTAACATTTTTGACCAACACCATGGACTAACCCCTTTGGAAAAGTGCCAATTTTGTGGGTTTTTAAACCGACGTTTTCGTTATTCAGAAAGGCTTGTTTGCTATATAAAACGTCGAAAATCGTTGTTTCTCGATTTATTTTGAGGTTCTATGACATGGGAATACAGGGATTACAGGGGGTTACAAAAGGTTACAAAGGGTGACAGGGGGTGACAAGGGGTTACAGGGGGTTACAAACGATTAAAAGGGGTTACAGGGGGTTACAAGGGGTGACAAGGGGTTACAGAGGGTTACAAAGGATTATAGAAACTTTTTTCTAACTATAACGTTTCCAGATACTTTTTCTTGGTCTATTTTCCATAAAAATCAAAGTTGAACAAATCTCAAATTTTTGACGAAAACGACGGACTAACCCCTTTGGAAAAATGCTAATTTTGCGTGTTTCGTAAACAGTTGTTTTTATAGTCTTTAAAGGCTTCTTTTTTATCTAGAACGTCAGCAAACACTTTTTCTCCATGTATTTTTGATAAGCAGAAAAGATGAAAAAACTTCAACTTTTTGACCAACATCATGGACTATCCCCTTTGCAAAAATGCCAATTTTGCCTTCTTTTTAAATACATGTTTATATTGTCTAAAAACGCTTGTTTTCTAACGAGAACGTGACCAAATACTTTTTCTGGGTGTATTTTGCATAAAACGAAACGTAAACAAAATTAACATTTTTGACCAACACCATGGACTAACCCCTTTGGAAAAATGCCAATTTTGTGGGTTTTTAAACCGACGTTTTCGTTGTTCAGAAAGGCTTGTTTGCTATATAAAACGTCGAAAATCGTTTTTTCTCCATTTATTTTCAGGTTCTATGACATGGGAATACCGGGGTTACAGGGGGTTACAAAGGGTGACAGGGGGTGACAAGGGTTACAGGGGGTTACAAGTGGTTACAGGGGGTTACAAAGGGTTACAAGGGGTTACAGGGGGTTACAAGGGGTGACAAGGGGTTGCAGAGGGTTACAATGGATTATAGAAACTTTTTCTAACTAGAACGTTCCCAGATACTTTTTCTTGGTCTATTTTCCAAAAAAATCAAATTGAAGAAATCTCAAACTTTTGACGAAAACGACTGACTAGCCCCTTTGGAAAAATGCTAATTTTGCGTTTTTCGTAAACACTTGTTTTTATAGTCTTTAAAGGCTTCTTTCTTATCTAGAACATCAGCAAACAGTTTTTCTCCATCTATTTTTGATAAATAGAAAAAGATGAAAAAACTTCAACTTTTGACCAACATCATGGACTATCCCCTTTGCAAAAATGCCAATTTTGCCTTCTTTTTAAATACATTTTTAAATTGTCTAAAAACGCTTGTTTTCTAACGAGAACGTGACCAAATACTTTTTCTGGGTGTATTTTGCATTAAACGAAACGTAAACAAAATTAACATTTTTGACCAACACTGGACTAACCCCTTTGGAAAAGTGCCAATTTTGTGGGTTTTTAAACCGACGTTTTCGTTGTTCAGAAAGGCTTGTTTGCTATATAAAACGTCGAAAATCCTTTTTGCTCGTTTTATGTTCAGGTTCTATGACATGGGAATACAGGGGTTACAGGAGTTTACAAAGGGTGACAGGGGGTGACAGGGGGTTACAGGGGGTTACAATGGGTAAGGGGGTTACAAAGGGTTAAAAGGGGTTACAGGGGGTTTTAAGGGGTGACAATGGCTTACAGAGGGTTACAAAGGATTATAGTAATTTTTTTCTAACTAGAACGTTCCCAGATACTTTTTCTTGGTCTATTTTGCAGAAAAATCAAAGTTGAACAAATCTCAAATTTGTGACGAAAACGACAGACTAACCCCTTTGGAAAAATGCTAATTTTGCGTTTTTCGTAATCACTTGTTTTTATAGTCTTTAAAGGCTTCTTTCTTATCTAGAACATCAGCAAACAGTTTTTCTCCATCTATTTTTGATGAGCAGAAAAGATGAAAAAACTTCAACTTTTTGACCAACATCATGGACTATCCCCTTTGCAAAAATGCCAATTTTGCCTTCTTTTTAAATACATGTTTATATTGTCTAAAAACGCTTGTTTTCTAACGAGAACGTGACCAAATACTTTTTCTGGGTGTATTTTGCATAAAACGAAACGTAAACAAAATTAACATTTTTGACCAACACTATGGACTAACCCCTTTGGAAAAGTGCCAATTTTGTGGGTTTTAAAACCGACATTTTCGTTGTTCAGAAAGGCTTGTTTGCTATATAAAACGTCGAAAATCGTTTTTTCTCGATTTATGTTCAGGTTCTATGACATGGGAATACAGGGGTTACAGGGGTTTACAAAGGGTGACAGGGGGTGACGAGGGGTTACAGGGGGTTACAATGGGTAAGGGGGTTAAAAAGGGTTAAAAGGGGTTACAGGGAGTTATAAGGGGTGACAATGGGTTACAGAGGGTTACAAAGGATTATAGTAATTTTTTTCTAACTAGAACGTTCCCAGATACTTTTTCTTGGTCTATTTTGCAGAAAAATCAAAGTTGAACAAATCTCAAATTTTTGATGAAAACGACGGACTAACCCCTTTGGAAAAATGCTAATTTTGCGTTTTTCGTAAACAGTTGTTTTTATAGTCTTTAAAGTCTTCTTTTTTATCTAGAACGTCAGCAAACAGTTTTTCTCGATCTATTTTTGATAAGCAGAAAAGATGAAAAAACTTCAACTTTTTGACCAACATCATGGACTATCCCCTTTGCAAAAATGCCAATTTTGCCTTCTTTTTAAATACATGTTTATATTGTCTAAAAACGCTTGTTTTCTAACGAGAACGTGACCAAATACTTTTTCTGGGTGTATTTTGCATAAAACGAAACGTAAACAAAATTAACATTTTTGACCAACACCATGGACTAACCCCTTTGGAAAAATGCCAATTTTGTGGGTTTTTTAAAACCGACATTTTCGTTGTTCAGAAAGGCTTGTTTGCTATATAAAACGTCGAAAATCGTTTTTTCTCCATTTATTTTCAGGTTCTATGACATGGGAATACAGGGGTTACATGGGGGTTACAAGGGGTTACAAAGGGGTTACAGGGGTTACAAGGGGTTACAGGGGTTACAATGGGGGGTTACAAAAGGGGTTACAAGGGGTTAAGGGGTGACAAAGGGGTGACAAGGGGTTACAGAGGGTTACAAAGGATTATAGAAACTTTTTTTCTAACTAGAACGTTCCCAGATACTTTTTCTTGGTCTATTTTGCAGAAAAATCAAAGTTGAACAAATCTCAAATTTTTGACGAAAACGACGGACTAACCCCTTTGGAAAAATGCTAATTTTGCGTTTTTCGTAAGCAGTTGTTTTTATAGTCTTTAAAGTCTGCTTTTTTATCTAGAACGTCAGCAAACAGTTTTTCTCGATCTATTTTTGATAAGCAGAAAAGATGAAAAAAGTTCAACCTTTTGACCAACATCATGGACTATCCCCTTTGCAAAAATGCCAATTTTGCCTTCTTTTTAAATACATGTTTATATTGTCTAAAAACGCTTGTTTTCTAACCAGAACGTGACCAAATACTTGTTCTGTGTGTATTTTGCATAAAACGAAAGGTAAACAAAATTAACATTTTTGACCAACACCATGGACTAACCCCTTTGGAAAAATGCCAATTTTGTGGGTTTTTAAACCGACGTTTTCGTTGTTCAGAAAGGCTTGTTTGCTATATAAAACGTCGAAATTCGTTTTTTCTCCATTTATTTTCAGGTTCTATGACATGGGAATACAGGGGGTTACAAGGGGTTACAAAGGGTGACAGGGAGTGACAAGGGGTTACAGGGGATTACAGGTGGTTACAAGGGGTTACAGGGGGTTACAAGGGGTGACAAGGGGTTACAGAGGGTTACAAAGGATTATAGAAACTTTTTTCTAACTAGAACGTTCCCAGATACTCTTTCTTGGTCTGTTTTGCAGAAAAATCAAAGTTGAACAAATCTCAAATTTTTGACGAAAACGACGGACTAACCCCTTTGGAAAAATGCTAATTTTGCGTGTTTTGTAAACAGTTGTTTTTATAGTCTTTAAAGGCTTCTTTTTTATCTAGAACGTCAGCAAACAGTTTTTGTCGATCTATTTTTGATAAGAAGAAAAGATGAAAAAAGTTCAACTTTTTGACCAACATCATGGACTATCCCCTTTGCAAAAATGCCAATTTTGCCTTCTTTTTAAATACATGTTTATATTGTCTAAAAACGCTTGTTTTCTAAGGAGAACGTGACCAAATACTTTTTCTGGGTGTATTTTGCATAAAACGAAACGTAAACAAAATTAACATTTTTGACCAACACCATGGACCTTTGAAAAATGCCAATTTTGTGGGTTTTTAAACCGACGTTGTCGTTCTTCAGAAAGGCTTGTTTGCTATATAAAACGTCGAAAATCGTTTTTTGTCGATTTATTTTCGGGTTCTATGACATGGGAATACAGGGGTTACAGGGGGTTACAAGGGGTTACAGAGGGTGAGAGGGGGTGACAAGGGGTTAGAGGGGGTTACAAAGCGTTACAAGGGGTTACAGGGGGTTACAAGGGGTGACAAGGGGTTACAGAGGCTTACAGAGAATTATAGAAACTTTTTTCTAACTAGAACGTTCCCAGATACTTTTTCTTGATGTATTTTGCAGAAAAATCAAAGTTGAACAAATCTCAAATTTTTGACAAAAACGACGGACTAACCCCTTTGGAAAAATGCTAATTTTGCGTTTTTCGTAAACAGTTGTTTTTATAGTCTTTAAAGTCTTCTTTTTTATCTAGAACGTCAGCAAACAGTTTTTCTCGATCTATTTTTGATAAGCAGAAAAGATGAAAAAACTTCAACTTTTTGACCAACATCATGGACTATCCCCTTTGCAAAAATGCCAATTTTGCCTTCTTTTTAAATACATGTTTATATTGTCTAAAAACGCTTGTTTTCTAACCAGAACGTGACCAAATACTTGTTCTGTGTGTATTTTGCATAAAACGAAAGGTAAACAAAATTAACATTTTTGACCAACACCATGGACTAACCCCTTTGGAAAAATGCCAATTTTGTGGGTTTTTAAACCGACGTTTTCGTTGTTCAGAAAGGCTTTTTTGCTATATAAAACGTCGAAAATAGTTTTTTCTCCATTTATTTTCAGGTTCTGTGACATGGGAATACAGGGGTTACAGAGGGTTACCAGGGGTTACAAAGGGTGACAGGGGGTGACAAGAGGTTACAGGGGATTACAAGGGGTTACAGGGGGTTACAAAGGGTTACAAGGGGTTACAGGGGGTGACAAGGGGTTACAGAGGGTTACAAAGGATTATAGAAACTTTTTTCTAACTAGAACGTTCCCAGATACTTTTTCTTGGTCTATTTTGCAGAAAAATCAAAGTTGAACAAATCTCAAATTTTTGACGCAAACGACACACTAACCCCTTTGGAAAAATGCTAATTTTGGGTTTTTCGTAAACAGGTGTTTTTATAGTCTTTAAAGTCTTCTTTTTTATCTAGAACGTCAGCAAACTCTTTTTCTCGATCTATTTTTGATAAGAAGAAAAGATGAAAAAACTTCAACTTTTTGACCAACATCATGGACTATCCCCTTTGCAAAAATGCCTATTTTGCCTTCTTTTTAAATACATGTTTATATTGTCTAAAAACGCTTGTTTTATAAGGAGAACGTGACCAAATACTTTTTCTGGGTATATTTTGCATAAAACGAAACGTAAACAAAATTAACATTTTTGACCAACACCATGGACTAACCCCTTTGGAAAAATGCCAATTTTGTGGGTTTTTAAACCGACGTTTTCGTTGTTCAGAAAGACTTGTTAGCTATATAAAACGTCGAAAATCGTTTTTTCTCCATTTATTTTCAGGTTCTATGACATGGGAATACAGGGGTTACAGGGGGTTACAAGCGGTTACAAAGGGTGACATGGGGTTACAGGGGATTACAAGGGGTTACAGGGGGTTACAAAGGGTTACAACGGGTTACAGGGGGTTACAAGGGGTGACAAGGGGTTACAGAGGGTTACAAAAGATTATAGAAACTTTTTTCTAACGAGAACATTCCCAGATACTTTTTCTTGGTCTGTTTTGCAGAAAAATCAAGTTGAACAAATCTCAAATTTTTGACGAAAACGACTGACTAACTTATTTGGAAAAATGCTAATTTTGCGTTTTTCGTAAACAGTTGTTTTTATAGTCTTTAAAGTCTTCTTTTTTATCTAGAACGTCAGCAAACACTTTTTCTCGATCTATTTTTGATAAGCAGAAAAGATGAAAAAACTTCAACTTTTTGACCAACATCATGGACTATCCCCTTTGCAAAAATGCCAATTTTGCCTTCTTTTTAAATACATGTTTATATTGTCTAAAAACGCTTGTTTTCTAACGAGAACGTGACCAAATACTTTTTCTGGGTGTATTTTGCATAAAACGAAACGTAAACAAAATTAACATTTTTGACCAACACCATGGACTAACCCCTTTGGAAAAGTGCCAATTTTGTGGGTTTTTAAACCGACGTTTTCGTTGTTCAGACAGGCTTGTTTGCTATATAAAACGTCGAAAATCGTTTTTTCTCCATTTATTTTCTTGTTCTATGACATGGAAATACAGGGGTTACACGGGGTTACAAAAGGTTACAAAGGGTGACAGGGGGTGACAAGGGGTTACAGGGGGTTACAAAGGGTGACAAGGGGTTACAGGGGGTTACAAGGGGTTACAGGGGGTTACAAAGGGTTACAAGGGGTTACAGGGGGTTAGAAGGGGTTACAGAGGGTTACAAAGAATTGTAGAAACTTTTTTCTAACTAGAACGTTCCCAAATACTTTTTTTTGATCTATTTTACAGAAAAATCAAAGTTGAACAAATCTCAAATTTTTGACGAAAACGACTGAATAACCCCTTTGGAAAAATGCTAATTTTGCGTTTTTCGTAAACAGTTGTTTTTATACTCTTTGAAGTCTTCCTTTTTATCTAGAACGTCAGCAAACACTTTTTCTCGATCTATTTTTGATAAGGAGAAAAGATGAAAAAACTTCAACTTTTTGACCATCATCATGGACTATCCCCTTTGCAAAAATGCCAATTTTGCCTTCTTTTTAAATACATGTTTATATTGTCTAAAAACGCTTGTTTTCTAACGAGAACGTGACCAAATACTTTTTCTGGGTGTATTTTGCATAAAACGAAACGTAAACAAAATTAACATTTTTGACCAACACCATGGACTAACCCCTTTGGAAAAATGCCAATTTTGTGGGTTTTTAAACCGAAGTTTTCGTTGTTCAGAAAGACTTGTTTCCTATATAAAACGTCGAAAATTGTTTTTTCTCGATTTATTTTCAGGTTCTATGACATGGGAATACATGGGTTACAGGGGGTTACAAGGGGTTACAAAGGGTGACAGGGGGTGACAAGGGGTTACCGGGGATTACAAGGGGTTACAGGGGGTTACAAAGGGTTACAAGGGGTTACAGGGGGTTACAAGGGGTGACAAGGGGTTACAGAGGGTTACAAAAAATTATAGAAACTTTTTTCTAACTAGAACGTTCCGAGATACTTTTTCGTGGTCTATTTTGCAGAAAAATCAAAGTTGAACAAATCTCAAATTTTTGACGAAAACGACTGACTGACCCCTTTGGAAAAATGCTATTTTTGCGTTTTTCGTAAACAGTTGTTTTTATAGTCTTTAAAGTCTTCTTTTTTATCTAGAACGTCAGCAAACAGTTTTTCTCGATCTATTTTTGATAAGCAGAAAAGATTAAAAAACTTCAATTTTTTGACCAACATCATGGACTATTCCCTTTGCAAAAATGCCAATTTTGCCTTCTTTTTAAATACATGTTTATATTGTCTAAAAACGCTTGTTTTCTAACGAGAACGTGACCAAATACTTTTTCTGGGTGTATTTTGCATAAAACGAAACGTAAACAAAATTAACATTTTTGACCAACACCATGGACTAACCCCTTTGGAAAAATGCCAATTTTGTGGGTTTTTAAACCGACGTTTTCGTTGTTCAGAAAGGCTTGTTTGCTATATAAAACGTCGCAAATCCTTGTTTCTCGATTTATTTTCAGGTTCTATGACATGGGATTACAGGGGGTACAGGGGGTTACAAGGGGTTACAAAGGGTGACAGCGGGTGACAAGGGGTTACAGGCGATTACAAGGGGTTACAAAGGGTTACAAGGGGTTACAGGGGGTTACAAGGGGTGACAAGGGGTTACAGAGGGTTACAAAGGATTATAGAAACTTTTTTCTAACTAGAACGTTCCCAGATACTTTTTCTTGGTCTGTTTTGCAGAAAAATCAAAGTTGAACAAATCTGAAATTTTTGACGAAAACGACAGACTAACCCCTTTGGAAAAATGCTAATTTTGCGTTTTTTGTAAACAGTTGTTTTTATAGTCTTTAAAGGCTTCTTTTTTATCTAGAACGTCAGCAAACACTTTTTCTCGATCTATTTTTTAAGAAGCAGAAAAGATGAAAAAACTTCAACTTTTTCACCAAAATCATGGACTATCCCCTTTGCAAAAATGCCAATTTTGGCTTCTTTTTAAATAGATGTTTATATTGTGTAAAAACGCTTGTTTTCTAACGACAACGTGACCAAATACTTTTTCTGGGTGTATTTTGCATAAAACGAAACGTTAACAAAATTACAAATTTTTCACCAAAACCATGGACTAACCCGTTTGGAAAAATGCCAATTTTGCGGGTTTTTAAACCGACGTTTTCGTTGTTCAGAAAGGCTTGTTTGCTATATAAAACGTCGAAAATCGTTTTTTCTCGATCTATTTTCAGGTTCTATGACATGGGAATACAGGGGGGGGTTACAGGGGTTACAAAAAAAGGGTGACAGGGGTGACAAGGGGTTACAGGGGTTACAAGGGGTTACAGGGGGGTTACAAAGGGTGACAAGGGGTTACAGGGGTTACAAAGGGGTTAAAGGGGACAAAAAGGGGTTACAAGGGGTTACAGGGGTTAGAAGGGGTTACAGAGGGTTACAAAGGATTATAGAAACTTTTTTTCTAACTAGAACGTTCCCAAATACTTTTTTTTGGTCTATTTTACAGAAAAATCAAAGTTGAACAAATCTCAAATTTTTGATCAAAACGATGGAATAACCCCTTTGGAAAAATTCTAATTTTGCGTTTTTCGTAAACAGTTGTTTTTATAGTCTTTAAAGTCTTCCTTTTTTATCTAGAACGTCAGCAAACACTTTTTCTCGATCTATTTTTGAT